>OZ024740.1:19368161-19488161 GCA_964016885.1 Eledone cirrhosa
TAATTTATATTCTTTCTCTTTTCTTCTGTTGCTTTTTCTTTCAATCATTATTACTATAATCATTGTTGTTGTTGTTGTTGTTAGGGCTCACTCTTGCGCTGAGTTTTCCGGTTTATATTCTACGATTGTATTGAAAACATAGAAAGACAAAAGAGAAGACGGCAGGTCATGACTATGTCTATAGTCTATGTTTTCAGACGAGGCTTTGTTTTTCAATACAACACATTGTGTCTTCTCTAGATATGTGTATAGTATTGTTATTTTCTCTCGAAAGTCAAATTACTGTCATCTTACTGGCATCACGTTTATTATTATCATACGTATCATAGACATCAGTCGAGGTGGAATTGTGAAGTCGTCAAGCACGTGATGCCTAGTGGTATCTCTTTCGGCCATTTGCATTCTAAATTCACTTGCAACATTTCTGGGGCCAAGTTGTATCGGACCTTGCCTTTCTCTACAACATCTGTCACAACATCATTTTTGTCTAGGCATGTGCCCTGGAGAGGAACATTCCAATTGGAAGTCTATGATTACCCGAAACATAGGGAGACCCGAATTATCATCATCATCATCATCATCATCATCTGTTTTTAATATAGTTATTGTGCTTGCTATCCTTTTTTTTCTTTTTGATCTTGACGTTCTACTTAGTATCATTGAGATACCTGGGTGTACAAAAGAGTTTCTTTGTTAAAACCTTCACGCAAATCATATATCACATGGAGATGATATATGGGGAAGCGTGAAGTTTAACTTCGAGATATCTCTATGTAAATACGTTGGATGTATGAATGCACATTTACAAACATACAACATATATACAGAGATGCACCATTATTACAGAGTCGTAAGGTTTCAGAACGAGTGATCGTCAGAAGACCTACATATACAACGGACGATTATTCGCTCTGAAACGATAAATAGTCGATGAATTGCAGAAGATTAAACTTTGAATGAATTAGATAAATTTTTATTTTTATTTAAATTTCAGGCATTGTTTATTCTTCGCATATTTTTGTTTTGTAGACCAAATGTATATATATGTATGTATATACATATATATATATATATATATATATATATATATCATTTTTAGGTGTACAAAATAAATATGTATATATTTATATAAGCATATATATAATCATTTATATATATATATATATATATATTTATATATATATATATAGTATATATATACATATATATATGTATATATTTATCAATATATATATTTATCAATATATATATATATATATATATATATATATATATATATATATGATCAGTACACATGTATATTTTCTTAATTATAATTATTGAAAATATTCTAATAATAACCAAGAAGAATTATTTATAAACCAAAACAAAGGAAGCAAGAATCACTTCTTTTCAGACTTCGAACACTTGAAATAAGGAATAGATGTTACTTGAAGACGAATGAGATGATAAGATTATGGTAAGTTAACTGTTTAACACGCTTCGTTCGATCATAGTGGAAGATCGAACCTTACTAGAGAAAAAAGAAGAGAGAAGGAGAGGCGAATGAGGGTTGGAGCTGAAGAAAGAGTAAGCAAAAGAGAAAAGAGAAATATATATAAAAGCGAGAAAGAAATCGAGAAGAGAGAGAGAGAGAGAGAGGTGGTAGGGGAATGATATCATTCTATAGTTTGTTTACAGTCATGGTCCACTATATTGCCACTAGAAACAGCAAGATCAACACAGAAAGTGGCTGGTTTAAATATATTTTGTGTTTAGTATTCTTCAAACTCATCTTCGGGACCTCCTTCGTCTGAGTCACCTCCAACTTCTTCGTAGTCCTTCTCGAGGGCAGCAAGATCTTCCCTAGCTTCTGCGAATTCTCCTTCTTCCATTCCTTCCCCGACATACCAATGAACGAAAGCTCGTTTAGCATACATTAAATCGAATTTGTAATCAAGTCTTGCCCAGGCCTCTGCAATGGCTGTTGTGTTGCTCAACATACAAACAGCTCTTTGAACTGTGGCTAAATCTCCACCTGGTATGATCGTCGGTGGTTGATAATTGATCCCTACTTTGAACCCAGTTGGACACCAGTCAACAAACTGAATCGATCTTTTCGTCTTGATCGTTGCAATTGCTTGGTTCACATCTTTCGGGACGACATCACCTCGATAAAGCATACAGCAGGCCATGTATTTGCCGTTGCGTGGATCGCATTTCACCATTTGGTTCGCTGGTTCGAAGCAAGCGTTGGTAATTTCAGACACTGACAGGGACTCATGGTAAGCCTTCTCTGACGAAATGATAGGTGAATAAGTAACCAAGGGGAAATGAATTCGTGGATAAGGGACGAGATTGGTTTGAAACTCTGTCAAATCAACGTTAAGTGCTCCATCAAAACGCAAAGAAGCCGTGATGGAACTCACAACCTGAGCAATAAGTCGGTTTAAGTTAATGTAACTTGGACGTTCAATATCGAGATTCCTACGACATATGTCGTAGATAGCCTCATTGTCGACCATAAAAGCACAATCAGAGTGCTCTAAAGTAGTGTGGGTGGTCAGAATCGAGTTATATGGTTCTACAACAGCTGTTGAAACCTGGGGTGCAGGGTAGACAGAGAATTCCAGTTTGGACTTCTTCCCAAAGTCAACACTGAGGCGTTCCATGAGTAAAGAAGTGAAACCGGACCCAGTGCCGCCACCAAAACTGTGGAACACCAGGAAACCCTGCAGGCCGATACATTGGTCAGTAAGTTTACGGATTCTGTCCAGGACCAAGTCGATGATTTCTTTGCCGATAGTATAATGACCGCGAGCATAATTATTGGCAGCATCTTCTTTTCCACTGATAAGCTGTTCTGGGTGGAAAAGCTGGCGATAGGGACCTGTGCGAACCTCGTCTGGAAGAGAGCAAAACAATAAGTTTCTGATTAGTATTCATGTGAATAGTTCTGTATATTTACGCGTGTGTGAGACATATATAGGGAACAAGCCAACTTCTATTTTAGCTGCTACTACCACCAGACCAAAAAGGAGCATGAAGAAACTAAAAAAATCATCGACTGAAACCAGTACTATAAATTACTTTTAAAAAAATGTTTTGCTGTTATTCTATGGGAAAATCCTATTACCATTTTCTACTTTTTTTTTCTTATTTTCCTTATATATATATATATATATATATATATATATATATATATATATATATATATATATATATATGTATATATAGTATATATATGCATATATATATGTATATATATATATATATGTGTATATATATATCCATAAATAAATATTTTGTGGGAAAGCAATAAATTATTACTCAAATAAATTACTCAGGGACGCATCTCCACAATAAAAAAAACTATACTTAAGTTAAAGTTAACATCATTAATATAGGGAACATTAAAAAGTTAATTAGAAATAATTTTGAAAAGGGGTTCCTCCGAAGGATTTATGGAGTAAAGTTACTCGACAGAGTGAGTTGTTCGAAGATCAGAGAGTCACCCCAGGGAGAGTTACTACTTCTCCGAATTAAGAGATCACAGCTCTGATACTATGGACACGTGGTTAGAATGTCTCAGGAAGAATCACTGGACAGATTTTACGGGCAAAACCAACCGGCATGAGACCCAGGGGTAGACCCCGAGCAAAATAGTTTTATAACATCTCTGAACTTGGCTGGTCATGCTTGGGGTTCCAGCCGGATCAGCTGAAAATGGTTGCTTCTGACAGGAACCGCTGGAAGGAGTGTTTGAGGTCCTCACAATCCTCTCAGGAATAGGTGGGCGAAGAAGAAGTTAATAACAATATTGTTTTAACTATTTCACCTACTTACCAATGACTGTTGGTTCAAGATCAACAAACACAGCTCGGGGAACGTGTTTGCCTCCACCAGTTTCACTGAAAAACGTGTTGAACGAATCATCACTGCCTGATTGTGATCTCAAATCAGGTACTTGACCATTTTGTTGGATGCAATGTTCCAGGCAATACAACTCCCAGCATGCATTGCCAATTTGCACTCCAGCCTGTCCAATGTGGATACTGATACATTCACGCTACAAAGAGAGAAAAAATAGTAACATTCAGAATGATAATTCAATATAATTGTTTCTACTTTAGGCACAAGGCCAGCAATTATCCAGTGCATTACTGGTACTTTATTTTACCGACCCCGTAAGGATGAAAGGCAAAGTGAACCTCGGCGGGATTTGAACTCAGATCGTAAAGGGACGTAACTATGCTGGAAAGCATGGCGTCCGACTCTCTACTGATACTGCCAATCCACCGCCCTATAATATTATATATATATGCATATATATATATATATATATATATGTATGTATATATATATATATATATATATGTATGTATATATATATATATATATATATGTATGTATATATATATATATATATATATATATATATACATTTCTGAAGACAGCATATATATATATATATATATATATATATATATATATATATATATATATATATATATATATATATATATTAATAAGAGGAATTCCAACTTTGTCTGATTTACTGGTTTTATTTACAATCCTTTAAAATATATAATGGTATTATAATGAAATAGTATGGTAGAATATTAAATTCTAAGTGTTAATTGAACAAGTACTTTCATGCTTTCGCAATCTTCAGGTTCATAATATGTGGTGACAGTCGAGTTTGCAATTTTCAACTGTAATGAGATGGGTAAATTTCCTACCTTTTATACATTTTATACAGAGAAAAGTGGCTCCAGAATGCAAAGCCCTGTAAACTGTATTTCGACCAATCAGTGTGTAGTTCCACTAAATTACTAAAGCTGATTGGTTTAAGCGTCACGGCTGGTTGAGCATGCTAACGACCAATAGTCATATCCAACGCATCAATTGTTTTGCTATTTTTAGAAATGATGAAAATAGCATTTTCTATTAATCATCACCATCAACATCACTTTTATTATTATTATTATTATGAACCTGAAGATTGCGAACCTGAAGATTGCGAAAGCATGAAAGTACTTGTTCAATTAACACTTAGAATTTAATATTCTATCATACTATTTCATTATAATACCATATTATATATATTTTAAAGGATTGTAAATAAAACGAGTAAATCAGACAAAGTTGGAATTCCTCTTATTAATATAATCTTCTATACACAATCATACACACACATATATATATGTGTGTGTATGTGTGTGTGTGTGTGTGTGTGTGTGTGTGTGTGTGTGAAGGCGCATGGCTTAGTGGTTAGAGCATTGGGCTTTCAATCGAAAGGTTGTGAGTTCAATTCTCGGACCGGGTGATGTGTTGTTTCTTGAGCAAGACACTTTATTTCACGTTGCTTCAGTTTACTCAGCTGTAGAAATGAGATGAGGAGGTACCTGTCCGCACTGCCAGTGGGATGACGTTATCTTATGGCTAAAACAGCACGTCGTGCTGTGACCAACGACGCCGAATGGACGCCCGATAGACTGGTCGGTCAAGTTGATATATATATATATATATATATATATATATATATATATATATATATATATATATATTGCGGACTTGACTGGCTAGATTTAATCAATAGTAATGTTGCATGATACAGAATTGAAAACGGAATATATATTTCTCAAATCTCTTTCTTACATAGTTATAGCAAGTAGAGAAGTCTACCCGTTGAATAGGATCTCAACACTGGGTGTGAAATAGAGGCGGATATCAAAGGCCCTGGGTTGGTGACTTTCAATATGCAGACGATATCGTCCTGTTGGAGGGATTTGAAATCAGTCAAAACAACTTGACACACCGGACTCTAAATCAGTCAAAACAACTTGACACACCGGACTCTAAATCAGTCAAAACAACTTGACACACCGGACTCTAAAGCTAAAGATGTATATCTGTTAATTTACATATTAATAGATAAAACAATCGGGTATGCTGCCACACAACCTTGAAGTGAAGAAGGACACAGGCACCATGTTTCTCAGATTTTGAAATGGGACACGTGTAGTTGTGACTGAGCTACACCCTCACATTATCTCTTCGCTGGATGTGGTAAGGAAGACATCGCATTTATACCTAGAATACCGTTATTGCCAAACAGATGTCCTAGAATACCGACAATACCAACAGATGTCCTAGAATACCGACAATACCAACAGATGTCCTAGAATACCGACAATACCAACAGATGTCCTAGAATACCGACAATACCAACAGATGTCCTAGAATACCGACAATACCAACAGATGTCCTAGAATACCGATAATACCAACAGATGTCCTAGAATACCGTTATTGCCAACAGATGTCCTACAATACCGCTAATACCAACAGATGTCCTACAATACCGATAATACCAACAGATGTCCTACAATACCGATAAGACCAACAGATGTCCTACAATACTGATAAGACCAACAGATGTCCCCTTTTGTTTCAAATGATTGTAATTTCCAGTGAGCGACAATGATTATTAACAAGTCCCAAGCTCTAATCCTGCAGGTTATTGGCCTCCATCTAGAAGATGGATATTTCTCACATGATCAATCGTATGTAGATTATTCCAGACTAAGAAGACCTTGCAAGCTCTCCATAT
The DNA here is from genome assembly GCA_964016885.1 of Eledone cirrhosa. Lineage (NCBI taxonomy): Eukaryota > Metazoa > Mollusca > Cephalopoda > Octopoda > Eledonidae > Eledone > Eledone cirrhosa. Next base: position 19,374,756 of record OZ024740.1, read on the forward strand.
ATGCTCCAAAGAAAGTAAAAAACATTCTATATTCTGAAGTTCTATAAATGTTTTATAATTTTAGTAGAATAAATGTTTCTACTATTTTCTTTCTTTATTATATATCGCCTTCTCTTCTGAAAATGGATTGGGGGGACAGGAAGGAAACCTCGGATTTTCCTAGCCTTGGAGATTCTTCGGTGTGAAGATTCTTCGGTGTGAAGATTCTTCGCTGTTTCAATTCATAGAAAAGCAGTTTCAACTGAAGGATATTTTGATCCATCGATATTTTGTACTGTTGCGGAAAGCGTTGTAAGCTTCATTCAGTGTCCCCCAATTTCCAAATCCAGTATTCCGATGAGGAGTGGCTGTGTGAAAGATCAATCCTTGCTTCCCAAAACATCACAGTGAATGTCATCAAGAAAACTTCTCACAAATGGTCCCTGGAGGTAGCCAGGCCTTTAAATCTATCGACGCTAAAATCATTGTGTATACAAATCCACACATTAACAAACACACAATCAGACACAGACACAGAAACCTCGTCGTCTCGTAACGAGGATTTACATCGACCTAAAACTAGAAACGCAGACACCAAAAAGTAAGGAACATCACGCACCACACAAAACGCACAACAAACACAAACAATTCCACCACCACCACCACACACACTTGCGTTATAATGTGGCGGTATTTATATGTTTACTGGTGGGTGAGGCGGTGGGTGGTGATTTTAAGGATGGATAGGTCATTGGCTGATAAATTTTAAACTTTCCTGATGATTTCCTTCGAATGAAACAGTTCTAGTCCTGTAGAAGGCATTTCTATATTAAATTTTGTTATGTATATATATTTGTACTTTTGTTTGTGCCATACACACCCACGTGTTTTTATTTAATTATATATATATATGCGTGTGTGTGTGTATTTATGTGTATGTATGTTTCTCTGTGAGTTCCAGAGTGTATGTGAGTGTGTATGTGTTTATGTGTGTATACGTGAGAGCGTTTGTATGTTTGTCGGTTTCAACACACGTTTTCAGATAAAGAATCTTGCTAAACAAATTCAGAAACGAAATATATATATATATATGAATATATAAATATATAAATATATATATATATATATATATATATATATATATATATATATAATATAAGATCAAAAGATGGTTATTATATATATATATATATATATATATATATATATATATATATATATATATATATATATATATATATATACATATATATATATATATATATATATATATATATATATATATATATATATATATTTATATATACATATATATATATATATATATATATGTATATATATATATATATATATATATATATATATATATATATATATATATATATATATATATATACATATATATATATATATATATATAAATATATATATATATATATATACTTTTTGTATGAATACATTTCGTGGAAATGTCACCTAACACCTACTTCTAAACCAGCAACACAAAGACATATTGTTGTGTATGCAGGTGTACCTGTATGTGTGTGTATCCATGCATTTACTTGTAGATCAAATGATTCTCTATCTGTCGCCAATCTGTTGTTAAACATTTCTTCCATATCCTGTATAGACTTAGGGATGCAACCTGCAGTAACTCGTTCTCTGTTTCAAACTTTGTCGTCTCGACCTCAAACCCGGGCTGTCCACAGTGTGCTGGAGAGGAAGATCGTCAAATACCAGGGCCTGACCGACCGCTTTCTCTTTGTATTGGTCTCCATTGAGACCTCGGGTGTCCTTGGTCCCCAAACTGCTGATTTCCTCTGTAAAGTCGAAAAGACGGTGGCTTGCTTGAGAAGGGAGACCCATGAAGAGAGATAGCTGTTACTAGATGTTGCAGAGGGTGTCTCTGGCCATTCTCCGTGGTAACGCGTGGCTCGGCTGAGGTACCGCTCAGACTGGGGTCTACTGACTGTCACTTCCTTTCTTTCGCTGCTTGATTCTTCTTTCTTTTTCTCCTTTTCATTTTCCTTTTTCTTCTTCCTTTAGTAGTGTGTTTTGTTTTTATTATATACGTGGGTCGGCTGAAAAGTTCATAGGCTTCTTATGAAGAGGGTGGTGTTAGGGTTGTGAAATCGTTTATGCGTTAATTTCAACTCTTCTTATTAATAACTGCATTGTTTCTTTCCTGGGACTATGTTGCAAAATAAACCTCATTTGGTCATTCCATGAGAGTATCTTGGTCAACCTATGAATGTTTCAGTCAAACCTCTTACTGCTCGGTTATTCTTTATATAATATTAATTGCTTTTCTTCGCATATTTGAGACTCCACCTGTACAATCTCCTCTTGTTGAAACATTTTATCCATATCATGTTCTATATTATTTCTTCCTTGTTGGATTTCAGTCAATTAATTCAAATGATTTCAACTGTCTTACTCTCACCTAAAACCTCTACCATGTTACCTTCTTTTTCAACTGTCTTACTCTCACCTAAATCCTCTACAATGTTACCTTCTTTTTCAACCGACTTACTCTCACCTAAAACCTCTACCATGTTACATTCTTTTTCAACTGACTTACTCTCACCTAAAACCTCTACCATGTTACTTTCTTTTTCAACTGACTTACTCTCACCTAAAACCTCTACCATGTTACCTTCTTTTTCAACTGACTTACTCTCACCTAAAACCTCTACCATGTTACCTTCTTTTTCAACTGACTTACTCTCACCTAAAACCTCTACCATGTTACGTTCATTTTCAACTGACTTACTCTCACCTAAAACCTCTACCATGTTACCTTCTTTTTCAACTGACTTAATATCACCTAAAATCTCTACCATGTTACCTTCTTTTTCAACTGTCTTACTCTCACCTAAAACCTCTACCATGTTACCTTCGTTTTAAATGACTTACTCTCACCTAAAACCTCTACCATGTTACATTCTTTTTCAACTGACTTACTCTCACCTAAAACCTCTACCATGTTACTTTCTTTTTCAACTGACTTACTCTCACCTAAAACCTCTACCATGTTACTTTCTTTTTCAACTGACTTACTCTCGCCTAATACCTCTACCATGTTACCTTCTTTTTCAACTGACTTACTCTCACCTAAAACCTCTATGTTACCTTCTTTTTCAACCCACTTACTCTCACCTAAAACCTCTACCATGTTACCTTCTTTTTCAACTGACTTACTCTCACCTAAAACCTCTACCATGTTACCTTCTTTTTCAACTGACTTACTCTCACCTAAAACCTCTACCATGTTACCTTCTTTTTCAACTGACTTACACTCACCTAAAACCTCTATGTTACCTTCTTTTTCAACCGACTTACACTCACCTAAAACCTCTACCATGTTACCTTCTTTTTCAACTGACTTACTCTCACCTAAAACCTCTACCATGTTACCTTCTTTTTCAACTGACTTACTCTCACCTAAAACCTCTACCATGTTACCTTCTTTTTCAACTGACTTACTCTCACCTAAAACCTCTACCATGTTACCTTCTTTTTCAACTGACTTATCCTAACCTAAAACCTCTAACATGTTACCTTCTTTTTCAACTGACTTACTATCACCTAAAATCTCTACCATGTTACCTTCTTTTTCAACTGTCTTACTCTCACCTAAAAGCTCTACCATGTTACCTTCTTTTTTAACTGACTTACTCTCACCTAAAACCTCTACCATGTTACATTCTTTTTCAACTGACTTACTCTCACCTAAAACCTCTACCATGTTAACTTCTTTTTCAACTGTCTTACTCTCACCTAAAACCTCTACCATGTTACATTCTTTTTCAACTGACTTACTCTCACCTAAAACCTCTACCATGTTACTTTCTTTTTCAACTGACTTACTCTCACCTAAAACCTCTACCATGTTACGTTCTTTTTCAACTGTCTTAGCCTCACCTAAAACCTCTACCATGTTACCTTCTTTTTCAACTGACTTACCCTCACCTAAAACCCCTATGTTACCTTCTTTTTCAACCGACTTACTATCACCTAAAACCTCTACCATGTTACCTTCTTTTTCAACTGACTTACTCTCACCTAAAACCTCTACCATGTTACCATCTTTTTCAACTGACTTGCTCTCACCTAAAACCTCTACCATGTTACCTTCTTTTTCAACTGACTTACTCTCACCTAAAACCTCTACCATGTTACCTTCTTTTTCAACTGACTTACTCTCACCTAAAACCTCTATGTTACCTTCTTTTTCAACCGACTTACTCTCACCTGAAACCTATACCATGATACCTTCTTTTTCAACTGACTTACTCTCACCTAAAACCTCTACCATGTTACCTTCTTTTTCAACTATCTTAGCCTCACCTAAAACCTCTACCATGTTACCTTCTTTTTCAACTGTCCTAGTCTCACCTAAAACCTCTACCATGTTACCTTCTTTTTCCACCGACTTACTCACACCTAAAACCTCTACCATTTTACCTTCTTTTCCAACTGACTTGCTCTCACCTAAAACTTCTATGTTACCTTCTTTTTCAACTGACTTACTCTCACCTAAAACCTCTACCATGTTACCTTCTTTTTCAACTGTCCTAGTCTCACCTAAAACCTCTACCATGTTACCTTCTTTTTCAACTGACTTACTCTCACCTAAAACCTCTACCATGTTACCTTCTTTTTCAACTGTCCTAGTCTCACCTAAAACCTCTACCATGTTACCTTCTTTTTCAACTGACTTACTCTCACCTAAAACCTCTACCATGTTACCTTCTTTTTCAACTGACTTACTCTCACCTAAAACCTCTATGTTACCTTCTTTTTCAACCGACTTACTCTCACCTAAAACCTCTACCATGATACCTTCTTTTTCAACTGACTTACTCTCACCTAAAACATCTACCATGTTACCTTCTTTTTCAACTATCTTAGCCTCACCTAAAACCTCTACCATGTTACCTTCTTTTTCAACTGTCCTAGCCTCACCTAAAACCTCTACCATGTTAAGTTCTTTTTCAACTGACTTACTCTCACCTAAAACCTCTACCATGTTACCTTCTTTTCCAACTGACTTGCTCTCACCTAAAACTTCTATGTTACCTTCTTTTTCAACTGACTTACTCTCACCTAAAACCTCTACCATGTTACCTTCTTTTTCAACTGATTTACTCTCACCTAAAACGTCTACCATGTTACCTTCTTTTTCAACTGACTTGCTCTCACCTAAAACTTCTATGTTACCTTCTTTTTCAACTGTCTTACTCTCACCTAAAACCTCTACCATGTTACCTTCTTTTTCAACTGACTTGCTCTCACCTAAAACTTCTATGTTACCTTCTTTTTCAACTGTCTTACTCCTCACCTAAAACCTCTACCATGTTACCTTCTTTTTCAACTGACTTACTATCACCTAAAACCTCTACCATGTTACCTTCTTTTTCAACTGACTTACTATCACCTAAAACCTCTACCATGTTACCTTCTTTTTCAACTGATTTACTCTCACCTAAAACCTCTACCATGTTACCTTCTTTTTCAACTGACTTACTCTCACCTAAAACCTCTATGTTACCTTCTTTTTCAACCGACTTACTCTCACCTAAAACCTCTATCATGATACCTTCTTTTTCAACTGACTTACTCTCACCTAAAACCTCTACCATGTTACCTTCTTTTTCAACTGACTTACTATCACCTAAAACCTCTACCATGTTACCTTCTTTTTCAACTGACTTACTCTCACCTAAAACGTCTACCATGTTACCTTCTTTTTCAACTGACTTGCTCTCACCTAAAACTTCTATGTTACCTTCTTTTTCAACTGACTTACTCTCACCTAAAACGTCTACCATGTTACCTTCTTTTTCAACTGACTTACTCTCACCTAAAACGTCTACCATGTTACCTTCTTTTTCAACTGACTTGCTCTCACCTAAAACTTCTATGTTACCTTCTTTTTCAACTGACTTACTCTCACCTAAAACCTCTACCATGTTACCTTCTTTTTCAACTGACTTGCTCTCACCTAAAACTTCTATGTTACCTTCTTTTTCAACTGACTTACTCTCACCTAAAACCTCTACCATGTTACCTTCTTTTTCAACTGACTTACTCTCACCTAAAACGTCTACCATGTTACCTTCTTTTTCAACTGACTTGCTCTCACCTAAAACTTCTATGTTACCTTCTTTTCCAACTGTCTTACTCTCACCTAAAACCTCTACCATGTTACATTCTTTTCCAACTGACTTACTCTCACCTAAAACCTCTACCATGTTACTTTCTTTTTCAACTGATTTACTCTCACCTAAAACCTCTACCATGTTACCTTCTTTTTCAACTGACTTACTCTCACCTAAAACCTCTATGTTACCTTCTTTTTCAACCGACTTACTCTCACCTAAAACCTCTACCATGTTACTTTCTTTTTCAACTGATTTACTCTCACCTAAAACCTCTACCATGTTACATTCTTTTTCAACTGACTTACTCTCACCTAAAACCTCTACCATGTTACCTTCTTTTTCAACTGACTTACTATCACCTAAAACCTCTACCATGTTACCTTCTTTTTCAACTGACTTACTCTCACCTAAAACCTCTACCATGATACCTTCTTTTTCAACTGACTTACTCTCACCTAAAACCTCTACCATGTTACCTTTTTTCTCAACTGTCTTAGCCTCACCTAAAACCTCTACCATGTTACCTTCTTTTTCAACTGACTTACTCTCACCTAAAACCTCTACCATGTTACATTCTTTTTCAACTGACTTACTCTCACCTAAAACCTCTACCATGTTACCTTCTTTTTCAACTGTCTTAGCCTCACCTAAAACCTCTACCATGTTACCTTCTTTTTCAACTGACTTACTCTCACCTAAAACCTCTACCATGTTACCTTCTTTTTCAACTGACTTACTCTCACCTAAAACCTCTACCATGTTACATTCTTTTTCAACTGACTTACTCTCACCTAAAACCTCTACCATGTTACATTCTATTTCAACTGACTTACTCTCACCTAAAACCTCTACCATGTTACCTTCTTTTTCAACTGACTTACTCTCACCTAAAACCTCTACCATGTTACCTTCTTTTTCAACTGTCTTAGCCTCACCTAAAACCTCTACCATGTTACCTTCTTTTTCAACTGACTTACTCTCACCTAAAACCTCTACCATGTTACATTCTTTTTCAACTGACTTACTCTCACCTAAAACCTCTACCATGTTACCTTCTTTTTCAACTGTCTTAGCCTCACCTAAAACCTCTACCATGTTACCTTCTTTTTCAACTGACTTACTCTCACCTAAAACCTCTACCATGTTACCTTCTTTTTCAACTGACTTACTCTCACCTAAAACCTCTACCATGTTACATTCTTTTTCAACTGACTTACTCTCACCTAAAACCTCTACCATGTTACATTCTATTTCAACTGACTTACTCTCACCTAAAACCTCTACCATGTTACCTTCTTTTTTAACTGACTTACACTCACCTAAAACCTCTACCATGTTACCTTCTTTTTCAACTGACTTACTATCACCTAAAACCTCTACCATGTTACCTTCTTTTTCAACTGACTTACTCTCACCTAAAACCTCTACCATGATACCTTCTTTTTCAACTGACTTACTCTCACCTAAAACCTCTACCATGTTACCTTCTTTTTCAACTGTCTTAGCCTCACCTAAAACCTCTACCATGTTACCTTCTTTTTCAACTGACTTACTCTCACCTAAAACCTCTACCATGTTACCTTCTTTTTCAACTGACTTACTCTCACCTAAAACCTCTACCATGTTACATTCTATTTCAACTGACTTACTCTCACCTAAAACCTCTACCATGTTACCTTCTTTTCCAACTGTCTTACTCTCACCTAAAACCTCTACCATGTTACATTCTTTTTCAACCGACTTACTCTCACCTAAAACCTCTACCATGTTACCTTCTTTTTCAACTGACTTACACTCACATAAAACCTCTATGTTACCTTCTTTTTCAACCTACTTACACTCACCTAAAACCTCTACCATGTTACCTTCTTTTTCAACTGACTTACTCTAACCTAAAACCTCTACCATGTTACCTTCTTTTTCAACTGACTTACTCTCACCTAAAACCTCTATGTTACCTTCTTTTTTAACCGACTTACTCTCACCTAAAACCTCTACCATGTTACCTTCTTTTCCAACTGTCCTAGCCTCACCAAAAACCTCTACCATGTTACCTTCTTTTCAACTGACTTACTTTCACCTAAAACGTTTACCATGTTACCTTCTTTTTCAACTGACTTACTCTCACCTAAAACCTCTATGTTACCTTCTTTTTCAACCGACTTACTCTCACCTAAAACCTCTACCATGTTACCTTCTTTTTCAACTGACTTACTCTCACCTAAAACCTCTACCATGTTACCTTCTTTTTCAACTGACTTACTCTCACCTAAAACCTCCACCATGTTACCTTCTTTTTCAACTGACTTACTCTCACCTAAAACCTCTACCATGTTACCTTCTTTTTCAACTGACTTACTCTCACCTAAAACCTCTGTGTTACCTTCTTTTTCAACCGACTTACTCTCACCTAAAACCTCGGCCATGTTACCTTCTTTTTCAACTGACTTACTCTCACCTAAAACCTCTACCATCTTACCTTCATTTTCAACTGACTTACTCTCACCTAAGACCTCTACCATGTTACCTTCTTTTTCAACTGACTTACTCTCATCTAAAACCTCTACCATGTTACCTTCTTTTTCAACTGACTTACTCTCAGCTAAAACCTCTACCATGTTACCTTCTTTTTCAACTGACTTACTCTCACCTAAAACCTCTGTGTTACCTTCTTTTTCAACCGACTTACTCTCACCTAAAACCTCGGCCATGTTACCTTCTTTTTCAACTGACTTACTCTCACCTAAGACCTCTACCATGTTACCTTCTTTTTCAACTGTCTTAGCCTCACCTAAAACCTCTACCATGTTACCTTCTTTTTCAACTGACTTACTCTCACCTAAAACCTCTATGTTACCTTCTTTTTCAACCGACTTACTATCACCTAAAACCTCTACCATGTTACCTTCTTTTTCAACTGACTTACTCTCACCTAAAACCTCTACCATGTTACCATCTTTTTCAACTGACTTACTCTCACCTAAAACCTCTACCATGTTACCTTCTTTTTCAACTGACTTACTCTCACCTAAAACCTCTACCATGTTACCTTCAGTTTCAACTGACTTACTCTCACCTAAAACCTCTATGTTACCTTCTTTTTCAACCGACTTACTCTCACCTAAAACCTCTACCATGATACCTTCTTTTTCAACTGACTTACTCTCACCTAAATCATCTACCATGTTACCTTCTTTTTCAACTATCTTACCTCACCTAAAACCTCTACCATGTTACCTTCTTTTTCAACTGTCCTAGCCTCACCTAAAACCTCTACCATGTTAAGTTCTTTTTCAACTGACTTACTCTCACCTAAAAAGTCTACCATGTTACCTTCTTTTTCAACTGACTTGCTCTCACCTAAAACCTCTATGTTACCTTCTTTTTCAACTGACTTACTCTCACCTAATACCTCTACCATGTTACCTTCTTTTTCAACCGACTTACTCTCACCTAATACCTCTACCATGTTACCTTCTTTTTCAACTGACTTACTCTCACCTAAAACCTCTACCATGTTACCTTCTTTTTCAACCGACTTACTCTCACCTAAAACCTCTACCATGTTACATTCTTTTTTAACTGACTTACTCTCACCTAAAACCTCTACCATGTTACCTTCTTTTTCAACTGACTTACTCTCACCTAAAACCTCTATGTTACCTTCTTTTTCAACCGACTTACTCTCACCTAAAACCTCTACCATGATACCTTCTTTTTCAACTGACTTACTCTCACCTAAAACCTCTACCATGTTACCTTCTTTTTCAACTGACTTACTCTCACCTAAAACCTCTACCATGTTACCTTCTTTTTCAACTGACTTACTCTCACCTAAAACCTCTACCATGTTACCTTCTTTTTCAACTGACTTACTCTCACCTAAAACCTCTATGTTACCTTCTTTTTCAACTGACTTACTCTCACCTAAAACCTCTACCATGTTACCTTCTTTTTCAACCGACTTACTCTCACCTAATACCTCTACCATGTTACCTTCTTTTTCAACTGTCTTACTCTCACCTAAAACCTCTACCATGTTACCTTCTTTTTCAACTGACTTACTCTCACCTAAAACCTCTACCATGTTACCTTCTTTTTCAACTGTCTTACTCTCACCTAAAACCTCTACCATGTTACATTCTTTTCCAACTGACTTACTCTCACCTAAAACCTCTACCATGTTACCTTCTTTTTCAACTGTCCTAGCCTCACCTAAAACCTCTACCATGTTAAGTTCTTTTTCAACTGACTTACTCTCACCTAAAACCTCTATGTTACCTTCTTTTTCAACCGACTTACTCTCACCTAAAACCTCTACCATGTTACCTTCTTTTTCAACTGACTTACTCTCACCTAAAACCTCTACCATGTTACCTTCTTTTTCAACTGACTTACTCTCACCTAAAACCTCTACCATCTTACCTTCATTTTCAACTGACTTACTCTCACCTAAGACCTCTACCATGTTACCTTCTTTTTCAACTGACTTACTATCACCTAAAATCTCTACCATGTTACCTTCTTTTTCAAATGTCTTACTCTCACCTAAAAGCTCTACCATGTTACCTTCTTTTTTAACTGACTTACTCTCACCTAAAACCTCTACCATGTTACATTCTTTTTTAACTGACTTACTCTCACCTAAAACCTCTACCATGTTACCTTCTTTTTCAACTGACTTACTCTCACCTAAAACCTCTATGTTACCTTCTTTTTCAACCGACTTACTCTCACCTAAAACCTCTACCATGATACCTTCTTTTTCAACTGACTTACTCTCACCTAAAACCTCTACCATGTTACCTTCTTTTTCAACTGACTTACTCTCACCTAAAACCTCTACCATGTTACCTTCTTTTTCAACTGACTTACTCTCACCTAAAACCTCTACCATGTTACCTTCTTTTTCAACTGACTTACTCTCACCTAAAACCTCTACCATGTTACCTTCTTTTTCAACTGACTTACTCTCACCTAAAACCTCTACCATGTTACCTTCTTTTTTAACTGACTTACTCTCACCTAAAACCTCTACCATGTTACCTTCTTTTTCAACTGACTTACACTCACCTAAAACCTCTATGTTACCTTCTTTTTCAACCTACTTACACTCACCTAAAACCTCTACCATGTTACCTTCTTTTTCAACTGACTTACTCTCACCTAAAACCTCTACCATGTTACCTTCTTTTTTAACTGACTTACTCTAACCTAAAACCTCTACCATGTTACCTTCTTTTTCAACTGACTTAATCTAACCTAAAACCTCTACCATGTTACCTTCTTTTTCAACTGACTTACTCTCACCTAAAACCTCTATGTTACCTTCTTTTTTAACCGACTTACTCTCACCTAAAACCTCTACCTTGTTACCTTCTTTTCCAACTGTCCTAGCCTCACCAAAAACCTCTACCATGTTACCTTCTTTTTCAACTGACTTACTTTCACCTAAAACGTTTACCATGTTACCTTCTTTTTCAACTGACTTACTCTCACCTAAAACCTCTATGTTACCTTCTTTTTCAACCGACTTACTCTCACCTAAAACCTCTACCATGTTACCTTCTTTTTCAACTGACTTACTCTCACCTAAAACCTCTACAATGTTACCTTCTTTTTCAACTGACTTACTCTCACCTAAAACCTCTACCATGTTACCTTCTTTTTCAACTGACTTACTCTCACCTAAAACCTCTGTGTTACCTTCTTTTTCAACCGACTTACTCTCACCTAAAACCTCTACCATCTTACCTTCATTTTCAACTGACTTACTCTCACCTAAGACCTCTACCATGTTACCTTCTTTTTCAACTGACTTACTATCACCTAAAATCTCTACCATGTTACCTTCTTTTTCAACTGTCTTACTCTCACCTAAAAGCTCTACCATGTTACCTTCTTTTTTAACTGACTTACTCTCACCTAAAACCTCTACCATGTTACCTTCTTTTTCAACTGTCTTAGCCTCACCTAAAACCTCTACCATGTTACCTTCTTTTTCAACTGACTTACTCTCACCTAAAACCTCTATGTTACCTTCTTTTTCAACCGACTTACTATCACCTAAAACCTCTACCATGTTACCTTCTTTTTCAACTGACTTACTCTCACCTAAAACCTCTACCATGTTACCATCTTTTTCAACTGACTTACTCTCACCTAAAACCTCTACCATGTTACCTTCTTTTTCAACTGACTTACTCTCACCTAAAACCTCTACCATGTTACCTTCATTTTCAACTGACTTACTCTCACCTAAAACCTCTATGTTACCTTCTTTTTCAACCGACTTACTCTCACCTAAAACCTCAACCATGATACCTTCTTTTTCAACTGACTTACTCTCACCTAAAACATTTACCATGTTACCATCTTTTTCAACTGACTTACTCTCACCTAAAACCTCTATGTTACCTTCTTTTTCAACCGACTTACTCTCATCTAAAACCTCTACCATGTTACCTTCTTTTTCAATCGACTTACTCTCATCTAAAACCTCTACCATGTTACCTTCTTTTTCAACTGTCTTACTATCACCTAAAACCTCTACCATGTTAAGTTCTTTTTCAACTGACTTACTCTCACCTAAAAAGTCTACCATGTTACCTTCTTTTTCAACTGACTTGCTCTCACCTAAAACCTCTACCATGTTACCTTCTTTTTCAACTGACTTACTCTCACCTAAAACCTCTACCATGTTACCTTCTTTTTCAACTGACTTACTCTCACCTAAAACCTCTACCATGTTACCTTCTTTTTCAACCGACTTACTCTCACCTAATACCTCTACCATGTTACCTTCTTTTTCAACTGTCTTACTCCTCACCTAAAACCTCTACCATGTTACATTCTTTTCCAACTGACTTACTCTCACCTAAAACCTCTACCATGTTACCTTCTTTTTCAACTGACTTACTCTCACCTAAAACCTCTACCATGTTACCTTCTTTTTCAACTGACTTACTCTCACCTAAAACCTCTACCATGTTACCTTCTTTTTCAACTGACTTACTCTCACCTAAAACCTCTACCATGTTACCTTCTTTTTCAACTGACTTACTCTCACCTAAAACCTCTACCATGTTACCTTCTTTTTCAACTGACTTACTCTCACCTAAAACCTCTATGTTACCTTCTTTTTCAACCGACTTACTCTCACCTAAAACCTCTACCATGTTACCTTCTTTTTCAACTGACTTACTCTCACCTAAAACCTCTACCATGTTACCTTCATTTTCAACTGACTTACTCTCACCTAAAACCTCTACCATGTTACATTCTTTTCCAACTGACTTACTCTCACCTAAAACCTCTACCATGTTACCTTCTTTTTCAACCGACTTACTCTCACCTAAAACCTCTATGTTACCTTCTTTTTCAACCGACTTACTCTCACCTAAAACCTCTACCATGTTACCTTCTTTTTCAACTGACTTACTCTCACCTAAAACCTCTACCATGTTACCTTCTTTTTCAACTGACTTACTCTCACCTAAAACCTCTACCATGTTACCTTCTTTTTCAACTGACTTACTCTCACCTAAAACCTCTACCATGTATACTTTCTTTTTCAACTGACTTACTCTCACCTAAAACCTCTACCATGTTAAGTTCTTTTTCAACTGACTTACTATCACCTAAAACCTCTACCATGTTACCTTCTTTTTCAACCGACTTACTCTCACCTAAAACCTCTACCATGATACCTTCTTTTTCAACTGACCTACTCTCACCTAAAACCTCTACCATGTTACCTTCTTTTTCAACTGACTTACTGTCACCTAAAACCTCTACCATGTTACCTTCTTTTTCAACTGACTTACTCTCACCTAAAACCTCTACCATGTTACCTTCTTTTTCAACTGACTTACTCTCACCTAAAACCTCTACCATGATACCTTCTTTTTCAACTGACTTACTCTCACCTAAAACCTCTACCATGTTACCTTCTTTTTCAACTGTCTTAGCCTCACCTAAAACCTCTACCATGTTACCTTCTTTTTCAACTGACTTACTCTCACCTAAAACCTCTACCATGTTACCTTCTTTTTCAACTGACTTACTCTCACCTAAAACCTCTACCATGTTACCTTCTTTTTCAACTGACTTACTCTCACCTAAAACCTCTACCATGTTACCTTCTTTTTCAACTGACTTACTCTCACCTAAAACCTCTACCATGTTACCTTCTTTTTCAACTGACTTACTCTCACCTAAAACCTCTACCATGTTACATTCTATTTCAACTGACTTACTCTCACCTAAAACCTCTACCATGTTACCTTCTTTTTCAACTGACTTACTCTCACCTAAAACCTCTACCATGTTACATTCTTTTCCAACTGACTTACTCTCACCTAAAACCTCTACCATGTTACTTTCTTTTTCAACTGACTTACTCTCACCTAAAACCTCTACCATGTTACCTTCTTTTTCAACTGACTTACTCTCACCTAAAACCTCTACCATGTTACATTCTATTTCAACTGACTTACTCTCACCTAAAACCTCTACCATGTTACTTTCTTTTTCAACTGACTTACTCTCACCTAAAACCTCTACCATGTTACCTTCTTTTTCAACTGACTTACTCTCACCTAAAACCTCTATGTTACCTTCTTTTTCAACCGACTTACTCTCACCTAAAACCTCTACCATGTTACCTTCTTTTTCAACTGACTTACTCTCACCTAAGACCTCTAACATGTTACCTTCTTTTTCAACTGACTTACACTCACCTAAAACCTCTACCATGTTACCTTCTTTTTCAACTGACTTACTCTCACCTAAAACCTCTACCATGTTACCTTCTTTTTCAACTGACTTACTCTCACCTAAAACCTCTACCATGATACCTTCTTTTTCAACTGACTTACTCTCACCTAAAACCTCTACCATGTTACCTTCTTTTTCAACTGTCTTAGCCTCACCTAAAACCTCTACCATGTTACCTTCTTTTTCAACTGACTTACTCTAACCTAAAACCTCTACCATGTTACCTTCTTTTTCAACTGACTTACTCTCACCTAAAATCTCTATGTTACCTTCTTTTTTAACCGACTTACTCTCACCTAAAACCTCTACCATGTTACCTTCTTTTCCAACTGTCCTAGCCTCACCAAAAACCTCTACCATGTGACCTTCTTTTTCAACTGACTCACTCTCACCTAAAACCTCTATGTTACCTTCTTTTTCAACCGACTTACTCTCACCTAAAACCTCTACCATGTTACCTTCTTTTTCAACTGACTTACTCTCACCTAAAACCTCTACCATGTTACCTTCTTTTTCAACCGACTTACTCTCACCTAAAACCTCTACCATGTTACCTTCTTTTTCAACCGACTTACTCTCACCTAAAACCTCTACCATGTTACCTTCTTTTTCAACTGTCTTACTCTAACCTAAAACCTCTACCATGTTACCTTCTTTTTCAACTGACTTACTCTAACCTAAAACCTCTACCATGTTACCTTCTTTTTCAACTGACTTACTCTCACCTAAAATCTCTATGTTACCTTCTTTTTTAACCGACTTACTCTCACCTAAAACCTCTACCATGTTACCTTCTTTTCCAACTGTCCTAGCCTCACCAAAAACCTCTACCATGTGACCTTCTTTTTCAACTGACTCACTCTCACCTAAAACCTCTATGTTACCTTCTTTTTCAACCGACTTACTCTCACCTAAAACCTCTACCATGTTACCTTCTTTTTCAACTGACTTACTCTCACCTAAAACCTCTACCATGTTACCTTCTTTTTCAACTGACTTACTCTCACCTAAAACCTCTACCATGTTACCTTCTTTTTCAACTGACTTACTCTCACCTAAAACCTCTACCATGTTACCTTCTTTTTCAACTGACTTACTCTCACCTAAAACCTCTGTGTTACCTTCTTTTTCAACCGACTTACTCTCACCTAAAACCTCGGCCATGTTACCTTCTTTTTCAACTGACTTACTCTCACCTAAAACCTCTACCATCTTACCTTCATTTTCAACTGACTTACTCTCACCTAAGACCTCTACCATGTTACCTTCTTTTTCAACTGACTTACTATCACCTAAAATCTCTACCATGTTACCTTCTTTTTTAACTGACTTACTCTCACCTAAAACCTCTACCATGTTACATTCTTTTTCAACTGACTTACTCTCACCTAAAACCTCTACCATGTTAACTTCTTTTTCAACTGTCTTACTCTCACCTAAAACCTCTACCATGTTACATTCTTTTTCAACTGACTTACTCTCACCTAAAACCTCTACCATGTTACTTTCTTTTTCAACTGACTTACTCTCACCTAAAACCTCTACCATGTTACCTTCTTTTTCAACTGTCTTAGCCTCACCTAAAACCTCTACCATGTTACCTTCTTTTTCAACTGACTTACTCTCACCTAAAACCTCTATGTTACCTTCTTTTTCAACCGACTTACTATCACCTAAAACCTCTACCATGTTACCTTCTTTTTCAACTGACTTACTCTCACCTAAAACCTCTACCATGTTACCATCTTTTTCAACTGACTTACTCTCACCTAAAACCTCTACCATGTTACCTTCTTTTTCAACTGACTTACTCTCACCTAAAACCTCTACCATGTTACCTTCTTTTTCAACTGACTTACTCTCACCTAAAACCTCTATGTTACCTTCTTTTTCAACCGACTTACTCTCACCTAAAACCTCTACCATGATACCTTCTTTTTCAACTGACTTACTCTCACCTAAAACATCTACCATGTTACCTTCTTTTTCAACTATCTTAGCCTCACCTAAAACCTCTACCATGTTACCTTCTTTTTCAACTGTCCTAGCCTCACCTAAAACCTCTACCATGTTAAGTTCTTTTTCAACTGACTTACTCTCACCTAAAAAGTCTACCATGTTACCTTCTTTTTCAACTGACTTACACTCACCGAAAACCTCTATGTTACCTTCTTTTTCAACCGACTTACACTCACCTAAAACCTCTACCATGTTACCTTCTTTTTCAACTGTCTTACTCTCACCTAAAACCTCTACCATGTTACATTCTTTTTCAACTGACTTACTCTCACCTAAAACCTCTACCATGTTACTTTCTTTTTCAACTGACTTACTCTCACCTAAAACCTCTACCATGTTACGTTCTTTTTCAACTGTCTTAGCCTCACCTAAAACCTCTACCATGTTACCTTCTTTTTCAACTGACTTACCCTCACCTAAAACCCCTATGTTACCTTCTTTTTCAACCGACTTACTATCACCTAAAACCTCTACCATGTTACCTTCTTTTTCAACTGACTTACTCTCACCTAAAACCTCTACCATGTTACCATCTTTTTCAACTGACTTGCTCTCACCTAAAACCTCTACCATGTTACCTTCTTTTTCAACTGACTTACTCTCACCTAAAACCTCTACCATGTTACCTTCTTTTTCAACTGACTTACTCTCACCTAAAACCTCTATGTTACCTTCTTTTTCAACCGACTTACTCTCACCTGAAACCTATACCATGATACCTTCTTTTTCAACTGACTTACTCTCACCTAAAACCTCTACCATGTTACCTTCTTTTTCAACTATCTTAGCCTCACCTAAAACCTCTACCATGTTACCTTCTTTTTCAACTGTCCTAGTCTCACCTAAAACCTCTACCATGTTACCTTCTTTTTCCACCGACTTACTCACACCTAAAACCTCTACCATTTTACCTTCTTTTCCAACTGACTTGCTCTCACCTAAAACTTCTATGTTACCTTCTTTTTCAACTGACTTACTCTCACCTAAAACCTCTACCATGTTACCTTCTTTTTCAACTGTCCTAGTCTCACCTAAAACCTCTACCATGTTACCTTCTTTTTCAACTGACTTACTCTCACCTAAAACCTCTACCATGTTACCTTCTTTTTCAACTGTCCTAGTCTCACCTAAAACCTCTACCATGTTACCTTCTTTTTCAACTGACTTACTCTCACCTAAAACCTCTACCATGTTACCTTCTTTTTCAACTGACTTACTCTCACCTAAAACCTCTATGTTACCTTCTTTTTCAACCGACTTACTCTCACCTAAAACCTCTACCATGATACCTTCTTTTTCAACTGACTTACTCTCACCTAAAACATCTACCATGTTACCTTCTTTTTCAACTATCTTAGCCTCACCTAAAACCTCTACCATGTTACCTTCTTTTTCAACTGTCCTAGCCTCACCTAAAACCTCTACCATGTTAAGTTCTTTTTCAACTGACTTACTCTCACCTAAAACCTCTACCATGTTACCTTCTTTTCCAACTGACTTGCTCTCACCTAAAACTTCTATGTTACCTTCTTTTTCAACTGACTTACTCTCACCTAAAACCTCTACCATGTTACCTTCTTTTTCAACTGATTTACTCTCACCTAAAACGTCTACCATGTTACCTTCTTTTTCAACTGACTTGCTCTCACCTAAAACTTCTATGTTACCTTCTTTTTCAACTGTCTTACTCTCACCTAAAACCTCTACCATGTTACCTTCTTTTTCAACTGACTTGCTCTCACCTAAAACTTCTATGTTACCTTCTTTTTCAACTGTCTTACTCCTCACCTAAAACCTCTACCATGTTACCTTCTTTTTCAACTGACTTACTATCACCTAAAACCTCTACCATGTTACCTTCTTTTTCAACTGACTTACTATCACCTAAAACCTCTACCATGTTACCTTCTTTTTCAACTGATTTACTCTCACCTAAAACCTCTACCATGTTACCTTCTTTTTCAACTGACTTACTCTCACCTAAAACCTCTATGTTACCTTCTTTTTCAACCGACTTACTCTCACCTAAAACCTCTATCATGATACCTTCTTTTTCAACTGACTTACTCTCACCTAAAACCTCTACCATGTTACCTTCTTTTTCAACTGACTTACTATCACCTAAAACCTCTACCATGTTACCTTCTTTTTCAACTGACTTACTCTCACCTAAAACGTCTACCATGTTACCTTCTTTTTCAACTGACTTGCTCTCACCTAAAACTTCTATGTTACCTTCTTTTTCAACTGACTTACTCTCACCTAAAACGTCTACCATGTTACCTTCTTTTTCAACTGACTTACTCTCACCTAAAACGTCTACCATGTTACCTTCTTTTTCAACTGACTTGCTCTCACCTAAAACTTCTATGTTACCTTCTTTTTCAACTGACTTACTCTCACCTAAAACCTCTACCATGTTACCTTCTTTTTCAACTGACTTGCTCTCACCTAAAACTTCTATGTTACCTTCTTTTTCAACTGACTTACTCTCACCTAAAACCTCTACCATGTTACCTTCTTTTTCAACTGACTTACTCTCACCTAAAACGTCTACCATGTTACCTTCTTTTTCAACTGACTTGCTCTCACCTAAAACTTCTATGTTACCTTCTTTTCCAACTGTCTTACTCTCACCTAAAACCTCTACCATGTTACATTCTTTTCCAACTGACTTACTCTCACCTAAAACCTCTACCATGTTACTTTCTTTTTCAACTGATTTACTCTCACCTAAAACCTCTACCATGTTACCTTCTTTTTCAACTGACTTACTCTCACCTAAAACCTCTATGTTACCTTCTTTTTCAACCGACTTACTCTCACCTAAAACCTCTACCATGTTACTTTCTTTTTCAACTGATTTACTCTCACCTAAAACCTCTACCATGTTACATTCTTTTTCAACTGACTTACTCTCACCTAAAACCTCTACCATGTTACCTTCTTTTTCAACTGACTTACTATCACCTAAAACCTCTACCATGTTACCTTCTTTTTCAACTGACTTACTCTCACCTAAAACCTCTACCATGATACCTTCTTTTTCAACTGACTTACTCTCACCTAAAACCTCTACCATGTTACCTTTTTTCTCAACTGTCTTAGCCTCACCTAAAACCTCTACCATGTTACCTTCTTTTTCAACTGACTTACTCTCACCTAAAACCTCTACCATGTTACATTCTTTTTCAACTGACTTACTCTCACCTAAAACCTCTACCATGTTACCTTCTTTTTCAACTGTCTTAGCCTCACCTAAAACCTCTACCATGTTACCTTCTTTTTCAACTGACTTACTCTCACCTAAAACCTCTACCATGTTACCTTCTTTTTCAACTGACTTACTCTCACCTAAAACCTCTACCATGTTACATTCTTTTTCAACTGACTTACTCTCACCTAAAACCTCTACCATGTTACATTCTATTTCAACTGACTTACTCTCACCTAAAACCTCTACCATGTTACCTTCTTTTTCAACTGACTTACTCTCACCTAAAACCTCTACCATGTTACCTTCTTTTTCAACTGTCTTAGCCTCACCTAAAACCTCTACCATGTTACCTTCTTTTTCAACTGACTTACTCTCACCTAAAACCTCTACCATGTTACATTCTTTTTCAACTGACTTACTCTCACCTAAAACCTCTACCATGTTACCTTCTTTTTCAACTGTCTTAGCCTCACCTAAAACCTCTACCATGTTACCTTCTTTTTCAACTGACTTACTCTCACCTAAAACCTCTACCATGTTACCTTCTTTTTCAACTGACTTACTCTCACCTAAAACCTCTACCATGTTACATTCTTTTTCAACTGACTTACTCTCACCTAAAACCTCTACCATGTTACATTCTATTTCAACTGACTTACTCTCACCTAAAACCTCTACCATGTTACCTTCTTTTTTAACTGACTTACACTCACCTAAAACCTCTACCATGTTACCTTCTTTTTCAACTGACTTACTATCACCTAAAACCTCTACCATGTTACCTTCTTTTTCAACTGACTTACTCTCACCTAAAACCTCTACCATGATACCTTCTTTTTCAACTGACTTACTCTCACCTAAAACCTCTACCATGTTACCTTCTTTTTCAACTGTCTTAGCCTCACCTAAAACCTCTACCATGTTACCTTCTTTTTCAACTGACTTACTCTCACCTAAAACCTCTACCATGTTACCTTCTTTTTCAACTGACTTACTCTCACCTAAAACCTCTACCATGTTACATTCTATTTCAACTGACTTACTCTCACCTAAAACCTCTACCATGTTACCTTCTTTTCCAACTGTCTTACTCTCACCTAAAACCTCTACCATGTTACATTCTTTTTCAACCGACTTACTCTCACCTAAAACCTCTACCATGTTACCTTCTTTTTCAACTGACTTACACTCACATAAAACCTCTATGTTACCTTCTTTTTCAACCTACTTACACTCACCTAAAACCTCTACCATGTTACCTTCTTTTTCAACTGACTTACTCTAACCTAAAACCTCTACCATGTTACCTTCTTTTTCAACTGACTTACTCTCACCTAAAACCTCTATGTTACCTTCTTTTTTAACCGACTTACTCTCACCTAAAACCTCTACCATGTTACCTTCTTTTCCAACTGTCCTAGCCTCACCAAAAACCTCTACCATGTTACCTTCTTTTCAACTGACTTACTTTCACCTAAAACGTTTACCATGTTACCTTCTTTTTCAACTGACTTACTCTCACCTAAAACCTCTATGTTACCTTCTTTTTCAACCGACTTACTCTCACCTAAAACCTCTACCATGTTACCTTCTTTTTCAACTGACTTACTCTCACCTAAAACCTCTACCATGTTACCTTCTTTTTCAACTGACTTACTCTCACCTAAAACCTCCACCATGTTACCTTCTTTTTCAACTGACTTACTCTCACCTAAAACCTCTACCATGTTACCTTCTTTTTCAACTGACTTACTCTCACCTAAAACCTCTGTGTTACCTTCTTTTTCAACCGACTTACTCTCACCTAAAACCTCGGCCATGTTACCTTCTTTTTCAACTGACTTACTCTCACCTAAAACCTCTACCATCTTACCTTCATTTTCAACTGACTTACTCTCACCTAAGACCTCTACCATGTTACCTTCTTTTTCAACTGACTTACTCTCATCTAAAACCTCTACCATGTTACCTTCTTTTTCAACTGACTTACTCTCAGCTAAAACCTCTACCATGTTACCTTCTTTTTCAACTGACTTACTCTCACCTAAAACCTCTGTGTTACCTTCTTTTTCAACCGACTTACTCTCACCTAAAACCTCGGCCATGTTACCTTCTTTTTCAACTGACTTACTCTCACCTAAGACCTCTACCATGTTACCTTCTTTTTCAACTGTCTTAGCCTCACCTAAAACCTCTACCATGTTACCTTCTTTTTCAACTGACTTACTCTCACCTAAAACCTCTATGTTACCTTCTTTTTCAACCGACTTACTATCACCTAAAACCTCTACCATGTTACCTTCTTTTTCAACTGACTTACTCTCACCTAAAACCTCTACCATGTTACCATCTTTTTCAACTGACTTACTCTCACCTAAAACCTCTACCATGTTACCTTCTTTTTCAACTGACTTACTCTCACCTAAAACCTCTACCATGTTACCTTCAGTTTCAACTGACTTACTCTCACCTAAAACCTCTATGTTACCTTCTTTTTCAACCGACTTACTCTCACCTAAAACCTCTACCATGATACCTTCTTTTTCAACTGACTTACTCTCACCTAAATCATCTACCATGTTACCTTCTTTTTCAACTATCTTACCTCACCTAAAACCTCTACCATGTTACCTTCTTTTTCAACTGTCCTAGCCTCACCTAAAACCTCTACCATGTTAAGTTCTTTTTCAACTGACTTACTCTCACCTAAAAAGTCTACCATGTTACCTTCTTTTTCAACTGACTTGCTCTCACCTAAAACCTCTATGTTACCTTCTTTTTCAACTGACTTACTCTCACCTAATACCTCTACCATGTTACCTTCTTTTTCAACCGACTTACTCTCACCTAATACCTCTACCATGTTACCTTCTTTTTCAACTGACTTACTCTCACCTAAAACCTCTACCATGTTACCTTCTTTTTCAACCGACTTACTCTCACCTAAAACCTCTACCATGTTACATTCTTTTTTAACTGACTTACTCTCACCTAAAACCTCTACCATGTTACCTTCTTTTTCAACTGACTTACTCTCACCTAAAACCTCTATGTTACCTTCTTTTTCAACCGACTTACTCTCACCTAAAACCTCTACCATGATACCTTCTTTTTCAACTGACTTACTCTCACCTAAAACCTCTACCATGTTACCTTCTTTTTCAACTGACTTACTCTCACCTAAAACCTCTACCATGTTACCTTCTTTTTCAACTGACTTACTCTCACCTAAAACCTCTACCATGTTACCTTCTTTTTCAACTGACTTACTCTCACCTAAAACCTCTATGTTACCTTCTTTTTCAACTGACTTACTCTCACCTAAAACCTCTACCATGTTACCTTCTTTTTCAACCGACTTACTCTCACCTAATACCTCTACCATGTTACCTTCTTTTTCAACTGTCTTACTCTCACCTAAAACCTCTACCATGTTACCTTCTTTTTCAACTGACTTACTCTCACCTAAAACCTCTACCATGTTACCTTCTTTTTCAACTGTCTTACTCTCACCTAAAACCTCTACCATGTTACATTCTTTTCCAACTGACTTACTCTCACCTAAAACCTCTACCATGTTACCTTCTTTTTCAACTGTCCTAGCCTCACCTAAAACCTCTACCATGTTAAGTTCTTTTTCAACTGACTTACTCTCACCTAAAACCTCTATGTTACCTTCTTTTTCAACCGACTTACTCTCACCTAAAACCTCTACCATGTTACCTTCTTTTTCAACTGACTTACTCTCACCTAAAACCTCTACCATGTTACCTTCTTTTTCAACTGACTTACTCTCACCTAAAACCTCTACCATCTTACCTTCATTTTCAACTGACTTACTCTCACCTAAGACCTCTACCATGTTACCTTCTTTTTCAACTGACTTACTATCACCTAAAATCTCTACCATGTTACCTTCTTTTTCAAATGTCTTACTCTCACCTAAAAGCTCTACCATGTTACCTTCTTTTTTAACTGACTTACTCTCACCTAAAACCTCTACCATGTTACATTCTTTTTTAACTGACTTACTCTCACCTAAAACCTCTACCATGTTACCTTCTTTTTCAACTGACTTACTCTCACCTAAAACCTCTATGTTACCTTCTTTTTCAACCGACTTACTCTCACCTAAAACCTCTACCATGATACCTTCTTTTTCAACTGACTTACTCTCACCTAAAACCTCTACCATGTTACCTTCTTTTTCAACTGACTTACTCTCACCTAAAACCTCTACCATGTTACCTTCTTTTTCAACTGACTTACTCTCACCTAAAACCTCTACCATGTTACCTTCTTTTTCAACTGACTTACTCTCACCTAAAACCTCTACCATGTTACCTTCTTTTTCAACTGACTTACTCTCACCTAAAACCTCTACCATGTTACCTTCTTTTTTAACTGACTTACTCTCACCTAAAACCTCTACCATGTTACCTTCTTTTTCAACTGACTTACACTCACCTAAAACCTCTATGTTACCTTCTTTTTCAACCTACTTACACTCACCTAAAACCTCTACCATGTTACCTTCTTTTTCAACTGACTTACTCTCACCTAAAACCTCTACCATGTTACCTTCTTTTTTAACTGACTTACTCTAACCTAAAACCTCTACCATGTTACCTTCTTTTTCAACTGACTTAATCTAACCTAAAACCTCTACCATGTTACCTTCTTTTTCAACTGACTTACTCTCACCTAAAACCTCTATGTTACCTTCTTTTTTAACCGACTTACTCTCACCTAAAACCTCTACCTTGTTACCTTCTTTTCCAACTGTCCTAGCCTCACCAAAAACCTCTACCATGTTACCTTCTTTTTCAACTGACTTACTTTCACCTAAAACGTTTACCATGTTACCTTCTTTTTCAACTGACTTACTCTCACCTAAAACCTCTATGTTACCTTCTTTTTCAACCGACTTACTCTCACCTAAAACCTCTACCATGTTACCTTCTTTTTCAACTGACTTACTCTCACCTAAAACCTCTACAATGTTACCTTCTTTTTCAACTGACTTACTCTCACCTAAAACCTCTACCATGTTACCTTCTTTTTCAACTGACTTACTCTCACCTAAAACCTCTGTGTTACCTTCTTTTTCAACCGACTTACTCTCACCTAAAACCTCTACCATCTTACCTTCATTTTCAACTGACTTACTCTCACCTAAGACCTCTACCATGTTACCTTCTTTTTCAACTGACTTACTATCACCTAAAATCTCTACCATGTTACCTTCTTTTTCAACTGTCTTACTCTCACCTAAAAGCTCTACCATGTTACCTTCTTTTTTAACTGACTTACTCTCACCTAAAACCTCTACCATGTTACCTTCTTTTTCAACTGTCTTAGCCTCACCTAAAACCTCTACCATGTTACCTTCTTTTTCAACTGACTTACTCTCACCTAAAACCTCTATGTTACCTTCTTTTTCAACCGACTTACTATCACCTAAAACCTCTACCATGTTACCTTCTTTTTCAACTGACTTACTCTCACCTAAAACCTCTACCATGTTACCATCTTTTTCAACTGACTTACTCTCACCTAAAACCTCTACCATGTTACCTTCTTTTTCAACTGACTTACTCTCACCTAAAACCTCTACCATGTTACCTTCATTTTCAACTGACTTACTCTCACCTAAAACCTCTATGTTACCTTCTTTTTCAACCGACTTACTCTCACCTAAAACCTCAACCATGATACCTTCTTTTTCAACTGACTTACTCTCACCTAAAACATTTACCATGTTACCATCTTTTTCAACTGACTTACTCTCACCTAAAACCTCTATGTTACCTTCTTTTTCAACCGACTTACTCTCATCTAAAACCTCTACCATGTTACCTTCTTTTTCAATCGACTTACTCTCATCAAAAACCTCTACCATGTTACCTTCTTTTTCAACTGTCTTACTATCACCTAAAACCTCTACCATGTTAAGTTCTTTTTCAACTGACTTACTCTCACCTAAAAAGTCTACCATGTTACCTTCTTTTTCAACTGACTTGCTCTCACCTAAAACCTCTACCATGTTACCTTCTTTTTCAACTGACTTACTCTCACCTAAAACCTCTACCATGTTACCTTCTTTTTCAACTGACTTACTCTCACCTAAAACCTCTACCATGTTACCTTCTTTTTCAACCGACTTACTCTCACCTAATACCTCTACCATGTTACCTTCTTTTTCAACTGTCTTACTCCTCACCTAAAACCTCTACCATGTTACATTCTTTTCCAACTGACTTACTCTCACCTAAAACCTCTACCATGTTACCTTCTTTTTCAACTGACTTACTCTCACCTAAAACCTCTACCATGTTACCTTCTTTTTCAACTGACTTACTCTCACCTAAAACCTCTACCATGTTACCTTCTTTTTCAACTGACTTACTCTCACCTAAAACCTCTACCATGTTACCTTCTTTTTCAACTGACTTACTCTCACCTAAAACCTCTACCATGTTACCTTCTTTTTCAACTGACTTACTCTCACCTAAAACCTCTATGTTACCTTCTTTTTCAACCGACTTACTCTCACCTAAAACCTCTACCATGTTACCTTCTTTTTCAACTGACTTACTCTCACCTAAAACCTCTACCATGTTACCTTCATTTTCAACTGACTTACTCTCACCTAAAAGCTCTACCATGTTACATTCTTTTCCAACTGACTTACTCTCACCTAAAACCTCTACCATGTTACCTTCTTTTTCAACCGACTTACTCTCACCTAAAACCTCTATGTTACCTTCTTTTTCAACCGACTTACTCTCACCTAAAACCTCTACCATGTTACCTTCTTTTTCAACTGACTTACTCTCACCTAAAACCTCTACCATGTTACCTTCTTTTTCAACTGACTTACTCTCACCTAAAACCTCTACCATGTTACCTTCTTTTTCAACTGACTTACTCTCACCTAAAACCTCTACCATGTATACTTTCTTTTTCAACTGACTTACTCTCACCTAAAACCTCTACCATGTTAAGTTCTTTTTCAACTGACTTACTATCACCTAAAACCTCTACCATGTTACCTTCTTTTTCAACCGACTTACTCTCACCTAAAACCTCTACCATGATACCTTCTTTTTCAACTGACCTACTCTCACCTAAAACCTCTACCATGTTACCTTCTTTTTCAACTGACTTACTGTCACCTAAAACCTCTACCATGTTACCTTCTTTTTCAACTGACTTACTCTCACCTAAAACCTCTACCATGTTACCTTCTTTTTCAACTGACTTACTCTCACCTAAAACCTCTACCATGATACCTTCTTTTTCAACTGACTTACTCTCACCTAAAACCTCTACCATGTTACCTTCTTTTTCAACTGTCTTAGCCTCACCTAAAACCTCTACCATGTTACCTTCTTTTTCAACTGACTTACTCTCACCTAAAACCTCTACCATGTTACCTTCTTTTTCAACTGACTTACTCTCACCTAAAACCTCTACCATGTTACCTTCTTTTTCAACTGACTTACTCTCACCTAAAACCTCTACCATGTTACCTTCTTTTTCAACTGACTTACTCTCACCTAAAACCTCTACCATGTTACCTTCTTTTTCAACTGACTTACTCTCACCTAAAACCTCTACCATGTTACATTCTATTTCAACTGACTTACTCTCACCTAAAACCTCTACCATGTTACCTTCTTTTTCAACTGACTTACTCTCACCTAAAACCTCTACCATGTTACATTCTTTTCCAACTGACTTACTCTCACCTAAAACCTCTACCATGTTACTTTCTTTTTCAACTGACTTACTCTCACCTAAAACCTCTACCATGTTACCTTCTTTTTCAACTGACTTACTCTCACCTAAAACCTCTACCATGTTACATTCTATTTCAACTGACTTACTCTCACCTAAAACCTCTACCATGTTACTTTCTTTTTCAACTGACTTACTCTCACCTAAAACCTCTACCATGTTACCTTCTTTTTCAACTGACTTACTCTCACCTAAAACCTCTATGTTACCTTCTTTTTCAACCGACTTACTCTCACCTAAAACCTCTACCATGTTACCTTCTTTTTCAACTGACTTACTCTCACCTAAGACCTCTAACATGTTACCTTCTTTTTCAACTGACTTACACTCACCTAAAACCTCTACCATGTTACCTTCTTTTTCAACTGACTTACTCTCACCTAAAACCTCTACCATGTTACCTTCTTTTTCAACTGACTTACTCTCACCTAAAACCTCTACCATGATACCTTCTTTTTCAACTGACTTACTCTCACCTAAAACCTCTACCATGTTACCTTCTTTTTCAACTGTCTTAGCCTCACCTAAAACCTCTACCATGTTACCTTCTTTTTCAACTGACTTACTCTAACCTAAAACCTCTACCATGTTACCTTCTTTTTCAACTGACTTACTCTCACCTAAAATCTCTATGTTACCTTCTTTTTTAACCGACTTACTCTCACCTAAAACCTCTACCATGTTACCTTCTTTTCCAACTGTCCTAGCCTCACCAAAAACCTCTACCATGTGACCTTCTTTTTCAACTGACTCACTCTCACCTAAAACCTCTATGTTACCTTCTTTTTCAACCGACTTACTCTCACCTAAAACCTCTACCATGTTACCTTCTTTTTCAACTGACTTACTCTCACCTAAAACCTCTACCATGTTACCTTCTTTTTCAACCGACTTACTCTCACCTAAAACCTCTACCATGTTACCTTCTTTTTCAACCGACTTACTCTCACCTAAAACCTCTACCATGTTACCTTCTTTTTCAACTGTCTTACTCTAACCTAAAACCTCTACCATGTTACCTTCTTTTTCAACTGACTTACTCTAACCTAAAACCTCTACCATGTTACCTTCTTTTTCAACTGACTTACTCTCACCTAAAATCTCTATGTTACCTTCTTTTTTAACCGACTTACTCTCACCTAAAACCTCTACCATGTTACCTTCTTTTCCAACTGTCCTAGCCTCACCAAAAACCTCTACCATGTGACCTTCTTTTTCAACTGACTCACTCTCACCTAAAACCTCTATGTTACCTTCTTTTTCAACCGACTTACTCTCACCTAAAACCTCTACCATGTTACCTTCTTTTTCAACTGACTTACTCTCACCTAAAACCTCTACCATGTTACCTTCTTTTTCAACTGACTTACTCTCACCTAAAACCTCTACCATGTTACCTTCTTTTTCAACTGACTTACTCTCACCTAAAACCTCTACCATGTTACCTTCTTTTTCAACTGACTTACTCTCACCTAAAACCTCTGTGTTACCTTCTTTTTCAACCGACTTACTCTCACCTAAAACCTCGGCCATGTTACCTTCTTTTTCAACTGACTTACTCTCACCTAAAACCTCTACCATCTTACCTTCATTTTCAACTGACTTACTCTCACCTAAGACCTCTACCATGTTACCTTCTTTTTCAACTGACTTACTATCACCTAAAATCTCTACCATGTTACCTTCTTTTTTAACTGACTTACTCTCACCTAAAACCTCTACCATGTTACATTCTTTTTCAACTGACTTACTCTCACCTAAAACCTCTACCATGTTAACTTCTTTTTCAACTGTCTTACTCTCACCTAAAACCTCTACCATGTTACATTCTTTTTCAACTGACTTACTCTCACCTAAAACCTCTACCGTGTTACTTTCTTTTTCAACTGACTTACTCTCACCTAAAACCTCTACCATGTTACCTTCTTTTTCAACTGTCTTAGCCTCACCTAAAACCTCTACCATGTTACCTTCTTTTTCAACTGACTTACTCTCACCTAAAACCTCTATGTTACCTTCTTTTTCAACCGACTTACTATCACCTAAAACCTCTACCATGTTACCTTCTTTTTCAACTGACTTACTCTCACCTAAAACCTCTACCATGTTACCATCTTTTTCAACTGACTTACTCTCACCTAAAACCTCTACCATGTTACCTTCTTTTTCAACTGACTTACTCTCACCTAAAACCTCTACCATGTTACCTTCTTTTTCAACTGACTTACTCTCACCTAAAACCTCTATGTTACCTTCTTTTTCAACCGACTTACTCTCACCTAAAACCTCTACCATGATACCTTCTTTTTCAACTGACTTACTCTCACCTAAAACATCTACCATGTTACCTTCTTTTTCAACTATCTTAGCCTCACCTAAAACCTCTACCATGTTACCTTCTTTTTCAACTGTCCTAGCCTCACCTAAAACCTCTACCATGTTAAGTTCTTTTTCAACTGACTTACTCTCACCTAAAAAGTCTACCATGTTACCTTCTTTTTCAACTGACTTACACTCACCGAAAACCTCTATGTTACCTTCTTTTTCAACCGACTTACACTCACCTAAAACCTCTACCATGTTACCTTCTTTTTCAACTGACTTACTCTCACCTAAAACCTCTACCATGTTACCTTCTTTTTTAACTGACTTACTCTAACCTAAAACCTCTACCATGTTACCTTCTTTTTCAACTGACTTACTCTAACCTAAAACCTCTACCATGTTACCTTCTTTTTCAACTGACTTACTCTCACCTAAAACCTCTATGTTACCTTCTTTTTTAACCGACTTACTCTCACCTAAAACCTCTATGTTACCTTCTTTTTCAACCGACTTACTCTCACCTAAAACCTCTACCATGTTACCTTCTTTTTCAACTGACTTACTCTCACCTAAAACATCTACCATGTTACCTTCTTTTCCAACTGTCCTAGCCTCACCAAAAACCTCTACCATGTTACCTTCTTTTTCAACTGACTTACTTTCACCTAAAACTTTTACCATGTTACCTTCTTTTTTAACTGACTTACTCTCACCTAAAACCTCTACCATGTTACCTTCTTTTTCAACTGACTTACTCTCACCTAAGACCTCTAACATGTTACCTTCTTTTTCAACTGACTTACACTCACCTAAAACCTCTACCATGTTACCTTCTTTTTCAACTGACTTACTCTCACCTAAAACCTCTACCATGTTACCTTCTTTTTCAACTGACTTACTCTCACCTAAAACCTCTACCATGATACCTTCTTTTTCAACTGACTTACTCTCACCTAAAACCTCTACCATGTTACCTTCTTTTTCAACTGTCTTAGCCTCACCTAAAACCTCTACCATGTTACCTTCTTTTTCAACTGACTTACTCTAACCTAAAACCTCTACCATGTTACCTTCTTTTTCAACTGACTTACTCTCACCTAAAATCTCTATGTTACCTTCTTTTTTAACCGACTTACTCTCACCTAAAACCTCTACCATGTTACCTTCTTTTCCAACTGTCCTAGCCTCACCAAAAACCTCTACCATGTGACCTTCTTTTTCAACTGACTCACTCTCACCTAAAACCTCTATGTTACCTTCTTTTTCAACCGACTTACTCTCACCTAAAACCTCTACCATGTTACCTTCTTTTTCAACTGACTTACTCTCACCTAAAACCTCTACCATGTTACCTTCTTTTTCAACCGACTTACTCTCACCTAAAACCTCTACCATGTTACCTTCTTTTTCAACCGACTTACTCTCACCTAAAACCTCTACCATGTTACCTTCTTTTTCAACTGTCTTACTCTAACCTAAAACCTCTACCATGTTACCTTCTTTTTCAACTGACTTACTCTAACCTAAAACCTCTACCATGTTACCTTCTTTTTCAACTGACTTACTCTCACCTAAAATCTCTATGTTACCTTCTTTTTTAACCGACTTACTCTCACCTAAAACCTCTACCATGTTACCTTCTTTTCCAACTGTCCTAGCCTCACCAAAAACCTCTACCATGTGACCTTCTTTTTCAACTGACTCACTCTCACCTAAAACCTCTATGTTACCTTCTTTTTCAACCGACTTACTCTCACCTAAAACCTCTACCATGTTACCTTCTTTTTCAACTGACTTACTCTCACCTAAAACCTCTACCATGTTACCTTCTTTTTCAACTGACTTACTCTCACCTAAAACCTCTACCATGTTACCTTCTTTTTCAACTGACTTACTCTCACCTAAAACCTCTACCATGTTACCTTCTTTTTCAACTGACTTACTCTCACCTAAAACCTCTGTGTTACCTTCTTTTTCAACCGACTTACTCTCACCTAAAACCTCGGCCATGTTACCTTCTTTTTCAACTGACTTACTCTCACCTAAAACCTCTACCATCTTACCTTCATTTTCAACTGACTTACTCTCACCTAAGACCTCTACCATGTTACCTTCTTTTTCAACTGACTTACTATCACCTAAAATCTCTACCATGTTACCTTCTTTTTTAACTGACTTACTCTCACCTAAAACCTCTACCATGTTACATTCTTTTTCAACTGACTTACTCTCACCTAAAACCTCTACCATGTTAACTTCTTTTTCAACTGTCTTACTCTCACCTAAAACCTCTACCATGTTACATTCTTTTTCAACTGACTTACTCTCACCTAAAACCTCTACCATGTTACTTTCTTTTTCAACTGACTTACTCTCACCTAAAACCTCTACCATGTTACCTTCTTTTTCAACTGTCTTAGCCTCACCTAAAACCTCTACCATGTTACCTTCTTTTTCAACTGACTTACTCTCACCTAAAACCTCTATGTTACCTTCTTTTTCAACCGACTTACTATCACCTAAAACCTCTACCATGTTACCTTCTTTTTCAACTGACTTACTCTCACCTAAAACCTCTACCATGTTACCATCTTTTTCAACTGACTTACTCTCACCTAAAACCTCTACCATGTTACCTTCTTTTTCAACTGACTTACTCTCACCTAAAACCTCTACCATGTTACCTTCTTTTTCAACTGACTTACTCTCACCTAAAACCTCTATGTTACCTTCTTTTTCAACCGACTTACTCTCACCTAAAACCTCTACCATGATACCTTCTTTTTCAACTGACTTACTCTCACCTAAAACATCTACCATGTTACCTTCTTTTTCAACTATCTTAGCCTCACCTAAAACCTCTACCATGTTACCTTCTTTTTCAACTGTCCTAGCCTCACCTAAAACCTCTACCATGTTAAGTTCTTTTTCAACTGACTTACTCTCACCTAAAAAGTCTACCATGTTACCTTCTTTTTCAACTGACTTACACTCACCGAAAACCTCTATGTTACCTTCTTTTTCAACCGACTTACACTCACCTAAAACCTCTACCATGTTACCTTCTTTTTCAACTGACTTACTCTCACCTAAAACCTCTACCATGTTACCTTCTTTTTTAACTGACTTACTCTAACCTAAAACCTCTACCATGTTACCTTCTTTTTCAACTGACTTACTCTAACCTAAAACCTCTACCATGTTACCTTCTTTTTCAACTGACTTACTCTCACCTAAAACCTCTATGTTACCTTCTTTTTTAACCGACTTACTCTCACCTAAAACCTCTATGTTACCTTCTTTTTCAACCGACTTACTCTCACCTAAAACCTCTACCATGTTACCTTCTTTTTCAACTGACTTACTCTCACCTAAAACATCTACCATGTTACCTTCTTTTCCAACTGTCCTAGCCTCACCAAAAACCTCTACCATGTTACCTTCTTTTTCAACTGACTTACTTTCACCTAAAACTTTTACCATGTTACCTTCTTTTTTAACTGACTTACTCTCACCTAAAACCTCTACCATGTTACCTTCTTTTTCAACTGACTTACTCTCACCTAAAACCTCTACCATGTTACCTTCTTTTTCAACTGACTTACTCTCACCTAAAACCTCTATGTTACCTTCTTTTTCAACCGACTTACTCTCACCTAAAACCTCTACCATGTTACCTTCTTTTTCAACTGACTTACTCTCACCTAAAACCTCTACCATGTTACCTTCTTTTTCAACTGTCTTACTCTCACCTAAAACCTCTACCATGTTACATTCTTTTCCAACTGACTTACTCTCACCTAAAACCTCTACCATGTTACCTTCTTTTTCAACTGACTTACTCTCACCTAAAACCTCTACCATGTTACCTTCTTTTTCAACCGACTTACTCTCACCTAAAACCTCTACCATGTTACCTTCTTTTTCAACCGACTTACTCTCACCTAAAACCTCTACCATGTTACCTTCTTTTTCAACTGACTTACTCTCACCTAAAACCTCTACCATGTTACCTTCTTTTTCAACTGACTTACTCTCACCTAAAACCTCTACCATCTTACCTTCATTTTCAACTGACTTAATCTCACCTAAGACCTCTACCATGTTACCTTCTTTTTCAACTGACTTACTATCACCTAAAATCTCTGCCATGTTACCTTCTTTTTCAACTGTATTACTCTCACCTAAAAGCTCTACCATGTTACCTTCTTTTTTAACTGACTTACTCTCACCTAAAACCTCTACCATGTTACATTCTTTTTCAACTGACTTACTCTCACCTAAAACCTCTACCATGTTAACTTCTTTTTCAACTGTCTTACTCTCACCTAAAACCTCTACCATGTTACTTTCTTTTTCAACTGACTTACTCTCACCTAAAACCTCTACCATGTTACCTTCTTTTTCAACTGACTTACTCTCACCTAAAACCTCTATGTTACCTTCTTTTTCAACCGACTTACTCTCACCTAAAACCTCTACCATGATACCTTCTTTTTCAACTGACTTACTCTCACCTAAAACCTCTACCATGTTACCTTCTTTTTCAACTGACTTACTCTCACCTAAAACCTCTACCATGTTACCTTCTTTTTCAACTGACTTACTCTCACCTAAAACCTCTACCATGTTACCTTCTTTTTCAACTGACTTACTCTCACCTAAAACCTCTACCATGATACCTTCTTTTTCAACTGACTTACTCTCACCTAAAACCTCTACCATGTTACCTTCTTTTTCAACTGACTTACTCTCACCTAAAACCTCTACCATGTTACCTTCTCTTTCAACTGACTTACTCTCACCTAAAACCTCTACCATCTTACCTTCTTTTTCAACTGACTTACTCTCACCTAAAACCTCTACCATGATACCTTCTTTTTCAACTGACTTACTCTCACCTAAAACCTCTACCATGTTACCTTCTTTTTCAACTGACTTACTCTCACCTAAAACCTCTACCATGTTACCTTCTCTTTCAACTGACTTACTCTCACCTAAAACCTCTACCATGTTACCTTCTTTTTCAACTGACTTACTCTCACCTAAAACCTCTACCATGTTACCTTCTTTTTCAACTGACTTACTCTCACCTAAAACCTCTACCATGTTACCTTCTCTTTCAACTGACTTACTCTCACCTAAAACCTCTACCATGATACCTTCTTTTTCAACCGACTTACTCTCACCTAAAACCTCTACCATGTTACCTTCTTTTTCAACTGACTTACTCTCACCTAAAACCTCTACCATGTTACCTTCTTTTTCAACTGACTTACTCTCACCTAAAACCTCTACCATGTTACCTTCTCTTTCAACTGACTTACTCTCACCTAAAACCTCTACCATGTTACCTTCTTTTTCAACCGACTTACTCTCACCTAAAACCTCTACCATGTTACATTCTTTTCCAACTGACTTACTCTCACCTAAAACCTCTACAATGTTACCTTCTTTTTCAACTGACTTACTCTCACCTAAAACCTCTACCATGTTACCTTCTTTTTCAACTGACTTACTCTCACCTAAAACCTCTGTGTTACCTTCTTTTTCAACCGACTTACTCTCACCTAAAACCTCTACCATCTTACCTTCATTTTCAACTGACTTACTCTCACCTAAGACCTCTACCATGTTACCTTCTTTTTCAACTGACTTACTATCACCTAAAATCTCTACCATGTTACCTTCTTTTTCAACTGTCTTACTCTCACCTAAAAGCTCTACCATGTTACCTTCTTTTTTAACTTACTTACTCTCACCTAAAACCTCTACCATGTTACCT
The DNA here is from genome assembly GCA_964016885.1 of Eledone cirrhosa. Classification (NCBI taxonomy): domain Eukaryota; kingdom Metazoa; phylum Mollusca; class Cephalopoda; order Octopoda; family Eledonidae; genus Eledone; species Eledone cirrhosa. The sequence continues at coordinate 19,410,829 of OZ024740.1, forward strand.
TCTTTTTCAACTGTCTTAGCCTCACCTAAAACCTCTACCATGTTACCTTCTTTTTCAACTGACTTACTCTCACCTAAAACCTCTATGTTACCTTCTTTTTCAACCGACTTACTATCACCTAAAACCTCTACCATGTTACCTTCTTTTTCAACTGACTTACTCTCACCTAAAACCTCTACCATGTTACCATCTTTTTCAACTGACTTACTCTCACCTAAAACCTCTACCATGTTACCTTCTTTTTCAACTGACTTACTCTCACCTAAAACCTCTACCATGTTACCTTCATTTTCAACTGACTTACTCTCACCTAAAACCTCTATGTTACCTTCTTTTTCAACCGACTTACTCTCACCTAAAACCTCAACCATGATACCTTCTTTTTCAACTGACTTACTCTCACCTAAAACATCTACCATGTTACCATCTTTTTCAACTGACTTACTCTCACCTAAAACCTCTACCATGTTACCTTCTTTTTCAACTGACTTACTCTCACCTAAAACCTCTACCATGTTACCTTCATTTTCAACTGACTTACTCTCACCTAAAACCTCTATGTTACCTTCTTTTTCAACCGACTTACTCTCACCTAAAACCTCAACCATGATACCTTCTTTTTCAACTGACTTACTCTCACCTAAAACATCTACCATGTTACCTTCTTTTTCAACTATCTTAGCCTCACCTAAAACCTCTACCATGTTACCTTCTTATTCAACAGTCCTAGCCTCACCTAAAACCTCTACCATGTTAAGTTCTTTTTCAACTGACTTACTCTCACCTAAAAAGTCTACCATGTTACCTTCTTTTTCAACTGACTTACTCTCACCTAAAACCTCTATGTTACCTTCTTTTTCAACTGACTTACTCTCACCTAAAACCTCTACCATGTTACCTTCTTTTTCAACCGACTTACTCTCACCTAATACCTCTACCCTGTTACCTTCTTTTTCAACTGTCTTACTCCTCACCTAAAACCTCTACCATGTTACCTTCTTTTTCAACTGACTTACTCTCACCTAAAACCTCTACCATGTTACCTTCTTTTTCAACTGTCTTACTCTCACCTAAAACCTCTACCATGTTACATTCTTTTCCAACTGACTTACTCTCACCTAAAACCTCTACCATGTTACTTTGTTTTTCAACTGACTTACTCTCACCTAAAACCTCTACCATGTTACCTTCTTTTTCAACCGACTTACTCTCACCTAAAACCTCTATGTTACCTTCTTTTTCAACCGACTTACTCTCACCTAAAACCTCTACCATGTTACCTTCTTTTTCAACTGACTTACTCTCACCTAAAACCTCTACCATGTTACCTTCTTTTTCAACTGACTTACTCTCACCTAAAACCTCTACCATCTTACCTTCATTTTCAACTGACTTACTCTCACCTAAAACCTCTACCATGTTACATTCTTTTTCAACTGACTTACTCTCACCTAAAACCTCTACCATGTTAACTTCTTTTTCAACTGTCTTACTCTCACCTAAAACCTCTACCATGTATACTTTCTTTTTCAACTGACTTACTCTCACCTAAAACCTCTACCATGTTACCTTCTTTTTCAACTGACTTACTCTCACCTAAAACCTCTACCATGTTACCTTCTTTTTTAACTGACTTACACTCACCTAAAACCTCTACCATGTTACCTTCTTTTTCAACCGACTTACTCTCACCTAAAACCTCTACCATGATACCTTCTTTTTCAACTGACTTACTCTCACCTAAAACCTCTACCATGTTACCTTCTTTTTCAACTGACTTACTCTCACCTAAAACCTCTACCATGATACCTTCTTTTTCAACTGACTTACTCTCACCTAAAACCTCTACCATGTTACCTTCTTTTTCAACTGTCTTAGCCTCACCTAAAACCTCTACCATGTTACCTTCTTTTTCAACTGACTTACTCTCACCTAAAACCTCTACCATGTTACCTTCTTTTTCAACTGACTTACTCTCACCTAAAACCTCTACCATGTTACCTTCTTTTCCAACTGTCTTACTCTCACCTAAAACCTCTACCATGTTACATTCTTTTCCAACTGACTTACACTCACCTAAAACCTCTACCATGTTACCTTCTTTTTCAACTGACTTACTCTCACCTAAAACCTCTATGTTACCTTCTTTTTCAACCGACTTACTCTCACCTAAAACCTCTACCATGTTACCTTCTTTTTCAACTGACTTACTCTCACCTAAAACCTCTAACATGTTACCTTCTTTTTCAACTGACTTACACTCACCTAAAACCTCTACCATGTTACCTTCTTTTTCAACCGACTTACTCTCACCTAAAACCTCTACCATGTTACCTTCTTTTTCAACTGACTTACTCTCACCTAAAACCTCTACCATGTTACCTTCTTTTTCAACTGACTTACTCTCACCTAAAACCTCTATGTTACCTTCTTTTTCAACCGACTTACTCTCACCTAAAACCTCTACCATGTTACCTTCTTTTTCAACTGACTTACTCTCACCTAAAACCTCTAACATGTTACCTTCTTTTTCAACTGACTTACACTCACCTAAAACCTCTACCATGTTACCTTCTTTTTCAACTGACTTACTCTCACCTAAAACCTCTACCATGTTACCTTCTTTTTCAACTGACTTACTCTCACCTAAAACCTCTACCATGATACCTTCTTTTTCAACTGACTTACTCTCACCTAAAACCTCTACCATGTTACCTTCTTTTTCAACTGTCTTATCCTCACCTAAAACCTCTACCATGTTACCTTCTTTTTCAACTGACTTACTCTCACCTAAAACCTCTACCATGTTACCTTCTTTTTCAACTGACTTACACTCACCTAAAACCTCTATGTTACCTTCTTTTTCAACCTACTTACACTCACCTAAAACCTCTACCATGTTACCTTCTTTTTCAACTGACTTACTCTCACCTAAAACCTCTAACATGTTACCTTCTTTTTCAACTGACTTACACTCACCTAAAACCTCTACCAGGTTACCTTCTTTTTCAACTGACTTACTCTCACCTAAAACCTCTACCATGTTACCTTCTTTTTCAACTGACTTACACTCACCTAAAACCTCTATGTTACCTTCTTTTTCAACCTACTTACACTCACCTAAAACCTCTACCATGTTACCTTCTTTTTCAACTGACTTACTCTCACCTAAAACCTCTAACATGTTACCTTCTTTTTCAACTGACTTACACTCACCTAAAACCTCTACCATGTTACCTTCTTTTTCAACTGACTTACTCTCACCTAAAACCTCTACCATGTTACCTTCTTTTTCAACTGACTTACTCTCACCTAAAACCTCTACCATGATACCTTCTTTTTCAACTGACTTACTCTCACCTAAAACCTCTACCATGTTACCTTCTTTTTCAACTGTCTTAGCCTCACCTAAAACCTCTACCATGTTACCTTCTTTTTCAACTGACTTACTCTCACCTAAAACCTCTACCATGTTACCTTCTTTTTCAACTGACTTACACTCACCTAAAACCTCTATGTTACCTTCTTTTTCAACCTACTTACACTCACCTAAAACCTCTACCATGTTACCTTCTTTTTCAACTGACCTACTCTCACCTAAAACCTCTACCATGTTACCTTCTTTTTCAACTGACTTACTCTCACCTAAAACCTCTACCATGTTACCTTCTTTTTCAACTGACTTACTCTCACCTAAAACCTCTACCATGTTACCTTCTTTTTTAACTGACTTACTCTAACCTAAAACCTCTACCATGTTACCTTCTTTTCCAACTGTCATAGCCTCACCAAAAACCTCTACCATGTGACCTTCTTTTTCAACTGACTCACTCTCACCTAAAACCTCTATGTTACCTTCTTTTTCAACCGACTTACTCTCACCTAAAACCTCTACCATGTTACCTTCTTTTTCAACTGACTTACTCTCACCTAAAACCTCTACCATGTTACCTTCTTTTTCAACTGACTTACTCTCACCTAAAACCTCTACCATGTTACCTTCTTTTTCAACTGACTTACTCTCACCTAAAACCTCTACCATGTTACCTTCTTTTTCAACTGACTTACTCTCACCTAAAACCTCTGTGTTACCTTCTTTTTCAACCGACTTACACTCACCTAAAACCTCGGCCATGTTACCTTCTTTTTCAACTGACTTACTCTCACCTAAAACCTCTACCATCTTACCTTCATTTTCAACTGACTTACTCTCACCTAAGACCTCTACCATGTTACCTTCTTTTTCAACTGACTTACTATCACCTAAAATCTCTACCATGTTACCTTCTTTTTTAACTGACTTACTCTCACCTAAAACCTCTACCATGTTACATTCTTTTTCAACTGACTTACTCTCACCTAAAACCTCTACCATGTTAACTTCTTTTTCAACTGTCTTACTCTCACCTAAAACCTCTACCATGTTACATTCTTTTTCAACTGACTTACTCTCACCTAAAACCTCTACCATGTTACTTTCTTTTTCAACTGACTTACTCTCACCTAAAACCTCTACCATGTTACCTTCTTTTTCAACTGTCTTAGCCTCACCTAAAACCTCTACCATGTTACCTTCTTTTTCAACTGACTTACTCTCACCTAAAACCTCTATGTTACCTTCTTTTTCAACCGACTTACTATCACCTAAAACCTCTACCATGTTACCTTCTTTTTCAACTGACTTACTCTCACCTAAAACCTCTACCATGTTACCATCTTTTTCAACTGACTTACTCTCACCTAAAACCTCTACCATGTTACCTTCTTTTTCAACTGACTTACTCTCACCTAAAACCTCTACCATGTTACCTTCTTTTTCAACTGACTTACTCTCACCTAAAACCTCTATGTTACCTTCTTTTTCAACCGACTTACTCTCACCTAAAACCTCTACCATGATACCTTCTTTTTCAACTGACTTACTCTCACCTAAAACATCTACCATGTTACCTTCTTTTTCAACTATCTTAGCCTCACCTAAAACCTCTACCATGTTACCTTCTTTTTCAACTGTCCTAGCCTCACCTAAAAATTCTACCATGTTAAGTTCTTTTTCAACTGACTTACTCTCACCTAAAAAGTCTACCATGTTACCTTCTTTTTCAACTGACTTACACTCACCTAAAACCTCTATGTTACCTTCTTTTTTAACCGACTTACTCTCACCTAAAACCTCTATGTTACCTTCTTTTTCAACCGACTTACTCTCACCTAAAACCTCTACCATGATACCTTCTTTTTCAACTGACTTACTCTCACCTAAAACATCTACCATGTTACCTTCTTTTCCAACTGTCCTAGCCTCACCAAAAACCTCTACCATGTTACCTTCTTTTTCAACTGACTTACTTTCACCTAAAACTTTTACCATGTTACCTTCTTTTTCAACTGACTTACTCTCACCTAAAACCTCTATGTTACCTTCTTTTTCAACCGACTTACTCTCACCTAAAACCTCTACCATGTTACCTTCTTTTTCAACTGACTTACTCTCACCTAAAACCTCTACCATGTTACCTTCTTTTTCAACTGACTTACTTTCACCTAAAATCTCTGCCATGTTACCTTCTTTTTCAACTGTATTACTCTCACCTAAAAGCTCTACCATGTTACCTTCTTTTTTAACTGACTTACTCTCACCTAAAACCTCTACCATGTTACATTCTTTTTCAACTGACTTACTCTCACCTAAAACCTCTACCATGTTAACTTCTTTTTCAACTGTCTTACTCTCACCTAAAACCTCTACCATGTTACTTTCTTTTTCAACTGACTTACTCTCACCTAAAACCTCTACCATGTTACCTTCTTTTTCAACTGACTTACTCTCACCTAAAACCTCTATGTTACCTTCTTTTTCAACCGACTTACTCTCACCTAAAACCTCTACCATGATACCTTCTTTTTCAACTGACTTACTCTCACCTAAAACCTCTACCATGTTACCTTCTTTTTCAACTGACTTACTCTCACCTAAAACCTCTACCATGTTACCTTCTTTTTCAACTGACTTACTCTCACCTAAAACCTCTACCATGATACCTTCTTTTTCAACTGACTTACTCTCACCTAAAACCTCTACCATGTTACCTTCTTTTTCAACTGACTTACTCTCACCTAAAACCTCTACCATGTTACCTTCTTTTCCAACTGTCTTACTCTCACCTAAAACCTCTACCATGTTACCTTCTTTTTCAACTGACTTACTCTCACCTAAAACCTCTACCATGTTACCTTCTTTTTCAACTGACTTACTCTCACCTAAAACCTCTACCATGTTACATTCTTTTTCAACTGACTTACTCTCACCTAAAACCTCTACCATGTTACCTTCTTTTTCAACTGACTTACACTCACCTAAAACCTCTATGTTACCTTCTTTTTCAACCTACTTACACTCACCTAAAACCTCTACCATGTTACCTTCTTTTTCAACTGACTTACTCTCACCTAAAACCTCTACCATGTTACCTTCTTTTTTAACTGACTTACTCTAACCTAAAACCTCTACCATGTTACCTTCTTTTTCAACTGACTTACTCTAACCTAAAACCTCTACCATGTTACCTTCTTTTTCAACTGACTTACTCTCACCTAAAACCTCTATGTTACCTTCTTTTTTAACCGACTTACTCTCACCTAAAACCTCTACCATGTTACCTTCTTTTCCAACTGTCCTAGCCTCACCAAAAACCTCTACCATGTTACCTTCTTTTTCAACTGACTTACTCTCACCTAAAACCTCTATGTTACCTTCTTTTTCAACCGACTTACTCTCACCTAAAACCTCTACCATGTTACCTTCTTTTTCAACTGACTTACTCTCACCTAAAACCTCTACCATGTTACCTTCTTTTTCAACTTACTTACTCTCACCTAAAACCTCTACCATGTTACCTTCTTTTTCAACTGACTTACTCTCACCTAAAACCTCTACCATGTTACCTTCTTTTTCAACTGACTTACTCTCACCTAAAACCTCTGTGTTACCTTCTTTTTCAACCGACTTACTCTCACCTAAAACCTCGGCCATGTTACCTTCTTTTTCAACTGACTTACTCTCACCTAAGACCTCTACCATGTTACCTTCTTTTTCAACTGACTTACTATCACCTAAAATCTCTACCATGTTACCTTCTTTTTCAACTGTCTTGCTCTCACCTAAAACCTCTACCATGTTACCTTCTTTTTTAACTGACTTACTCTCACCTAAAACCTCTACCATGTTACATTCTTTTTCAACTGACTTACTCTCACCTAAAACCTCTACCAAGTTAACTTCTTTTTCATCTGTCTTACTCTCACCTAAAACCTCTACCATGTTACATTCTTTTTCAACTGACTTACTCTCACCTAAAACCTCTACCATGTTACTTTCTTTTTCAACTGACTTACTCTCACCTAAAACCTCTACCATGTTACCTTCTTTTTCAACTGTCTTAGCCTCACCTAAAACCTCTACCATGTTACCTTCTTTTTCAACTGACTTACTCTCACCTAAAACCTCTATGTTACCTTCTTTTTCAACCGACTTACTATCACCTAAAACCTCTACCATGTTACCTTCTTTTTCAACTGACTTACTCTCACCTAAAACCTCTACCATGTTACCATCTTTTTCAACTGACTTACTCTCACCTAAACTTCTACCATGTTACCTTCTTTTTCAACTGACTTACTCTCACCTAAAACCTCTACCATGTTACCTTCTTTTTCAACTGACTTACTCTCACCTAAAACCTCTATGTTACCTTCTTTTTCAACCGACTTACTCTCACCTAAAACCTCTACCATGATACCTTCTTTTTCAACTGACTTACTCTCACCTAAAACCTCTACCATGTTACCTTCTTTTTCAACTGACTTACTCTCACCTAAAACCTCTACCATGTTACCTTCTTTTTCAACTGACTTACTCTCACCTAAAACCTCTACCATGATACCTTCTTTTTCAACTGACTTACTCTCACCTAAAACCTCTACCATGTTACCTTCTTTTTCAACTGACTTACACTCACCTAAAACCTCTATGTTACCTTCTTTTTCAACCGACTTACTCTCACCTAAAACCTCTACCATGATACCTTCTTTTTCAACTGACTTACTCTCACCTAAAACCTCTACCATGTTACCTTCTTTTTCAAGTGACTTACTCTCACCTAAAACCTCTACCATGTTACCTTCTTTTTCAACTGACTTACTCTCACCTAAAACCTCTACCATGATACCTTCTTTTTCAACTGACTTACTCTCACCTAAAACCTCTACCATGTTACCTTCTTTTTCAACTGACTTACTCTCACCTAAAACCTCTACCATGATACCTTCTTTTTCAACTGACTTACTCTCACCTAAAACCTCTACCATGTTACCTTCTTTTTCAAGTGACTTACTCTCACCTAAAACCTCTACCATGTTACCTTCTTTTTCAACTGACTTACTCTCACCTAAAACCTCTACCATGATACCTTCTTTTTCAACTGACTTACTCTCACCTAAAACCTCTACCATGTTACCTTCTTTTTCAACTGACTTACTCTCACCTAAAACCTCTACCATGTTACCTTCTCTTTCAACTGACTTACTCTCACCTAATACCTCTACCATGTTACCTTCTTTTTCAACTGACTTACTCTCACCTAAAACCTCTACCATGTTACCTTCTTTTTCAACTGACTTACTCTCACCTAAAACCTCTACCATGTTACCTTCTTTTTCAACTGACTTACTCTCACCTAAAACCTCTACCATGTTACCTTCTTTTTCAACTGACTTACTCTCACCTAAAACCTCTACCATGTTACCTTCTTTTTCAACTGACTTACTCTCACCTAAAACCTCTACCATGTTACCTTCTTTTTCAACTGACTTACTCTCACCTAAAACCTCTACCATGTTACCTTCTTTTTCAACTGACTTACTCTCACCTAAAACCTCTACCATGTTACCTTCTTTTCCAACTGTCTTACTCTTACCTAAAACCTCTACCATGTTACCTTCTTTTTCAACTGACTTACTCTCACCTAAAACCTCTACCATGTTACATTCTTTTCCAACTGACTTACTCTCACCTAAAACCTCTACCATGTTACATTCTTTTTCAACTGACTTACTGTCACCTAAAACCTCTACCAAGTTAACTTCTTTTTCAACTGTCTTACTCTCACCTAAAACCTCTACCATGTTACCTTCTTTATCAACTGACTTACTCTCACCTAAAACCTCTACCATGTTACCTTCTTTTTCAACTGACTTACTCTCACCTAAAACCTCTGTGTTACCTTCTTTTTCAACCGACTTACTCTCACCTAAAACCTCGGCCATGTTACCTTCTTTTTCAACTGACTTACTCTCACCTAAGACCTCTACCATGTTACCTTCTTTTTCAACTGACTTACTATCACCTAAAATCTCTACCATGTTACCTTCTTTTTCAACTGTCTTGCTCTCACCTAAAACCTCTACCATGTTACCTTCTTTTTTAACTGACTTACTCTCACCTAAAACCTCTACCATGTTACATTCTTTTTCAACTGACTTACTCTCACCTAAAACCTCTACCAAGTTAACTTCTTTTTCAACTGTCTTACTCTCACCTAAAACCTCTACCATGTTACATTCTTTTTCAACTGACTTACTCTCACCTAAAACCTCTACCATGTTACCTTCTTTTTCAACTGTCTTAGCCTCACCTAAAACCTCTACCATGTTACCTTCTTTTTCAACTGACTTACTCTCACCTAAAACCTCTATGTTACCTTCTTTTTCAACCGACTTACTATCACCTAAAACCTCTACCATGTTACCTTCTTTTTCAACTGACTTACTCTCACCTAAAACCTCTACCATGTTACCATCTTTTTCAACTGACTTACTCTCACCTAAAACCTCTACCATGTTACCTTCTTTTTCAACTGACTTACTCTCACCTAAAACCTCTACCATGTTACCTTCTTTTTCAACTGACTTACTCTCACCTAAAACCTCTATGTTACCTTCTTTTTCAACCGACTTACTCTCACCTAAAACCTCTACCATGATACCTTCTTTTTCAACTGACTTACTCTCACCTAAAACCTCTACCATGTTACCTTCTTTTTCAACTGACTTACTCTCACCTAAAACCTCTACCATGTTACCTTCTTTTTCAACTGACTTACTCTCACCTAAAACCTCTACCATGATACCTTCTTTTTCAACTGACTTACTCTCACCTAAAACCTCTACCATGTTACCTTCTTTTTCAACTGACTTACACTCACCTAAAACCTCTATGTTACCTTCTTTTTCAACCGACTTACTCTCACCTAAAACCTCTACCATGATACCTTCTTTTTCAACTGACTTACTCTCACCTAAAACCTCTACCATGTTACCTTCTTTTTCAACTGACTTACTCTCACCTAACACCTCTACCATGTTACCTTCTTTTTCAACTGACTTACTCTCACCTAAAACCTCTACCATGATACCTTCTTTTTCAACTGACTTACTCTCACCTAAAACCTCTACCATGTTACCTTCTTTTTCAACTGACTTACTCTCACCTAAAACCTCTACCATGTTACCTTCTTTTTCAACTGACTTACTCTCACCTAAAACCTCTACCATGTTACCTTCTTTTTCAACTGACTTACTCTCACCTAAAACCTCTGTGTTACCTTCTTTTTCAACCGACTTACTCTCACCTAAAACCTCGGCCATGTTACCTTCTTTTTCAACTGACTTACTCTCACCTAAGACCTCTACCATGTTACCTTCTTTTTCAACTGACTTACTATCACCTAAAATCTCTACCATGTTACCTTCTTTTTCAACTGTCTTGCTCTCACCTAAAACCTCTACCATGTTACCTTCTTTTTTAACTGACTTACTCTCACCTAAAACCTCTACCATGTTACATTCTTTTTCAACTGACTTACTCTCACCTAAAACCTCTACCATGTTACTTTCTTTTTCAACTGACTTACTCTCACCTAAAACCTCTACCATGTTACCTTCTTTTTCAACTGACTTACTCTCACCTAAAACCTCTATGTTACCTTCTTTTTCAACCGACTTACTCTCACCTAAAACCTCTACCATGTTACCTTCTTTTTCAACTGACTTACTCTCACCTAAAACCTCTACCATGTTACCTTCTTTTTCAACTGACTTACTCTCACCTAAAACCTCTACCATGTTACCTTCTTTTTCAACTGACTTACTCTCACCTAAAACCTCTACCATGATACCTTCTTTTTCAACTGACTTACTCTCACCTAAAACCTCTACCATGTTACCTTCTTTTTTAACTGACTTACTCTAACCTAAAACCTCTACCATGTTACCTTCTTTTTCAACTGACTTACTCTAACCTATAACCTCTACCATGTTACCTTCTTTTTCAACTGACTTACTCTCACCTAAAACCTCTATGTTACCTTCTTTTTTAACCGACTTACTCTCACCTAAAACCTCTACCATGTTACCTTCTTTTCCAACTGTCCTAGCCTCACCAAAAACCTCTACCATGTTACCTTCTTTTTCAACTGACTTACTCTCACCTAAAACCTCTATGTTACCTTCTTTTTCAACCGACTTACTCTCACCTAAAACCTCTACCATGTTACCTTCTTTTTCAACTGACTTACTCTCACCTAAAACCTCTACCATGTTACCTTCTCTTTCAACTGACTTACTCTCACCTAATACCTCTACCATGTTACCTTCTTTTTCAACTGACTTACTCTCACCTAAAACCTCTACCATGTTACCTTCTTTTTCAACTGACTTACTCTCACCTAAAACCTCTACCATGTTACCTTCTTTTTCAACTGACTTACTCTCACCTAAAACCTCTACCATGTTACCTTCTTTTTCAACTGACTTACTCTCACCTAAAACCTCTACCATGTTACCTTCTTTTTCAACTGACTTACTCTCACCTAAAACCTCTACCATGTTACCTTCTTTTTCAACTGACTTACTCTCACCTAAAACCTCTACCATGTTACCTTCTTTTTCAACTGACTTACTCTCACCTAAAACCTCTACCATGTTACCTTCTTTTCCAACTGTCTTACTCTTACCTAAAACCTCTACCATGTTACCTTCTTTTTCAACTGACTTACTCTCACCTAAAACCTCTACCATGTTACATTCTTTTCCAACTGACTTACTCTCACCTAAAACCTCTACCATGTTACATTCTTTTTCAACTGACTTACTGTCACCTAAAACCTCTACCAAGTTAACTTCTTTTTCAACTGTCTTACTCTCACCTAAAACCTCTACCATGTTACCTTCTTTATCAACTGACTTACTCTCACCTAAAACCTCTACCATGTTACCTTCTTTTTCAACTGACTTACTCTCACCTAAAACCTCTGTGTTACCTTCTTTTTCAACCGACTTACTCTCACCTAAAACCTCGGCCATGTTACCTTCTTTTTCAACTGACTTACTCTCACCTAAGACCTCTACCATGTTACCTTCTTTTTCAACTGACTTACTATCACCTAAAATCTCTACCATGTTACCTTCTTTTTCAACTGTCTTGCTCTCACCTAAAACCTCTACCATGTTACCTTCTTTTTTAACTGACTTACTCTCACCTAAAACCTCTACCATGTTACATTCTTTTTCAACTGACTTACTCTCACCTAAAACCTCTACCAAGTTAACTTCTTTTTCAACTGTCTTACTCTCACCTAAAACCTCTACCATGTTACATTCTTTTTCAACTGACTTACTCTCACCTAAAACCTCTACCATGTTACTTTCTTTTTCAACTGACTTACTCTCACCTAAAACCTCTACCATGTTACCTTCTTTTTCAACTGTCTTAGCCTCACCTAAAACCTCTACCATGTTACCTTCTTTTTCAACTGACTTACTCTCACCTAAAACCTCTATGTTACCTTCTTTTTCAACCGACTTACTATCACCTAAAACCTCTACCATGTTACCTTCTTTTTCAACTGACTTACTCTCACCTAAAACCTCTACCATGTTACCATCTTTTTCAACTGACTTACTCTCACCTAAAACCTCTACCATGTTACCTTCTTTTTCAACTGACTTACTCTCACCTAAAACCTCTACCATGTTACCTTCTTTTTCAACTGACTTACTCTCACCTAAAACCTCTATGTTACCTTCTTTTTCAACCGACTTACTCTCACCTAAAACCTCTACCATGATACCTTCTTTTTCAACTGACTTACTCTCACCTAAAACCTCTACCATGTTACCTTCTTTTTCAACTGACTTACTCTCACCTAAAACCTCTACCATGTTACCTTCTTTTTCAACTGACTTACTCTCACCTAAAACCTCTACCGTGATACCTTCTTTTTCAACTGACTTACTCTCACCTAAAACCTCTACCATGTTACCTTCTTTTTCAACTGACTTACACTCACCTAAAACCTCTATGTTACCTTCTTTTTCAACCGACTTACTCTCACCTAAAACCTCTACCATGATACCTTCTTTTTCAACTGACTTACTCTCACCTAAAACCTCTACCATGTTACCTTCTTTTTCAACTGACTTACTCTCACCTAACACCTCTACCATGTTACCTTCTTTTTCAACTGACTTACTCTCACCTAAAACCTCTACCATGATACCTTCTTTTTCAACTGACTTACTCTCACCTAAAACCTCTACCATGTTACCTTCTTTTTCAACTGACTTACTCTCACCTAAAACCTCTACCATGTTACCTTCTTTTTCAACTGACTTACTCTCACCTAAAACCTCTACCATGTTACCTTCTTTTTCAACTGACTTACTCTCACCTAAAACCTCTGTGTTACCTTCTTTTTCAACCGACTTACTCTCACCTAAAACCTCGGCCATGTTACCTTCTTTTTCAACTGACTTACTCTCACCTAAGACCTCTACCATGTTACCTTCTTTTTCAACTGACTTACTATCACCTAAAATCTCTACCATGTTACCTTCTTTTTCAACTGTCTTGCTCTCACCTAAAACCTCTACCATGTTACCTTCTTTTTTAACTGACTTACTCTCACCTAAAACCTCTACCATGTTACATTCTTTTTCAACTGACTTACTCTCACCTAAAACCTCTACCATGTTACTTTCTTTTTCAACTGACTTACTCTCACCTAAAACCTCTACCATGTTACCTTCTTTTTCAACTGACTTACTCTCACCTAAAACCTCTATGTTACCTTCTTTTTCAACCGACTTACTCTCACCTAAAACCTCTACCATGTTACCTTCTTTTTCAACTGACTTACTCTCACCTAAAACCTCTACCATGTTACCTTCTTTTTCAACTGACTTACTCTCACCTAAAACCTCTACCATGTTACCTTCTTTTTCAACTGACTTACTCTCACCTAAAACCTCTACCATGATACCTTCTTTTTCAACTGACTTACTCTCACCTAAAACCTCTACCATGTTACCTTCTTTTTTAACTGACTTACTCTAACCTAAAACCTCTACCATGTTACCTTCTTTTTCAACTGACTTACTCTAACCTAAAACCTCTACCATGTTACCTTCTTTTTCAACTGACTTACTCTCACCTAAAACCTCTATGTTACCTTCTTTTTTAACCGACTTACTCTCACCTAAAACCTCTACCATGTTACCTTCTTTTCCAACTGTCCTAGCCTCACCAAAAACCTCTACCATGTTACCTTCTTTTTCAACTGACTTACTCTCACCTAAAACCTCTATGTTACCTTCTTTTTCAACCGACTTACTCTCACCTAAAACCTCTACCATGTTACCTTCTTTTTCAACTGACTTACTCTCACCTAAAACCTCTACCATGTTACCTTCTTTTTCAACTGACTTACTCTCACCTAAAACCTCTACCATGTTACCTTCTTTTTCAACTGACTTACTCTCACCTAAAACCTCTACCATGTTACCTTCTTTTTCAACTGACTTACTCTCACCTAAAACCTCTGTGTTACCTTCTTTTTCAACCGACTTACTCTCACCTAAAACCTCGGCCATGTTACCTTCTTTTTCAACTGACTTACTCTCACCTAAAACCTCTACCATCTTACCTTCATTTTCAACTGACTTACTCTCACCTAAGACCTCTACCATGTTACCTTCTTTTTCAACTGACTTACTATCACCTAAAATCTCTACCATGTTACCTTCTTTTTCAACTGTCTTACTCTCACCTAAAACCTCTACCATGTTACCTTCTTTTTTAACTGACTTACTCTCACCTAAAACCTCTACCATGTTACATTCTTTTTCAACTAACTTGCTCTCACCTAAAACCTCTACCATGTTAACTTCTTTTTCAACTGTCTTACTCTCACCTAAAACCTCTACCATGTTACATTCTTTTTCAACTGACTTACTCTCACCTAAAACCTCTACCATGTTACTTTCTTTTTCAACTGACTTACTCTCACCTAAAACCTCTACCATGTTACCTTCTTTTTCAACTGTCTTAGCCTCACCTAAAACCTCTACCATGTTACCTTCTTTTTCAACTGACTTACTCTCACCTAAAACCTCTATGTTACCTTCTTTTTCAACCGACTTACTATCACCTAAAACCTCTACCATGTTACCTTCTTTTTCAACTGACTTACTCTCACCTAAAACCTCTACCATGTTACCATCTTTTTCAACTGACTTACTCTCACCTAAAACCTCTACCATGTTACCTTCTTTTTCAACTGACTTACTCTCACCTAAACCTCTACCATGTTACCTTCTTTTTCAACTGACTTACTCTCACCTAAAACCTCTATGTTACCTTCTTTTTCAACCGACTTACTCTCACCTAAAACCTCTACCATGATACCTTCTTTTTCAACTGACTTACTCTCACCTAAACCTCTACCATGTTACCTTCTTTTTCAACTGACTTACTCTCACCTAAAACCTCTATGTTACCTTCTTTTTCAACCGACTTACTCTCACCTAAAACCTCTACCATGATACCTTCTTTTTCAACTGACTTACCCTCACCTAAAACCTCTACCATGTTACCTTCTTTTTCAACTGTCCTAGCCTCACCTAAAACCTCTACCATGTTAAGTTCTTTTTCAACTGACTTACTCTCACCTAAAAAGTCTACCATGTTACCTTCTTTTTCAACTGACTTACACTCACCTAAAACCTCTATGTTACCTTCTTTTTCAACTGACTTACTCTCACCTAAAACCTCTACCATGTTACCTTCTTTTTCAACCGACTTACTCTCACCTAATACCTCTACCATGTTACCTTCTTTTTCAACTGACTTACTCTCACCTAAAACCTCTACCATGTTACATTCTTTTTCAACTGACTTACTCTCACCTAAAACCTCTACCATGTTACCTTCTTTTTCAACTGACTTACTCTCACCTAAAACCTCTACCATGTTACCTTCTTTTTTAACTGACTTACTCTAACCTAAAACCTCTACCATGTTACCTTCTTTTTCAACTGACTTACTCTAACCTAAAACCTCTACCATGTTACCTTCTTTTTCAACTGACTTACTCTCACCTAAAACCTCTATGTTACCTTCTTTTTTAACCGACTTACTCTCACCTAAAACCTCTACCATGTTACCTTCTTTTCCAACTGTCCTAGCCTCACCAAAAACCTCTACCATGTTACCTTCTTTTTCAACTGACTTACTTTCACCTAAAACTTTTACCATGTTACCTTCTTTTTCAACTGACTTACTCTCATCTAAAACCTCTATGTTACCTTCTTTTTCAACCGACTTACTCTCACCTAAAACCTCTACCATGTTACATTCTTTTTCAACTGACTTACTCTCACCTAAAACCTCTACCATGTTACCTTCTTTTTCAACTGTCTTACTCTCACCTAAAACCTCTACCATGTTACATTCTTTTCCAACTGACTTACTCTCACCTAAAACCTCTACCATGTTACTTTGTTTTTCAACTGACTTACTCTCACCTAAAACCTCTACCATGTTACCTTCTTTTTCAACTGACTTACTCTCACCTAAAACCTCTATGTTACCTTCTTTTTCAACCGACTTACTCTCACCTAAAACCTCTACCATGTTACCTTCTTTTTCAACTGACTTACTCTCACCTAAAACCTCTACCATGTTACCTTCTTTTTCAACTGACTTACTCTCAC
The DNA here is from genome assembly GCA_964016885.1 of Eledone cirrhosa. NCBI lineage: Eukaryota > Metazoa > Mollusca > Cephalopoda > Octopoda > Eledonidae > Eledone > Eledone cirrhosa. The sequence continues at coordinate 19,427,938 of OZ024740.1, forward strand.
CTAAAACCTCTACCATCTTACCTTCATTTTCAACTGACTTACTCTCACCTAAGACCTCTACCATGTTACCTTCTTTTTCAACTGACTTACTATCACCTAAAATCTCTACCATGTTACCTTCTTTTTCAACTGTCTTACTCTCACCTAAAAGCTCTACCATGTTACCTTCTTTTTTAACTGACTTACTCTCACCTAAAACCTCTACCATGTTACATTCTTTTTCAACTGACTTACTCTCACCTAAAACCTCTACCATGTTAACTTCTTTTTCAATTGTCTTACTCTCACCTAAAACCTCTACCATGTTACTTTCTTTTTCAACTGACTTACTCTCACCTAAAACCTCTACCATGTTACGTTCTTTTTCAACTGACTTACTCTCACCTAAAACCTCTATGTTACCTTCTTTTTCAACCGACTTACTCTCACCTAAAACCTCTACCATGATACCTTCTTTTTCAACTGACTTACTCTCACCTAAAACCTCTACCATGTTACCTTCTTTTTCAACTGAGTTACTCTCACCTAAAACCTCTACCATGTTACCTTCTTTTTCAACTGACTTACTCTCACCTAAAACCTCTACCATGTTACCTTCTTTTTCAACTGACTTACTCTCACCTAAAACCTCTACCATGATACCTTCTTTTTCAACTGACTTACTCTCACCTAAAACCTCTATGTTACCTTCTTTTTCAACCGACTTACTATCACCTAAAACCTCTACCATGTTACCTTCTTTTTCAACTGACTTACTCTCACCTAAAACCTCTCCCATGTTACCATCTTTTTCAACTGACTTACTCTCACCTAAAACCTCTACCATGTTACCTTCTTTTTCAACTGACTTACTCTCACCTAAAACCTCTACCATGTTACCATCTTTTTCAACTGACTTACTCTCACCTAAAACCTCTATGTTACCTTCTTTTTCAACCGACTTACTCTCACCTAAAACCTCTACCATGATACCTTCTTTTTCAACTGACTTACTCTCACCTAAAACCTCTACCATGTTACCTTCTTTTTCAACTGACTTACTCTCACCTAAAACCTCTACCATGTTATCTTCTTTTTCAACTGACTTACTCTCACCTAAAACCTCTACCATGATACCTTCTTTTTCAACTGACTTACTCTCACCTAAAACCTCTACCATGTTACCTTCTTTTTCAACTGACTTACTCTCACCTAAAACCTCTATGTTACCTTCTTTTTCAACCGACTTACTCTCACCTAAAACCTCTACCATGATACCTTCTTTTTCAACTGACTTACTCTCACCTAAAACCTCTACCATGATACCTTCTTTTTCAACCGACTTACTCTCACCTAAAACCTCTACCATGATACCTTCTTTTTCAACTGACTTACTCTCACCTAAAACCTCTACCATGTTACCTTCTTTTTCAACTGACTTACTCTCACCTAAAACCTCTATGTTACCTTCTTTTTCAACCGACTTACTCTCACCTAAAACCTCTACCATGTTACCTTCTTTTTCAACTGACTTACTCTCACCTAAAACCTCTACCATGTTACCTTCTTTTTCAACTGACTTACTCTCACCTAAAACCTCTACCATGTTACCTTCTTTTTCAACTGACTTACTCTCACCTAAAACCTCTACCATGATACCTTCTTTTTCAACTGACTTACTCTCACCTAAAACCTCTACCATGTTACCTTCTTTTTTAACTGACTTACTCTAACCTAAAACCTCTACCATGTTACCTTCTTTTTCAACTGACTTACTCTAACCTAAAACCTCTACCATGTTACCTTCTTTTTCAACTGACTTACTCTCACCTAAAACCTCTATGTTACCTTCTTTTTTAACCGACTTACTCTCACCTAAAACCTCTACCATGTTACCTTCTTTTCCAACTGTCCTAGCCTCACCAAAAACCTCTACCATGTTACCTTCTTTTTCAACTGACTTACTCTCACCTAAAACCTCTATGTTACCTTCTTTTTCAACCGACTTACTCTCACCTAAAACCTCTACCATGTTACCTTCTTTTTCAACTGACTTACTCTCACCTAAAACCTCTACCATGTTACCTTCTTTTTCAACTGACTTACTCTCACCTAAAACCTCTACCATGTTACCTTCTTTTTCAACTGACTTACTCTCACCTAAAACCTCTACCATGTTACCTTCTTTTTCAACTGACTTACTCTCACCTAAAACCTCTGTGTTACCTTCTTTTTCAACCGACTTACTCTCACCTAAAACCTCGGCCATGTTACCTTCTTTTTCAACTGACTTACTCTCACCTAAAACCTCTACCATCTTACCTTCATTTTCAACTGACTTACTCTCACCTAAGACCTCTACCATGTTACCTTCTTTTTCAACTGACTTACTATCACCTAAAATCTCTACCATGTTACCTTCTTTTTCAACTGTCTTACTCTCACCTAAAACCTCTACCATGTTACTTTCTTTTTTAACTGACTTACTCTCACCTAAAACCTCTACCATGTTACATTCTTTTTCAACTGACTTGCTCTCACCTAAAACCTCTACCATGTTAACTTCTTTTTCAACTGTCTTACTCTCACCTAAAACCTCTACCATGTTACATTCTTTTTCAACTGACTTACTCTCACCTAAAACCTCTACCATGTTACTTTCTTTTTCAACTGACTTACTCTCACCTAAAACCTCTACCATGTTACCTTCTTTTTCAACTGTCTTAGCCTCACCTAAAACCTCTACCATGTTACCTTCTTTTTCAACTGACTTACTCTCACCTAAAACCTCTATGTTACCTTCTTTTTCAACCGACTTACTATCACCTAAAACCTCTACCATGTTACCTTCTTTTTCAACTGACTTACTCTCACCTAAAACCTCTACCATGTTACCATCTTTTTCAACTGACTTACTCTCACCTAAAACCTCTACCATGTTACCTTCTTTTTCAACTGACTTACTCTCACCTAAAACCTCTACCATGTTACCTTCTTTTTCAACTGACTTACTCTCACCTAAAACCTCTATGTTACCTTCTTTTTCAACCGACTTACTCTCACCTAAAACCTCTACCATGATACCTTCTTTTTCAACTGACTTACTCTCACCTAAAACATCTACCATGTTACCTTCTTTTTCAACTATCTTAGCCTCACCTAAAACCTCTACCATGTTACCTTCTTTTTCAACTGTCCTATCCTCACCTAAAACCTCTACCATGTTAAGTTCTTTTTCAACTGACTTACTCTCACCTAAAAAGTCTACCATGTTACCTTCTTTTTCAACTGACTTACACTCACCTAAAACCTCTATGTTACGTTCTTTTTCAACTGACTTACACTCACCTAAAACCTCTACCATGTTACCTTCTTTTTCAACTGACTTACTCTCACCTAAAACCTCTACCATGTTACCTTCTTTTTTAACTGACTTACTCTAACCTAAAACCTCTACCATGTTACCTTCTTTTTCAACTGACTTACTCTCACCTAAAACCTCTATGTTACCTTCTTTTTTAACCGACTTACTCTCACCTAAAACCTCTACCATGTTACCTTCTTTTCCAACTGTCCTAGCCTCACCAGAAACCTCTACCATGTTACCTTCTTTTTCAACTGACTTACTCTCACCTAAAACCTCTATGTTACCTTCTTTTTCAACCGACTTACTCTCACCTAAAACCTCTACCATGTTACCTTCTTTTTCAACTGACTTACTCTCACCTAAAACCTCTACCATGTTACCTTCTTTTTCAACTGACTTACTCTCACCTAAAACCTCTACCATGTTACCTTCTTTTTCAACTGACTTACTCTCACCTAAAACCTCTACCATGTTACCTTCTTTTTCAACTGACTTACTCTCACCTAAAACCTCTGTGTTACCTTCTTTTTCAACCGACTTACTCTTACCTAAAACCTCGGCCATGTTACCTTCTTTTTCAACTGACTTACTCTCACCTAAAACCTCTACCATGTTACCTTCTTTTTCAACTGACTTACTCTCACCTAAGACCTCTACCATGTTACCTTCTTTTTCAACTGACTTACTCTCACCTAAAACCTCTATGTTACCTTCTTTTTCAACCGACTTACTCTCACCTAAAACCTCTACCATGTTACCTTCTTTTTCAACTGACTTACTCTCACCTAAAACCTCTCCCATGTTACCATCTTTTTCAACTGACTTACTCTCACCTAAAACCTCTACCATGTTACCTTCTTTTTCAACTGACTTACTCTCACCTAAAACCTCTACCATGTTACCATCTTTTTCAACTGACTTACTCTCACCTAAAACCTCTATGTTACCTTCTTTTTCAACCGACTTACTCTCACCTAAAACCTCTACCATGATACCTTCTTTTTCAACTGACTTACTCTCACCTAAAACCTCTACCATGTTACCTTCTTTTTCAACTGACTTACTCTCACCTAAAACCTCTACCATGTTATCTTCTTTTTCAACTGACTTACTCTCACCTAAAACCTCTACCATGATACCTTCTTTTTCAACTGACTTACTCTCACCTAAAACCTCTACCATGTTACCTTCTTTTTCAACTGACTTACTCTCACCTAAAACCTCTATGTTACCTTCTTTTTCAACCGACTTACTCTCACCTAAAACCTCTACCATGATACCTTCTTTTTCAACTGACTTACTCTCACCTAAAACCTCTACCATGATACCTTCTTTTTCAACCGACTTACTCTCACCTAAAACCTCTACCATGATACCTTCTTTTTCAACTGACTTACTCTCACCTAAAACCTCTACCATGTTACCTTCTTTTTCAACTGACTTACTCTCACCTAAAACCTCTATGTTACCTTCTTTTTCAACCGACTTACTCTCACCTAAAACCTCTACCATGTTACCTTCTTTTTCAACTGACTTACTCTCACCTAAAACCTCTACCATGTTACCTTCTTTTTCAACTGACTTACTCTCACCTAAAACCTCTACCATGTTACCTTCTTTTTCAACTGACTTACTCTCACCTAAAACCTCTACCATGATACCTTCTTTTTCAACTGACTTACTCTCACCTAAAACCTCTACCATGTTACCTTCTTTTTTAACTGACTTACTCTAACCTAAAACCTCTACCATGTTACCTTCTTTTTCAACTGACTTACTCTAACCTAAAACCTCTACCATGTTACCTTCTTTTTCAACTGACTTACTCTCACCTAAAACCTCTATGTTACCTTCTTTTTTAACCGACTTACTCTCACCTAAAACCTCTACCATGTTACCTTCTTTTCCAACTGTCCTAGCCTCACCAAAAACCTCTACCATGTTACCTTCTTTTTCAACTGACTTACTCTCACCTAAAACCTCTATGTTACCTTCTTTTTCAACCGACTTACTCTCACCTAAAACCTCTACCATGTTACCTTCTTTTTCAACTGACTTACTCTCACCTAAAACCTCTACCATGTTACCTTCTTTTTCAACTGACTTACTCTCACCTAAAACCTCTACCATGTTACCTTCTTTTTCAACTGACTTACTCTCACCTAAAACCTCTACCATGTTACCTTCTTTTTCAACTGACTTACTCTCACCTAAAACCTCTGTGTTACCTTCTTTTTCAACCGACTTACTCTCACCTAAAACCTCGGCCATGTTACCTTCTTTTTCAACTGACTTACTCTCACCTAAAACCTCTACCATCTTACCTTCATTTTCAACTGACTTACTCTCACCTAAGACCTCTACCATGTTACCTTCTTTTTCAACTGACTTACTATCACCTAAAATCTCTACCATGTTACCTTCTTTTTCAACTGTCTTACTCTCACCTAAAACCTCTACCATGTTACTTTCTTTTTTAACTGACTTACTCTCACCTAAAACCTCTACCATGTTACATTCTTTTTCAACTGACTTGCTCTCACCTAAAACCTCTACCATGTTAACTTCTTTTTCAACTGTCTTACTCTCACCTAAAACCTCTACCATGTTACATTCTTTTTCAACTGACTTACTCTCACCTAAAACCTCTACCATGTTACTTTCTTTTTCAACTGACTTACTCTCACCTAAAACCTCTACCATGTTACCTTCTTTTTCAACTGTCTTAGCCTCACCTAAAACCTCTACCATGTTACCTTCTTTTTCAACTGACTTACTCTCACCTAAAACCTCTATGTTACCTTCTTTTTCAACCGACTTACTATCACCTAAAACCTCTACCATGTTACCTTCTTTTTCAACTGACTTACTCTCACCTAAAACCTCTACCATGTTACCATCTTTTTCAACTGACTTACTCTCACCTAAAACCTCTACCATGTTACCTTCTTTTTCAACTGACTTACTCTCACCTAAAACCTCTACCATGTTACCTTCTTTTTCAACTGACTTACTCTCACCTAAAACCTCTATGTTACCTTCTTTTTCAACCGACTTACTCTCACCTAAAACCTCTACCATGATACCTTCTTTTTCAACTGACTTACTCTCACCTAAAACATCTACCATGTTACCTTCTTTTTCAACTATCTTAGCCTCACCTAAAACCTCTACCATGTTACCTTCTTTTTCAACTGTCCTATCCTCACCTAAAACCTCTACCATGTTAAGTTCTTTTTCAACTGACTTACTCTCACCTAAAAAGTCTACCATGTTACCTTCTTTTTCAACTGACTTACACTCACCTAAAACCTCTATGTTACGTTCTTTTTCAACTGACTTACACTCACCTAAAACCTCTACCATGTTACCTTCTTTTTCAACTGACTTACTCTCACCTAAAACCTCTACCATGTTACCTTCTTTTTTAACTGACTTACTCTAACCTAAAACCTCTACCATGTTACCTTCTTTTTCAACTGACTTACTCTCACCTAAAACCTCTATGTTACCTTCTTTTTTAACCGACTTACTCTCACCTAAAACCTCTACCATGTTACCTTCTTTTCCAACTGTCCTAGCCTCACCAGAAACCTCTACCATGTTACCTTCTTTTTCAACTGACTTACTCTCACCTAAAACCTCTATGTTACCTTCTTTTTCAACCGACTTACTCTCACCTAAAACCTCTACCATGTTACCTTCTTTTTCAACTGACTTACTCTCACCTAAAACCTCTACCATGTTACCTTCTTTTTCAACTGACTTACTCTCACCTAAAACCTCTACCATGTTACCTTCTTTTTCAACTGACTTACTCTCACCTAAAACCTCTACCATGTTACCTTCTTTTTCAACTGACTTACTCTCACCTAAAACCTCTGTGTTACCTTCTTTTTCAACCGACTTACTCTTACCTAAAACCTCGGCCATGTTACCTTCTTTTTCAACTGACTTACTCTCACCTAAAACCTCTACCATGTTACCTTCTTTTTCAACTGACTTACTCTCACCTAAGACCTCTACCATGTTACCTTCTTTTTCAACTGACTTACTCTCACCTAAAACCTCTATGTTACCTTCTTTTTCAACCGACTTACTCTCACCTAAAACCTCTACCATGTTACCTTCTTTTTCAACTGACTTACTCTCACCTAAAACCTCTACCATGTTACCTTCTTTTTCAACTGACTTACTCTCACCTAAAACCTCTACCATGTTACCTTCTTTTTCAACTGACTTACTCTCACCTAAAACCTCTACCATGTTACCTTCTTTTTCAACTGACTTACTCTCACCTAAAACCTCTGTGTTACCTTCTTTTTCAACCGACTTACTCTCACCTAAAACCTCGGCCATGTTACCTTCTTTTTCAACTGACTTACTCTCACCGAAAACCTCTACCATCTTACCTTCATTTTCAACTGACTTACTCTCACCTAAGACCTCTACCATGTTACCTTCTTTTTCAACTGACTTACTATCACCTAAAATCTCTACCATGTTACCTTCTTTTTCAACTGTCTTACTCTCACCTAAAACCTCTACCATGTTACTTTCTTTTTTAACTGACTTACTCTCACCTAAAACCTCTACCATGTTACATTCTTTTTCAACTGACTTGCTCTCACCTAAAACCTCTACCATGTTAACTTCTTTTTCAACTGTCTTACTCTCACCTAAAACCTCTACCATGTTACATTCTTTTTCAACTGACTTACTCTCACCTAAAACCTCTACCATGTTACTTTCTTTTTCAACTGACTTACTCTCACCTAAAACCTCTACCATGTTACCTTCTTTTTCAACTGTCTTAGCCTCACCTAAAACCTCTACCATGTTACCTTCTTTTTCAACTGACTTACTCTCACCTAAAACCTCTATGTTACCTTCTTTTTCAACCGACTTACTATCACCTAAAACCTCTACCATGTTACCTTCTTTTTCAACTGACTTACTCTCACCTAAAACATCTACCATGTTACCATCTTTTTCAACTGACTTACTCTCACCTAAAACCTCTACCATGTTACCTTCTTTTTCAACTGACTTACTCTCACCTAAAACCTCTACCATGTTACCTTCTTTTTCAACTGACTTACTCTCACCTAAAACCTCTATGTTACCTTCTTTTTCAACCGACTTACTCTCACCTAAAACCTCTACCATGATACCTTCTTTTTCAACTGACTTACTCTCACCTAAAACATCTACCATGTTACCTTCTTTTTCAACTATCTTAGCCTCACCTAAAACCTCTACCATGTTACCTTCTTTTTCAACTGTCCTAGCCTCACCTAAAACCTCTACCATGTTAAGTTCTTTTTCAACTGACTTACTCTCACCTAAAAAGTCTACCATGTTACCTTCTTTTTCAACTGACTTACACTCACCTAAAACCTGTATGTTACGTTCTTTTTCAACTGACTTACACTCACCTAAAACCTCTACCAAGTTACCTTCTTTTTCAACTGACTTACTCTCACCTAAAACCTCTACCATGTTACCTTCTTTTTTAACTGACTTACTCTAACCTAAAACCTCTACCATGTTACCTTCTTTTTCAACTGACTTACTCTAACCTAAAACCTCTACCATGTTACCTTCTTTTTCAACTGACTTACTCTCACCTAAAACCTCTATGTTACCTTCTTTTTTAACCGACTTACTCTCACCTAAAACCTCTACCATGTTACCTTCTTTTCCAACTGTCCTAGCCTCACCAAAAACCTCTACCATGTTACCTTCTTTTTCAACTGACTTACTCTCACCTAAAACCTCTATGTTACCTTCTTTTTCAACCGACTTACTCTCACCTAAAACCTCTACCATGTTACCTTCTTTTTCAACTGACTTACTCTCACCTAAAACCTCTACCATGTTACCTTCTTTTTCAACTGACTTACTCTCACCTAAAACCTCTACCATGTTACCTTCTTTTTCAACTGACTTACTCTCACCTAAAACCTCTACCATGTTACCTTCTTTTTCAACTGACTTACTCTCACCTAAAACCTCTGTGTTACCTTCTTTTTCAACCGACTTACTCTTACCTAAAACCTCGGCCATGTTACCTTCTTTTTCAACTGACTTACTCTCACCTAAAACCTCTACCATGTTACCTTCTTTTTCAACTGACTTACTCTCACCTAAGACCTCTACCATGTTACCTTCTTTTTCAACTGACTTACTATCACCTAAAATCTCTACCATGTTACCTTCTTTTTCAACTGTCTTACTCTCACCTAAAACCTCTACCATGTTACCTTCTTTTTTAACTGACTTACTCTCACCTAAAACCTCTACCATGTTACATTCTTTTTCAACTGACTTACTCTCACCTAAAACCTCTACCAAGTTAACTTCTTTTTCAACTGTCTTACTCTCACCTAAAACCTCTACCATGTTACATTCTTTTTCAACTGACTTACTCTCACCTAAAACCTCTACCATGTTACTTTCTTTTTCAACTGACTTACTCTCACCTAAAACCTCTACCATGTTACCTTCTTTTTCAACTGTCTTAGCCTCACCTAAAACCTCTACCATGTTACCTTCTTTTTCAACTGACTTACTCTCACCTAAAACCTCTATGTTACCTTCTTTTTCAACCGACTAACTCTCACCTAAAACCTCTATGATACCTTCTTTTTCAACTGACTTACTCTCACCTAAATCATCTACCATGTTACCTTCTTTTTCAACTGTCCTAGCCTCACATAAAACCTCTACCATGTTACCTTCTTTTTCAACTGAATTACTCTCACCTAAAAAGTCTACCATGTTACCTTCTTTTTCAACTGACTTACTCTCACCTAAAACCTCTATGATACCTTCTTTTTCAACTGACTTACTCTCACCTAAAACCTCTACCATGTTACCTTCTTTTTCAACCGACTTACTCTCACCTAATACCTCTACCATGTTACCTTCTTTTTCAACTGTCTTACTCTCACCTAAAACCTCTACCATGTTACCTTCTTTTTCAACTGACTTACTCTCACCTAAAAAGTCTACCATGTTACCTTCTTTTTCAACTGACTTACTCTCACCTAAAACCTCTATGATACCTTCTTTTTCAACTGACTTACTCTCACCTAAAACCTCTACCATGTTACCTTCTTTTTCAACCGACTTACTCTCACCTAATACCTCTACCATGTTACCTTCTTTTTCAACTGTCTTACTCTCACCTAAAACCTCTACCATGTTACCTTCTTTTTCAACTGTCTTACTCTCACCTAAAACCTCTACCATGTTACCTTCTTTTTCAACTGACTTACTCTCACCTAAAATCTCTACCATGGTACATTCTTTTCCAACTGACTTACTCTCACCTAAAACCTCTACCATGTTACTTTGTTTTTCAACTGACTTACTCTCACCTAAAACCTCTACCATGTTACCTTCTTTTTCAACCGACTTACTCTCACCTAAAACCTCTATGTTACCTTCTTTTTCAACCGACTTACTCTCACCTAAAACCTCTACCATGTTACCTTCTTTTTCAACTGACTTACTCTCACCTAAAACCTCTACCATGTTACCTTCTTTTTCAACTGACTTACTCTCACCTAAAACCTCTACCATGTTACCTTCTTTTTCAACTGACTTACTATCACCTAAAATCTCTATGTTACCTTCTTTTTCAACTGACTTACTCTCACCTAAAACCTCTACCATGTTACCTTCTTTTTCAACTGACTTACTCTCACCTAAAACCTCTACCATGTTACCTTCTTTTTCAACTGACTTACTATCACCTAAAATCTCTATGTTACCTTCTTTTTCAACTGACTTACTCTCACCTAAAACCTCTACCATGTTACCTTCTTTTTCAACTGACTTACTCTCACCTAAAACCTCTACCATGTTACATTCTTTTCCAACTGACTTACTCTCACCTAAAACCTCTACCATGTTACTTTCTTTTTCAACTGACTTACTCTCACCTAAAACCTCTACCATGTTACCTTCTTTTTCAACTGACTTACTCTCACCTAAAACCTCTACCATGTTACCTTCTTTTTCAACTGACTTACTCTCACCTAAAACCTCTACCATGTTACCTTCTTTTTCAACTGACTTACTATCACCTAAAATCTCTATGTTACCTTCTTTTTCAACTGACTTACTCTCACCTAAAACCTCTACCATGTTACCTTCTTTTTCAACTGACTTACTCTCACCTAAAACCTCTACCATGTTACCTTCTTTTTCAACTGACTTACTCTCACCTAAAACCTCTACCATGTTACCTTCTTTTTCAACTGACTTACTATCACCTAAAATCTCTATGTTACCTTCTTTTTCAACTGACTTACTCTCACCTAAAACCTCTACCATGTTACCTTCTTTTTCAACTGACTTACTCTCACCTAAAACCTCTACCATGTTACATTCTTTTCCAACTGACTTACTCTCACCTAAAACCTCTACCATGTTACTTTCTTTTTCAACTGACTTACTCTCACCTAAAACCTCTACCATGTTACCTTCTTTTTCAACTGACTTACTCTCACCTAAAACCTCTACCATGTTACCTTCTTTTTCAACTGACTTACTCTCACCTAAAACCTCTACCATGTTACCTTCTTTTTCAACTGACTTACTATCACCTAAAATCTCTATGTTACCTTCTTTTTCAACTGACTTACTCTCACCTAAAACCTCTACCATGTTACCTTCTTTTTCAACTGACTTACTCTCACCTAAAACCTCTACCATGTTACCTTCTTTTTCAACTGACTTACTATCACCTAAAATCTCTATGTTACCTTCTTTTTCAACTGACTTACTCTCACCTAAAACCTCTACCATGTTACCTTCTTTTTCAACTGACTTACTCTCACCTAAAACCTCTACCATGTTACATTCTTTTCCAACTGACTTACTCTCACCTAAAACCTCTACCATGTTACTTTCTTTTTCAACTGACTTACTCTCACCTAAAACCTCTACCATGTTACCTTCTTTTTCAACTGACTTACTCTCACCTAAAACCTCTACCATGTTACCTTCTTTTTCAACTGACTTACTCTCACCTAAAACCTCTACCATGTTACCTTCTTTTTCAACTGACTTACTATCACCTAAAATCTCTATGTTACCTTCTTTTTCAACTGACTTACTCTCACCTAAAACCTCTACCATGTTACCTTCTTTTTCAACTGACTTACTCTCACCTAAAACCTCTACCATGTTACCTTCTTTTTCAACTGACTTACTCTCACCTAAAACCTCTACCATGTTACCTTCTTTTTCAACTGACTTACTCTCACCTAAAATCTCTATGTTACCTTCTTTTTCAACTGACTTACTCTCACCTAAAACCTCTACCATGTTACCTTCTTTTTCAACTGACTTACTCTCACCTAAAACCTCTACCATGTTACCTTCTTTTTCAACTGACTTACTCTCACCTAAAACCTCTACCATGTTACCTTCTTTTTCAACTGACTTACTATCACCTAAAATCTCTATGTTACCTTCTTTTTCAACTGACTTACTCTCACCTAAAACCTCTACCATGTTACCTTCTTTTTCAACTGACTTACTCTCACCTAAAACCTCTACCATGTTACATTCTTTTCCAACTGACTTACTCTCACCTAAAACCTCTACCATCTTACCTTCTTTTTCAACTGACTTACTCTCACCTAAAACCTCTACCATGTTACATTCTTTTCCAACTGACTTACTCTCACCTAAAACCTCTACCATCTTACCTTCTTTTTCAACTGACTTACTCTCACCTAAAACCTCTACCATGTTACTTTCTTTTTCAACTGACTTACTCTCACCTAAAACCTCTACCATGTTACCTTCTTTTTCAACTGACTTACTCTCACCTAAAACCTCTATGTTACCTTCTTTTTCAACCGACTTACTCTCACCTAAAACCTCTACCATTTTACCTTCTTTTTCAACTGACTTACTCTCACCTAAAACCTCTACCATGTTACCTTCTTTTTCAACTGACTTACTCTCACCTAAAACCTCTACCATGTTACCTTCTTTTTCAACTGACTTACTCTCACCTAAAACCTCTAACATGATACCTTCTTTTTCAACTGACTTACTCTCACCTAAAACCTCTACCATGTTACCTTCTTTTTCAACTGTCTTAGCCTCACCTAAAACCTCTACCATGTTACATTCTTTTTCAACTGACTTACTCTCACCTAAAACCTCTACCATGTTACCTTCTTTTTCAACTGACTTACACTCACCTAAAACCTCTATGTTACCTTCTTTTTCAACCTACTTACACTCACCTAAAACCTCTACCATGTTACCTTCTTTTTCAACTGACTTACTCTCACCTAAAACCTCTACCATGTTACCTTCTTTTTTAACTGACTTACTCTAACCTAAAACCTCTACCATGTTACCTTCTTTTTCAACTGACTTACTCTAACCTAAAACCTCTACCATGTTACCTTCTTTTTCAACTGACTTACTCTCACCTAAAACCTCTATGTTACCTTCTTTTTTAACCGACTTACTCTCACCTAAAACCTCTACCATGTTACCTTCTTTTCCAACTGTCCTAGCCTCACCAAAAACCTCTACCATGTTACCTTCTTTTTCAACTGACTTACTCTCACCTAAAACCTCTATGTTACCTTCTTTTTCAACCGACTTACTCTCACCTAAAACCTCTACCATGTTACCTTCTTTTTCAACTGACTTACTCTCACCTAAAACCTCTACCATGTTACCTTCTTTTTCAACTGACTTACTCTCACCTAAAACCTCTACCATGTTACCTTCTTTTTCAACTGACTTACTCTCACCTAAAACCTCTGTGTTACCTTCTTTTTCAACCGACTTACTCTCACCTAAAACCTCGGCCATGTTACCTTCTTTTTCAACTGACTTACTCTCACCTAAAACCTCTACCATGTTACCTTCTTTTTCAACTGACTTACTCTCACCTAAGACCTCTACCATGTTACCTTCTTTTTCAACTGACTTACTATCACCTAAAATCTCTACCATGTTACCTTCTTTTTCAACTGTCTTACTCTCACCTAAAACAACTACCATGTTACCTTCTTTTTTAACTGACTTACTCTCACCTAAAACCTCTACCATGTTACATTCTTTTTCAACTGACTTACTCTCACCTAAAACCTCTACCAAGTTAACTTCTTTTTCAACTGTCTTACTCTCACCTAAAACCTCTACCATGTTACCTTCTTTTTCAACTGACTTACTCTCACCTAAAACCTCTACCATGTTACCTTCTTTTTCAACTGACTTACTCTCACCTAAAATCTCTATGTTACCTTCTTTTTCAACTGACTTACTCTCACCTAAAACCTCTACCATGTTACCTTCTTTTTCAACTGACTTACTCTCACCTAAAACCTCTACCATGTTACCTTCTTTTTCAACTGACTTACTCTCACCTAAAACCTCTACCATGTTACCTTCTTTTTCAACTGACTTACTATCACCTAAAATCTCTATGTTACCTTCTTTTTCAACTGACTTACTCTCACCTAAAACCTCTACCATGTTACCTTCTTTTTCAACTGACTTACTCTCACCTAAAACCTCTACCATGTTACATTCTTTTCCAACTGACTTACTCTCACCTAAAACCTCTACCATCTTACCTTCTTTTTCAACTGACTTACTCTCACCTAAAACCTCTACCATGTTACATTCTTTTCCAACTGACTTACTCTCACCTAAAACCTCTACCATGTTACCTTCTTTTTCAACTGACTTACTCTCACCTAAAACCTCTACCATGTTACATTCTTTTCCAACTGACTTACTCTCACCTAAAACCTCTACCATCTTACCTTCTTTTTCAACTGACTTACTCTCACCTAAAACCTCTACCATGTTACATTCTTTTCCAACTGACTTACTCTCACCTAAAACCTCTACCATCTTACCTTCTTTTTCAACTGACTTACTCTCACCTAAAACCTCTACCATGTTACATTCTTTTCCAACTGACTTACTCTCACCTAAAACCTCTACCATGTTACCTTCTTTTTCAACTGACTTACTCTCACCTAAAACCTCTACCATGTTACTTTCTTTTTCAACTGACTTACTCTCACCTAAAACCTCTACCATGTTACCTTCTTTTTCAACTGACTTACTCTCACCTAAAACCTCTATGTTACCTTCTTTTTCAACCGACTTACTCTCACCTAAAACCTCTACCATTTTACCTTCTTTTTCAACTGACTTACTCTCACCTAAAACCTCTACCATGTTACCTTCTTTTTCAACTGACTTACTCTCACCTAAAACCTCTACCATGTTACCTTCTTTTTCAACTGACTTACTCTCACCTAAAACCTCTAACATGATACCTTCTTTTTCAACTGACTTACTCTCACCTAAAACCTCTACCATGTTACCTTCTTTTTCAACTGTCTTAGCCTCACCTAAAACCTCTACCATGTTACATTCTTTTTCAACTGACTTACTCTCACCTAAAACCTCTACCATGTTACCTTCTTTTTCAACTGACTTACACTCACCTAAAACCTCTATGTTACCTTCTTTTTCAACCTACTTACACTCACCTAAAACCTCTACCATGTTACCTTCTTTTTCAACTGACTTACTCTCACCTAAAACCTCTACCATGTTACCTTCTTTTTTAACTGACTTACTCTAACCTAAAACCTCTACCATGTTACCTTCTTTTTCAACTGACTTACTCTAACCTAAAACCTCTACCATGTTACCTTCTTTTTCAACTGACTTACTCTCACCTAAAACCTCTATGTTACCTTCTTTTTTAACCGACTTACTCTCACCTAAAACCTCTACCATGTTACCTTCTTTTCCAACTGTCCTAGCCTCACCAAAAACCTCTACCATGTTACCTTCTTTTTCAACTGACTTACTCTCACCTAAAACCTCTATGTTACCTTCTTTTTCAACCGACTTACTCTCACCTAAAACCTCTACCATGTTACCTTCTTTTTCAACTGACTTACTCTCACCTAAAACCTCTACCATGTTACCTTCTTTTTCAACTGACTTACTCTCACCTAAAACCTCTACCATGTTACCTTCTTTTTCAACTGACTTACTCTCACCTAAAACCTCTGTGTTACCTTCTTTTTCAACCGACTTACTCTCACCTAAAACCTCGGCCATGTTACCTTCTTTTTCAACTGACTTACTCTCACCTAAAACCTCTACCATGTTACCTTCTTTTTCAACTGACTTACTCTCACCTAAGACCTCTACCATGTTACCTTCTTTTTCAACTGACTTACTATCACCTAAAATCTCTACCATGTTACCTTCTTTTTCAACTGTCTTACTCTCACCTAAAACAACTACCATGTTACCTTCTTTTTTAACTGACTTACTCTCACCTAAAACCTCTACCATGTTACATTCTTTTTCAACTGACTTACTCTCACCTAAAACCTCTACCAAGTTAACTTCTTTTTCAACTGTCTTACTCTCACCTAAAACCTCTACCATGTTACATTCTTTTTCAACTGACTTACTCTCACCTAAAACCTCTACCATGTTACTTTCTTTTTCAACTGACTTACTCTCACCTAAAACCTCTACCATGTTACCTTCTTTTTCAACTGTCTTAGCCTCACCTAAAACCTCTACCATGTTACCTTCTTTTTCAACTGACTTACTCTCACCTAAAACCTCTATGTTACCTTCTTTTTCAACCGACTTACTATCACCTAAAACCTCTACCATGTTACCTTCTTTTTCAACTGACTTACTCTCACCTAAAACCTCTACCATGTTACCATCTTTTTCAACTGACTTACTCTCACCTAAAACCTCTACCATGTTACCTTCTTTTTCAACTGACTTACTCTCACCTAAAACCTCTACCATGTTACCTTCTTTTTCAACTGACTTACTCTCACCTAAAACCTCTATGTTACCTTCTTTTTCAACCGACTTACTCTCACCTAAAACCTCTACCATGTTACCTTCTTTTTCAACTGACTTACTCTCACCTAAAACCTCTATGTTACCTTCTTTTTCAACTGACTTACTCTCACCTAAAACATCTACCATGTTACCTTCTTTTTCAACTATCTTAGCCTCACCTAAAACCTCTACCATGTTACCTTCTTTTTCAACTGTCCTAGCCTCACCTAAAACCTCTACCATGTTAAGTTCTTTTTCAACTGACTTACTCTCACCTAAAACCTCTACCATGTTACCTTCTTTTTCAACTGACTTACTCTCACCTAAAACCTCTACCATGTTACATTCTTTTTCAACTGACTTACTCTCACCTAAAACCTCTACCATGTTACTTTCTTTTTCAACTGACTTACTCTCACCTAAAACCTCTACCATGTTACCTTCTTTTTCAACTGTCTTAGCCTCACCTAAAACCTCTACCATGTTACCTTCTTTTTCAACTGACTTACTCTCACCTAAAACCTCTACCATGTTACCTTCTTTTTCAACTGACTTACTCTCACCTAAAACCTCTACCATGTTACCTTCTTTTTCAACTGTCTTACTCTCACCTAAAACCTCTACCATGTTACATTCTTTTCCAACTGACTTACTCTCACCTAAAACCTCTACCATGTTACTTTGTTTTTCAACTGACTTACTCTCACCTAAAACCTCTACCATGTTACCTTCTTTTTCAACCGACTTACTCTCACCTAAAACCTCTATGTTACCTTCTTTTTCAACCGACTTACTCTCACCTAAAACCTCTACCATGTTACCTTCTTTTTCAACTGACTTACTCTCACCTAAAACCTCTACCATGTTACCTTCTTTTTCAACTGACTTACTCTCACCTAAAACCTCTACCATGTTACCTTCTTTTTCAACTGACTTACTCTCACCTAAAACCTCTACCATGTTACCTTCTTTTTCAACTGACTTACTCTCACCTAAAACCTCTATGTTACCTTCTTTTTCAACCGACTTACTATCACCTAAAACCTCTACCATGTTACCTTCTTTTTCAACTGACTTACTCTCACCTAAAACCTCTACCATGTTACCATCTTTTTCAACTGACTTACTCTCACCTAAAACCTCTACCATGTTACCTTCTTTTTCAACTGACTTACTCTCACCTAAAACCTCTACCATGTTACCTTCTTTTTCAACTGACTTACTCTCACCTAAAACCTCTATGTTACCTTCTTTTTCAACCGACTTACTCTCACCTAAAACCTCTACCATGTTACCTTCTTTTTCAACTGACTTACTCTCACCTAAAACCTCTATGTTACCTTCTTTTTCAACTGACTTACTCTCACCTAAAACATCTACCATGTTACCTTCTTTTTCAACTATCTTAGCCTCACCTAAAACCTCTACCATGTTACCTTCTTTTTCAACTGTCCTAGCCTCACCTAAAACCTCTACCATGTTAAGTTCTTTTTCAACTGACTTACTCTCACCTAAAACCTCTACCATGTTACCTTCTTTTTCAACTGACTTACTCTCACCTAAAACCTCTACCATGTTACATTCTTTTTCAACTGACTTACTCTCACCTAAAACCTCTACCATGTTACTTTCTTTTTCAACTGACTTACTCTCACCTAAAACCTCTACCATGTTACCTTCTTTTTCAACTGTCTTAGCCTCACCTAAAACCTCTACCATGTTACCTTCTTTTTCAACTGACTTACTCTCACCTAAAACCTCTACCATGTTACCTTCTTTTTCAACTGACTTACTCTCACCTAAAACCTCTACCATGTTACCTTCTTTTTCAACTGTCTTACTCTCACCTAAAACCTCTACCATGTTACATTCTTTTCCAACTGACTTACTCTCACCTAAAACCTCTACCATGTTACTTTGTTTTTCAACTGACTTACTCTCACCTAAAACCTCTACCATGTTACCTTCTTTTTCAACCGACTTACTCTCACCTAAAACCTCTATGTTACCTTCTTTTTCAACCGACTTACTCTCACCTAAAACCTCTACCATGTTACCTTCTTTTTCAACTGACTTACTCTCACCTAAAACCTCTACCATGTTACCTTCTTTTTCAACTGACTTACTCTCACCTAAAACCTCTACCATGTTACCTTCTTTTTCAACTGACTTACTCTCACCTAAAACCTCTACCATGTTACCTTCTTTTTCAACTGTCTTAGCCTCACCTAAAACCTCTACCATGTTACCTTCTTTTTCAACCGACTTACTCTCACCTAAAACCTCTACCATGTTACCTTCTTTTTCAACTGACTTACACTCACCTAAAACCTCTATGTTAACTTCTTTTTCAACCTACTTACACTCACCTAAAACCTCTACCATGTTACCTTCTTTTTCAACTGACTTACTCTCACCTAAAACCTCTACCATGTTACATTCTTTTCCAACTGACTTACTCTCACCTAAAACCTCTACCATGTTACTTTCTTTTTCAACTGACTTACTCTCACCTAAAACCTCTACCATGTTACTTTGTTTTTCAACTGACTTACTCTCACCTAAAACCTCTACCATGTTACCTTCTTTTTCAACTATCTTAGCATCACCTAAAACCTCTACCATGTTACCTTCTTTTTCAACTGTCCTAGTCTCACCTAAAACCTCTACCATGTTACCTTCTTTTTCAACTGACTTACTCTCACCTAAAACCTCTACCATGTTACCTTCTTTTTCAACTGACTTACTCTCACCTAAAACCTCTACCATGTTACCTTATTTTCAACTGACTTACTATCACCTAAAACCTCTGCCATGTTACCTTCTTTTTCAACTGACTTACTCTCACCTAAAACCTCTACCATGTTACCTTCTTTTTCAACTAACTTACTCTCACCTAAAACCTCTACCATGTTACCTTCTTTTTCAACTGACTTACTCTCACCTAAAACCTCTATGTTACCTTCTTTTTCAACCGACTTACTCTCACCTAAAACCTCTACCATGTTACCTTCTTTTTCAACCTACTTACTCTCACCTAATACCTCTACCATGTTACCTTCTTTTTCAACCGACTTACTCTCTCCTAAAACCTCTACCATGTTACCTTCTTTTTCAACTGACTTACTCTCACCTAAAACCTCTACCATGTTACCTTCTTTTTCAACTGACTTACTCTCACCTAAAAACTCTACCATGTTACCTTCTTTTTCAACTGTCCTAGCCTCACCTAAAACCTCTACCATGTTACCTTCTTTTTCAACTGACTTACTCTCACCTAAAACCTCTACCATGTTACCTTCTTTTTCAACTGACTTACTCTCACCTAAAACCTCTATGTTACCTTCTTTTTCAACCGACTTACTCTCACCTAAAACCTCTACCATGTTACCTTCTTTTTCAACTGTCTTACTCTCACCTAAAACCTCTGCAATGTTACCTTCTTTTTCAACTGACTTACTCTCACCTAAAACCTCTACCATGTTACCTTCTTTTTCAACTGACTTACTCTCACCTAAAACCTCTACCATGTTACCTTCTTTTTCAACTGTCCTAGCCTCACCTAAAACCTCTACCATGTTACCTTCTTTTTCAACTGTCTTACTCTCACCTAAAACCTCTACCATGTTACCTTCTTTTTCAACTGACTTACTCTCACCTAAAACCTGTATGTTACCTTCTTTTTCAACCGACTTACTCTCACCTAAAACCTCTACCATGTTACCTTCTTTTTCAACCGAGTTACTCTCACCTAAAACCTCTACCATGTTACCTTCTTTTTCAACTGTCTTACCCTCACCTAAAACCTCTACCATGTTACCTTCTTTTTCAACTGACTTACTCTCACCTAAAACCTCTACCAAGTTACCTTCTTTTTCAACTGACTTACTCTCACCTAAAACCGCTATGTTACCTTCTTTTTCAACTGACTTACTCTCACATAAATCCTCTACCATGTTACATTTTTTTTCAACTGTCTTACTCTCACCTAAAACCTCTACCACGTTACCTTCTTTTTCAACTGACTTACTCTCACCTAAAACCTCTACCATGTTACCTTCTTTTTCAACTGACTTACTCTCACCTAAAACCTTTACCATGTTACCTTCTTTTTCAACTGTCTTACCCTCACCTAAAACCTCTACCATGTTACCCTCTTTTTCAACTGACCTACTCTCACCTAAAACCTCTACCATGTTACCTTCTTTTTCAACTGACTTACTCTCACCTAAAACCTCTACCATGTTACCTTCTTTTTCAACTGACTTACTCTCACCTAAAACCTCTACCATGTTACCTTATTTTCAACTGACTTACTATCACCTAAAACCTCTACCATGTTACCTTCTTTTTCAACTGACTTACTCTCACCTAAAACCTCTACCATGTTACCATCTTTTTCAACTGACTTACTCTCACCTAAAACCTCTACCATGTTACCTTCTTTTTCAACTGACTTACTCTCACCTAAAACCTCTACCATGTTACCTTCTTTTTCAACTGACTTACTCTCACCTAAAACCTCTATGTTACCTTCTTTTTCAACCGACTTACTCTCACCTAAAACCTCTACCATGTTACCTTCTTTTTCAACTGACTTACTCTCACCTAAAACCTCTATGTTACCTTCTTTTTCAACTGACTTACTCTCACCTAAAACATCTACCATGTTACCTTCTTTTTCAACTATCTTAGCCTCACCTAAAACCTCTACCATGTTACCTTCTTTTTCAACTGTCCTAGCCTCACCTAAAACCTCTACCATGTTAAGTTCTTTTTCAACTGACTTACTCTCACCTAAAACCTCTACCATGTTACCTTCTTTTTCAACTGACTTACTCTCACCTAAAACCTCTACCATGTTACATTCTTTTTCAACTGACTTACTCTCACCTAAAACCTCTACCATGTTACTTTCTTTTTCAACTGACTTACTCTCACCTAAAACCTCTACCATGTTACCTTCTTTTTCAACTGTCTTAGCCTCACCTAAAACCTCTACCATGTTACCTTCTTTTTCAACTGACTTACTCTCACCTAAAACCTCTACCATGTTACCTTCTTTTTCAACTGACTTACTCTCACCTAAAACCTCTACCATGTTACCTTCTTTTTCAACTGTCTTACTCTCACCTAAAACCTCTACCATGTTACATTCTTTTCCAACTGACTTACTCTCACCTAAAACCTCTACCATGTTACTTTGTTTTTCAACTGACTTACTCTCACCTAAAACCTCTACCATGTTACCTTCTTTTTCAACCGACTTACTCTCACCTAAAACCTCTATGTTACCTTCTTTTTCAACCGACTTACTCTCACCTAAAACCTCTACCATGTTACCTTCTTTTTCAACTGACTTACTCTCACCTAAAACCTCTACCATGTTACCTTCTTTTTCAACTGACTTACTCTCACCTAAAACCTCTACCATGTTACCTTCTTTTTCAACTGACTTACTCTCACCTAAAACCTCTACCATGATACCTTCTTTTTCAACTGACTTACTCTCACCTAAAACCTCTACCATGTTACCTTCTTTTTCAACTGTCTTAGCCTCACCTAAAACCTCTACCATGTTACCTTCTTTTTCAACCGACTTACTCTCACCTAAAACCTCTACCATGTTACCTTCTTTTTCAACTGACTTACACTCACCTAAAACCTCTATGTTAACTTCTTTTTCAACCTACTTACACTCACCTAAAACCTCTACCATGTTACCTTCTTTTTCAACTGACTTACTCTCACCTAAAACCTCTACCATGTTACATTCTTTTCCAACTGACTTACTCTCACCTAAAACCTCTACCATGTTACTTTCTTTTTCAACTGACTTACTCTCACCTAAAACCTCTACCATGTTACTTTGTTTTTCAACTGACTTACTCTCACCTAAAACCTCTACCATGTTACCTTCTTTTTCAACTATCTTAGCATCACCTAAAACCTCTACCATGTTACCTTCTTTTTCAACTGTCCTAGTCTCACCTAAAACCTCTACCATGTTACCTTCTTTTTCAACTGACTTACTCTCACCTAAAACCTCTACCATGTTACCTTCTTTTTCAACTGACTTACTCTCACCTAAAACCTCTACCATGTTACCTTATTTTCAACTGACTTACTATCACCTAAAACCTCTGCCATGTTACCTTCTTTTTCAACTGACTTACTCTCACCTAAAACCTCTACCATGTTACCTTCTTTTTCAACTAACTTACTCTCACCTAAAACCTCTACCATGTTACCTTCTTTTTCAACTGACTTACTCTCACCTAAAACCTCTATGTTACCTTCTTTTTCAACCGACTTACTCTCACCTAAAACCTCTACCATGTTACCTTCTTTTTCAACCTACTTACTCTCACCTAATACCTCTACCATGTTACCTTCTTTTTCAACCGACTTACTCTCTCCTAAAACCTCTACCATGTTACCTTCTTTTTCAACTGACTTACTCTCACCTAAAACCTCTACCATGTTACCTTCTTTTTCAACTGACTTACTCTCACCTAAAAACTCTACCATGTTACCTTCTTTTTCAACTGTCCTAGCCTCACCTAAAACCTCTACCATGTTACCTTCTTTTTCAACTGACTTACTCTCACCTAAAACCTCTACCATGTTACCTTCTTTTTCAACTGACTTACTCTCACCTAAAACCTCTATGTTACCTTCTTTTTCAACCGACTTACTCTCACCTAAAACCTCTACCATGTTACCTTCTTTTTCAACTGTCTTACTCTCACCTAAAACCTCTGCAATGTTACCTTCTTTTTCAACTGACTTACTCTCACCTAAAACCTCTACCATGTTACCTTCTTTTTCAACTGACTTACTCTCACCTAAAACCTCTACCATGTTACCTTCTTTTTCAACTGTCCTAGCCTCACCTAAAACCTCTACCATGTTACCTTCTTTTTCAACTGTCTTACTCTCACCTAAAACCTCTACCATGTTACCTTCTTTTTCAACTGACTTACTCTCACCTAAAACCTGTATGTTACCTTCTTTTTCAACCGACTTACTCTCACCTAAAACCTCTACCATGTTACCTTCTTTTTCAACCGAGTTACTCTCACCTAAAACCTCTACCATATTACCTTCTTTTTCAACTGTCTTACCCTCACCTAAAACCTCTACCATGTTACCTTCTTTTTCAACTGACTTACTCTCACCTAAAACCTCTACCATGTTACCTTCTTTTTCAACTGACTTACTCTCACCTAAAACCGCTATGTTACCTTCTTTTTCAACTGACTTACTCTCACATAAATCCTCTACCATGTTACATTTTTTTTCAACTGTCTTACTCTCACCTAAAACCTCTACCACGTTACCTTCTTTTTCAACTGACTTACTCTCACCTAAAACCTCTGCCATGTTACCTTCTTTTTCAACTGACTTACTCTCACCTAAAACCTCTGCCATGTTACCTTCTTTTTCAACTGACTTACTCTCACCTAAAACCTCTACCATGTTACCTTATTTTCAACTGACTTACTATCACCTAAAACCTCTGCCATGTTACCTTCTTTTTCAACTGACTTACTCTCACCTAAAACCTCTACCATGTTACCTTATTTTTCAACTGACTTACTCTCACCTAAAACCTCTACCATGTTACCTTCTTTTTCAACTGACTTACTCTCACCTAAAACCTCTACCATGTTACCTTATTTTCAACTGACTTACTATCACCTAAAACCTCTACCATGTTACCTTCTTTTTCAACTGACTTACTCTCACCTAAAACCTCTACCATGTTACCTTATTTTCAACTGACTTACTCTCACCTAAAACCTCTACCATGTTACCTTCTTTTTCAACTGACTTACTCTCACCTAAAACCTCTACCATGTTACCTTCTTTTTCAACTGACTTACTCTCACCTAAAACCTCTACCATGTTACCTTATTTTCAACTGACTTACTCTCACCTAAAACCTCTGCCATGTTACCTTCTTTTTCAACTGACTTACTCTCACCTAAAACCTCTACCATGTTACCTTCTTTTTCAACTGACTTACTCTCACCTAAAACCTCTACCATGTTACCTTCTTTTTCAACTGACTTACTCTCACCTAAAAACTCTACCATGTTACCTTCTTTTTCATCTGTCCTAGCCTCACCTAAAACCTCTACCATGTTACCTTCTTTTTCAACTGACTTACTCTCACCTAAAACCT
Organism: Eledone cirrhosa; assembly: GCA_964016885.1. NCBI lineage: Eukaryota > Metazoa > Mollusca > Cephalopoda > Octopoda > Eledonidae > Eledone > Eledone cirrhosa. The sequence goes on from OZ024740.1 coordinate 19,453,374, forward strand.
CTATGTTACCTTCTTTTTCAACCGACTTACTCTCACCTAAAACCTCTACCATGTTACCTTCTTTTTCAACTGTCTTACTCTCACCTAAAACCTCTCCAATGTTACCTTCTTTTTCAACTGACTTACTCTCACCTAAAACCTCTACCATGTTACCTTCTTTTTCAACTGACTTACTCTCACCTAAAACCTCTCCCATGTTACCTTCTTTTTCAACTGTCCTAGCCTCACCTAAAACCTCTACCATGTTACCTTCTTTTTCAACTGTCTTACTCTCACCTAAAACCTCTACCATGTTACCTTCTTTTTCAACTGACTTACTCTCACCTAAAACCTGTATGTTACCTTCTTTTTCAACCGACTTACTCTCACCTAAAACCTCTACCATGTTACCTTCTTTTTCAACCGAGTTACTCTCACCTAAAACCTCTACCATGTTACCTTCTTTTTCAACTGTCTTACCCTCACCTAAAACCTCTACCATGTTACCTTCTTTTTCAACTGACTTACTCTCACCTAAAACCTCTACCATGTTACCTTCTTTTTCAACTGACTTACTCTCACCTAAAACCGCTATGTTACCTTCTTTTTCAACTGACTTACTCTCACATAAATCCTCTACCATGTTACATTTTTTTTCAACTGTCTTACTCTCACCTAAAACCTCTACCACGTTACCTTCTTTTTCAACTGACTTACTCTCACCTAAAACCTCTACCATGTTACCTTCTTTTTCAACTGACTTACTCTCACCTAAAACCTTTACCATGTTACCTTCTTTTTCAACTGTCTTACCCTCACCTAAAACCTCTACCATGTTACCCTCTTTTTCAACTGACCTACTCTCACCTAAAACCTCTACCATGTTACCTTCTTTTTCAACTGACTTACTCTCACCTAAAACCTCTACCATGTTACCTTCTTTTTCAACTGACTTACTCTCACCTAAAACCTCTACCATGTTACCTTATTTTCAACTGACTTACTATCACCTAAAACCTCTGCCATGTTACCTTCTTTTTCAACTGACTTACTCTCACCTAAAACCTCTACCATGTTACCTTCTTTTTCAACTGACTTACTCTCACCTAAAACCTCTACCATGTTACCTTCTTTTTCAACTGACTTACTCTCACCTAAAACCTCTGCCATGTTACCTTCTTTTTCAACTGACTTACTCTCACCTAAAACCTCTACCATGTTACCTTATTTTCAACTGACTTACTATCACCTAAAACCTCTGCCATGTTACCTTCTTTTTCAACTGACTTACTCTCACCTAAAACCTCTACCATGTTACCTTCTTTTTCAACTGACTTACTCTCACCTAAAACCTCTACCATGTTACCTTCTTTTTCAACTGACTTACTCTCACCTAAAACCTCTGCCATGTTACCTTCTTTTTCAACTGACTTACTCTCACCTAAAACCTCTGCCATGTTACCTTCTTTTTCAACTGACTTACTCTCACCTAAAACCTCTACCATGTTACCTTATTTTCAACTGACTTACTATCACCTAAAACCTCTGCCATGTTACCTTCTTTTTCAACTGACTTACTCTCACCTAAAACCTCTACCATGTTACCTTATTTTTCAACTGACTTACTCTCACCTAAAACCTCTACCATGTTACCTTCTTTTTCAACTGACTTACTCTCACCTAAAACCTCTACCATGTTACCTTATTTTCAACTGACTTACTATCACCTAAAACCTCTACCATGTTACCTTCTTTTTCAACTGACTTACTCTCACCTAAAACCTCTACCATGTTACCTTATTTTCAACTGACTTACTCTCACCTAAAACCTCTACCATGTTACCTTCTTTTTCAACTGACTTACTCTCACCTAAAACCTCTACCATGTTACCTTCTTTTTCAACTGACTTACTCTCACCTAAAACCTCTACCATGTTACCTTCTTTTTCAACTGACTTACTCTCACCTAAAACCTCTGCCATGTTACCTTCTTTTTCAACTGACTTACTCTCACCTAAAACCTCTGCCATGTTACCTTCTTTTTCAACTGACTTACTCTCACCTAAAACCTCTACCATGTTACCTTATTTTCAACTGACTTACTATCACCTAAAACCTCTGCCATGTTACCTTCTTTTTCAACTGACTTACTCTCACCTAAAACCTCTACCATGTTACCTTATTTTTCAACTGACTTACTCTCACCTAAAACCTCTACCATGTTACCTTCTTTTTCAACTGACTTACTCTCACCTAAAACCTCTACCATGTTACCTTATTTTCAACTGACTTACTATCACCTAAAACCTCTACCATGTTACCTTCTTTTTCAACTGACTTACTCTCACCTAAAACCTCTACCATGTTACCTTATTTTCAACTGACTTACTCTCACCTAAAACCTCTACCATGTTACCTTCTTTTTCAACTGACTTACTCTCACCTAAAACCTCTACCATGTTACCTTCTTTTTCAACTGACTTACTCTCACCTAAAACCTCTACCATGTTACCTTCTTTTTCAACTGACTTACTCTCACCTAAAACCTCTGCCATGTTACCTTCTTTTTCAACTGACTTACTCTCACCTAAAACCTCTACCATGTTACCTTCTTTTTCAACTGACTTACTCTCACCTAAAACCTCTACCATGTTACCTTCTTTTTCAACTGACTTACTCTCACCTAAAAACTCTACCATGTTACCTTCTTTTTCATCTGTCCTAGCCTCACCTAAAACCTCTACCATGTTACCTTCTTTTTCAACTGACTTACTCTCACCTAAAACCTGTATGTTACCTTCTTTTTCAACCGACTTACTCTCACCTAAAACCTCTACCATGTTACCTTCTTTTTCAACTGTCTTACTCTCACCTAAAACCTCTCCAATGTTACCTTCTTTTTCAACTGACTTACTCTCACCTAAAACCTCTACCATGTTACCTTCTTTTTCAACTGACTTACTCTCACCTAAAACCTCTCCCATGTTACCTTCTTTTTCAACTGTCCTAGCCTCACCTAAAACCTCTACCATGTTACCTTCTTTTTCAACTGTCTTACTCTCACCTAAATCCTCTACCATGTTACCTTCTTTTTCAACTGACTTACTCTCACCTAAAACCTGTATGTTACCTTCTTTTTCAACCGACTTACTCTCACCTAAAACCTCTACCATGTTACCTTCTTTTTCAACCGAGTTACTCTCACCTAAAACCTCTACCATGTTACCTTCTTTTTCAACTGTCTTACCCTCACCTAAAACCTCTACCATGTTACCTTCTTTTTCAACTGACTTACTCTCACCTAAAACCTCTACCATGTTACCTTCTTTTTCAACTGACTTACTCTCACCTAAAACCGCTATGTTACCTTCTTTTTCAACTGACTTACTCTCACATAAATCCTCTACCATGTTACATTTTTTTTCAACTGTCTTACTCTCACCTAAAACCTCTACCACGTTACCTTCTTTTTCAACTGACTTACTCTCACCTAAAACCTCTACCATGTTACCTTCTTTTTCAACTGACTTACTCTCACCTAAAACCTTTACCATGTTACCTTCTTTTTCAACTGTCTTACCCTCACCTAAAACCTCTACCATGTTACCCTCTTTTTCAACTGACCTACTCTCACCTAAAACCTCTACCATGTTACCTTCTTTTTCAACTGACTTACTCTCACCTAAAACCTCTACCATGTTACCTTCTTTTTCAACTGACTTACTCTCACCTAAAACCTCTACCATGTTACCTTATTTTCAACTGACTTACTATCACCTAAAACCTCTGCCATGTTACCTTCTTTTTCAACTGACTTACTCTCACCTAAAACCTCTACCATGTTACCTTCTTTTTCAACTGACTTACTCTCACCTAAAACCTCTACCATGTTACCTTCTTTTTCAACTGACTTACTCTCACCTAAAACCTCTGCCATGTTACCTTCTTTTTCAATTGACTTACTCTCACCTAAAACCTCTGCCATGTTACCTTCTTTTTCAACTGACTTACTCTCACCTAAAACCTCTACCATGTTACCTTATTTTCAACTGACTTACTATCACCTAAAACCTCTGCCATGTTACCTTCTTTTTCAACTGACTTACTCTCACCTAAAACCTCTACCATGTTACCTTATTTTTCAACTGACTTACTCTCACCTAAAACCTCTACCATGTTACCTTCTTTTTCAACTGACTTACTCTCACCTAAAACCTCTACCATGTTACCTTATTTTCAACTGACTTACTCTCACCTAAAACCTCTACCATGTTACCTTCTTTTTCAACTGACTTACTCTCACCTAAAACCTCTACCATGTTACCTTCTTTTTCAACTGTCCTAGCCTCACCTAAAACCTCTACCATGTTACCTTCTTTTTCAACTGTCTTACTCTCACCTAAAACCTCTACCATGTTACCTTCTTTTTCAACTGACTTACTCTCACCTAAAACCTGTATGTTACCTTCTTTTTCAACCGACTTACTCTCACCTAAAACCTCTACCATGTTACCTTCTTTTTCAACCGAGTTACTCTCACCTAAAACCTCTACCATGTTACCTTCTTTTTCAACTGACTTACTCTCACCTAAAACCTCTACCATGTTACCTTCTTTTTCAACTGACTTACTCTCACCTAAAACCTCTAACATGTTACCTTCTTTTTCAACTGACTTACTCTCACCTAAAACCTCTAACATGTTACCTTCTTTTTCAACTGACTTACTCTCACCTAAAACCTCTACCATGTTACCTTCTTTTTCAACTGACTTACTCTCACCTAAAACCTCTAACATGTTACCTTCTTTTTCAACTGACTTACTCTCACCTAAAACCTCTACCATGTTACCTTCTTTTTCAACTGACTTACTCTCACCTAAAACCTCTACCATGTTACCTTCTTTTTCAACTGACTTACTCTCACCTAAAACCTCTAACATGTTACCTTCTTTTTCAACTGACTTACTCTCACCTAAAACCGCTATGTTACCTTCTTTTTCAACTGACTTACTCTCACATAAATCCTCTACCATGTTACATTTTTTTTCAACTGTCTTACTCTCACCTAAAACCTCTACCACGTTACCTTCTTTTTCAACTGACTTACTCTCACCTAAAACCTCTACCATGTTACCTTCTTTTTCAACTGACTTACTCTCACCTAAAACCTCTACCATGTTACCTTCTTTTTCAACTGACTTACTCTCACCTAAAACCTCTACCATGTTACCTTCTTTTTCAACTGACTTACTCTCACCTAAAACCTCTACCATGTTACCTTATTTTCAACTGACTTACTATCACCTAAAACCTCTGCCATGTTACCTTCTTTTTCAACTGACTTACTCTCACCTAAAACCTCTACCATGTTACCTTCTTTTTCAACTGACTTACTCTCACCTAAAACCTCTACCATGTTACCTTCTTTTTCAACTGACTTACTCTCACCTAAAACCTCTGCCATGTTACCTTCTTTTTCAACTGACTTACTCTCACCTAAAACCTCTGCCATGTTACCTTCTTTTTCAACTGACTTACTCTCACCTAAAACCTCTACCATGTTACCTTATTTTCAACTGACTTACTATCACCTAAAACCTCTGCCATGTTACCTTCTTTTTCAACTGACTTACTCTCACCTAAAACCTCTACCATGTTACCTTATTTTTCAACTGACTTACTCTCACCTAAAACCTCTACCATGTTACCTTCTTTTTCAACTGACTTACTATCACCTAAAACCTCTGCCATGTTACCTTCTTTTTCAACTGACTTACTCTCACCTAAAACCTCTACCATGTTACCTTATTTTTCAACTGACTTACTCTCACCTAAAACCTCTACCATGTTACCTTCTTTTTCAACTGACTTACTCTCACCTAAAACCTCTACCATGTTACCTTATTTTCAACTGACTTACTATCACCTAAAACCTCTACCATGTTACCTTCTTTTTCAACTGACTTACTCTCACCTAAAACCTCTACCATGTTACCTTATTTTCAACTGACTTACTCTCACCTAAAACCTCTACCATGTTACCTTCTTTTTCAACTGACTTACTCTCACCTAAAACCTCTACCATGTTACCTTCTTTTTCAACTGACTTACTCTCACCTAAAACCTCTACCATGTTACCTTCTTTTTCAACTGACTTACTCTCACCTAAAACCTCTACCATGTTACCTTCTTTTTCAACTGTCTTACTCTCACCTAAAACCTCTCCAATGTTACCTTCTTTTTCAACTGACTTACTCTCACCTAAAACCTCTACCATGTTACCTTCTTTTTCAACTGACTTACTCTCACCTAAAACCTCTACCATGTTACCTTCTTTTTCAACTGTCCTAGCCTCACCTAAAACCTCTACCATGTTACCTTCTTTTTCAACTGTCTTACTCTCACCTAAAACCTCTACCATGTTACCTTCTTTTTCAACTGACTTACTCTCACCTAAAACCTGTATGTTACCTTCTTTTTCAACCGACTTACTCTCACCTAAAACCTCTACCATGTTACCTTCTTTTTCAACCGAGTTACTCTCACCTAAAACCTCTACCATGTTACCTTCTTTTTCAACTGTCTTACCCTCACCTAAAACCTCTACCATGTTACCTTCTTTTTCAACTGACTTACTCTCACCTAAAACCTCTACCATGTTACCTTCTTTTTCAACTGACTTACTCTCACCTAAAACCGCTATGTTACCTTCTTTTTCAACTGACTTACTCTCACATAAATCCTCTACCATGTCACATTTTTTTTCAACTGTCTTACTCTCACCTAAAACCTCTACCACGTTACCTTCTTTTTCAACTGACTTACTCTCACCTAAAACCTCTACCATGTTACCTTCTTTTTCAACTGACTTACTCTCACCTAAAACCTTTACCATGTTACCTTCTTTTTCAACTGTCTTACCCTCACCTAAAACCTCTACCATGTTACCCTCTTTTTCAACTGACCTACTCTCACCTAAAACCTCTACCATGTTACCTTCTTTTTCAACTGACTTACTCTCACCTAAAACCTCTACCATGTTACCTTCTTTTTCAACTGACTTACTCTCACCTAAAACCTCTACCATGTTACCTTATTTTCAACTGACTTACTATCACCTAAAACCTCTGCCATGTTACCTTCTTTTTCAACTGACTTACTCTCACCTAAAACCTCTACCATGTTACCTTCTTTTTCAACTGACTTACTCTCACCTAAAACCTCTACCATGTTACCTTCTTTTTCAACTGACTTACTCTCACCTAAAACCTCTGCCATGTTACCTTCTTTTTCAATTGACTTACTCTCACCTAAAACCTCTGCCATGTTACCTTCTTTTTCAACTGACTTACTCTCACCTAAAACCTCTACCATGTTACCTTATTTTCAACTGACTTACTATCACCTAAAACCTCTGCCATGTTACCTTCTTTTTCAACTGACTTACTCTCACCTAAAACCTCTACCATGTTACCTTATTTTTCAACTGACTTACTCTCACCTAAAACCTCTACCATGTTACCTTCTTTTTCAACTGACTTACTCTCACCTAAAACCTCTACCATGTTACCTTATTTTCAACTGACTTACTATCACCTAAAACCTCTACCATGTTACCTTCTTTTTCAACTGACTTACTCTCACCTAAAACCTCTACCATGTTACCTTATTTTCAACTGACTTACTCTCACCTAAAACCTCTACCATGTTACCTTCTTTTTCAACTGACTTACTCTCACCTAAAACCTCTACCATGTTACCTTCTTTTTCAACTGACTTACTCTCACCTAAAACCTCTACCATGTTACCTTCTTTTTCAACTGACTTACTCTCACCTAAAACCTCTGCCATGTTACCTTCTTTTTCAACTGACTTACTCTCACCTAAAACCTCTGCCATGTTACCTTCTTTTTCAACTGACTTACTCTCACCTAAAACCTCTACCATGTTACCTTATTTTCAACTGACTTACTATCACCTAAAACCTCTGCCATGTTACCTTCTTTTTCAACTGACTTACTCTCACCTAAAACCTCTACCATGTTACCTTATTTTTCAACTGACTTACTCTCACCTAAAACCTCTACCATGTTACCTTCTTTTTCAACTGACTTACTCTCACCTAAAACCTCTACCATGTTACCTTATTTTCAACTGACTTACTATCACCTAAAACCTCTACCATGTTACCTTCTTTTTCAACTGACTTACTCTCACCTAAAACCTCTACCATGTTACCTTATTTTCAACTGACTTACTATCACCTAAAACCTCTGCCATGTTACCTTCTTTTTCAACTGACTTACTCTCACCTAAAACCTCTACCATGTTACCTTATTTTCAACTGACTTACTATCACCTAAAACCTCTACCATGTTACCTTCTTTTTCAACTGACTTACTCTCACCTAAAACCTCTACCATGTTACCTTCTTTTTCAACTGACTTACTCTCACCTAAAACCTCTACCATGTTACCTTCTTTTTCAACTGACTTACTCTCACCTAAAACCTCTACCATGTTACCTTCTTTTTCAACTGACTTACTCTCACCTAAAACCTCTACCATGTTACCTTCTTTTTCAACTGACTTACTCTCACCTAAAACCTCTACCATGTTACCTTCTTTTTCAACTGACTTACTCTCACCTAAAACCTCTACCATGTTACCTTCTTTTTCAACTGACTTACTCTCACCTAAAACCTCTACCATGTTACCTTCTTTTTCAACTGACTTACACTCACCTAAAACCTCTACCATGTTACCATCTTCTAGAAATCACAAAAATGACACACCTTTATCTCTTTATGTGCTTCAACTATACAATTTCAACAATAACGCTACCACTGTGTTGGGTTAGCTCAAAACGTATTAGGGGGAGCCTCCGGCACCCCAGGGTGGATGATAGATTGACGCATTAGTGTTGACATAACATATTCTTTCATTTTGATTCTATCGTGAAATATTTATGTAATTAAGGAATAGAGAGTCACTCCAGATAGAGCCACTACTTCTCCAAATTGAGGGATCACAGCTCTGGTACTATGGCCGTGTGGATAGAATGTCTCAGGAAAGAATCGCTGGAGAGATTTTACGCGCAAAACCAACCGGCAGGTGACTCAGGGGTAGACCCCGAGCAAGATGGTTGGATAACATCCATGAGCTTGGTTGGTCTCACTTGGGGGTCCAGCCGGACCAGTTGAAGACGGTTACTTTTGACAGGATCCGCTGGAAGGAGTGTTTGAGGACACTGGCCCCTCCCACGATCCTCTGAGGAATAAGAGAGTGAAGAAGAAGAGAAAGAAGAAGTAATAGAGATGCATGTATGTATGTGTTGAATTTTGACTACAATGGCATTTCTGTTTGTAATTTCAAGTTATCTATATTGTCAGTATATTTGTTTGGGAAAAATGTGAACTTTGCTATTATGTAATTTCATGTACATCGTTTATTTCGATATAAATAAATTTTATTTAATGTTTTGCAACGTGGGAAAAAAACAATTTGCTAGTTACTGCTTACTGTGCGTGTGAGAGGGATATACTGTATATATATAGGAAAAGTTTCAGGACCCCGACGGCAGAGCTCAAGCAGTTTTGACAGCTATTTCTGGACTCCAGAAATATCCGTCGAAACGGCTTGAGCTCTGCCGTCGGGGTCCTGAACCTTTTCCTATTACCCACTCAACTAGCCAAAGTATCGAGTACTCTGGTGCGTTATGGTCCACCTGGTTACTTACCACACTTCCTTCGTTATATATATATATATATATATATATATATATATATATTTTTTTTTTTTTTTTTTTTTTTTTTTATATATATATATATATATAGAGAGAGAGAGAGATAGGTAAATATACACGGGTGTGTATGATTGTGTATAGAAGATTATATTAATAAGAGGAATTCCAACTTTGTCTGATTTACTCGTTTTATTTACAATCCTTTAACATGTATAATGGTATTAGAATGAAATAGTATGATAGAATATTAAATTCTAAGTGTTAATTGAACAAGTATTTTCATGCTTTCGCAATCTTCAGGTTCATAATGTGTGGTGACAGTCAAGTTTGCAATTTTCAAACTTGACTGTCACCACATATTATGAACCTGAAGATTGCGAAAGCATGAAAGTACTTGTTCAATTAACACTTAGAATTTAATATTCTATCATACTATTTCATTATAATACCATTATACATTTTAAAGGATTGTAAATAAAACGAGTAAATCAGACAAAGTTGGAATTCCTCTTATTAATATATTTATATATATATATATATATATATATATATATATATATATATATTGAAAGGATAACAAGGACGATTGGTTACTCCTTCATTACATTTATTGGTAGGTGACGCGCGTTTCGCCACTGATCAGCTCAATGTTCGATCTGTATCCATCCTACCCGCCTCAATGATCAGCAGCTCGACAGACCCTTTAAAATGCTATAAGAAATAAAGTGGCGAAACGCGCATCACCTACCAATAAATGTAATGAAGGAGTAACCAAGCGTCCTTGTTATCCTTTCAATATATTACACTCTGGCTAGCTCTACACCTCGACACTGAAGTGAACCTAAACATCGAGTGCTCACCCGGGTGAACCTGCAGTAACTCCAAGTTACACCCCCTGTATATATATATATATATTTATATATATATATATATATATATATATATATATATATATATATATATATATATATATATATAATATATATATATTTGAAAATGTGTGAGATCCTTGGGACAGTTAGGTATATTTGAAAGAGAAAAGGAAAAAGAATGACTTCACTTGTAGTTCTAAATAAATCTCGCCACTTTCACCCACCTTTCATACACTTGCTGGGGTACAGCACTTCTCTCTCTCCATCCTGATTCTTCTTCCAAAGTGGTATTTGAAAAAAAGAATCAGTTGTTGGCCGGAGAGAAAGGTGTCTGACCTCAGCCCTTTTAACCTCGTCCACCATACAACCTCTTTCGCCATAGCTATCACACAAAGGAAAACCGCCTCTCCTTCGTTTTTGAAGGAGGGCGGCGGTTTGATCATGACAATGGACTCTGTGGTCAACCGGATTGGTCCCACCCGCGACAATAGTCGTTCTACATAGCCCCACAGGTCGGTAACGCCCGGGCAGTGTACGAATGCGTGCTCACACCGGTTGTCCGGTGAGGAATACGGGGAGGTGCCGCAGCCTGATCTCGTGTTTGCGCATCGTCAGCCACGGCATCCCCAGCCCTCCGTTGGTCCACCTCGTGCTCCTGGTGGACAGGATGGAAAAGACATTGCCTCGAATTTGATTTCTACACTTCTTTGTACATACAATTTCCTGACCTATTCAGAAATATGTGAAAGCTATGTTAAGAATATGTCCAATGATCTAAAGACTAGTTTGGTAGATCACTGTAATGTGAAAATCTCGATTAAAACGTCCGATCACTAGATCTACAATTGTTTCTTCTTTTAAAGTTTGTTTCGAACTCGGGGGCTCGTCAGGTCGGTGTCTATATTGGGTTCGTCGTGTGAAGTGACTGAGAGTATAAGACTCCCCATGGACAAGACGCCAGCCTATCGTAGCGTTAAAACCCCTGCTATACGTTTGTATGTATATGTTTATGTATACATACAAACTGTAAAGGCACCTGGCTTAGTGGTTAGGGTATTCGTCTCATGATCCTAACGTTGTGAGTTCGATTCCCGGCGGCACGATCTGTCTTTGAGTAAGACACTTTATTTCACGTTGCTCCAGTCCACTCAAGTGGCAAAAATGAGTTGTACCAGTAATTCACATTCTGTATCACGCTGAATCTCCCTGAGAATTACATTAAAGGTACACGTGTCTGTGGAATGCTTAGCTACTTGCACGTAAATTTCACGAGCAGGCTGTTCCGTTGATCGTGGAACACTCGTCGTCGTAACCGACAGAGTGACATATACATACTACTCACGTTTCAAGCTTCTAGGTAAATAAAGGGTACCCCCCCCCCCTTCTGTCACGAATGAGCATGGGATTTGAAGCTAGAATGTGTGCCTTCCGAAGTACAGGCCCGAGCAAGGTGCTTTTGTGGAAGATCATGCATACCAGACTCCCCTCCACACTGATGACGTGTAAAGGCCGATACAGCTGAGTAAACTGGAGCAACGTGAAATAAAGTGTTTTGCTCAAGAACACAATGCATCGCTCAGTCCTGGAATCGAACTCTCAACCTCACGATTGTGAAGCTGACACTGGCCACTAAAACACGCGCCTTCACTTCAATGTAATACATATCAGATTAATTTGTTCCAAGGTAAATAATACACTAAAATATTTTAGAGTAACCTCCCTTGCAGCAACACTAATTACCTTACGTTTTTGAAGGAATAAAATGATTTGTATACACACATACATGCACAAGTACATCACATACACACACACGCGAGCACACACACACACACACACACACACACACACACACACACACACACACACACACACACACACACACACACCTATACATACATACACACACACACACACATACACACACACATACCCACACACACTCACATACACATACATACACACACACACACAAATACACACACACACATACATACATACACACAAAACACATACATACACACACACACACACGAATACACACACACAACTATATATATATATATATATATATATATATATATATACACACACACACAGACATATACACACCGAGACACAGACACATATACACACACATACACTCATACACAGACATACACACACGCAGACGGACACACACACAGAGACATACACAGACACACACAGAGACATATATACACACATACACACACACACACTGACACACAAACAGATGCACATACACAGACACAGACACATATACACATACACACACACAGACACACATATATACATACCTACACACATACATACATACATACATACATACATACATACATACATACATACATACATACATACATACATACATACATACATACATATGTGTGTGTGTGTGTGTGTATATATATATACACATATAAAGAGAGGAGAGAGAAAAATATACATATATACATATATATATTGAAACAAAATGAAAACGAAATTTCATTTCTCACTCTTAGTATGGCACTTACTTAAATGTAAGTATGCATGTATACGTACATACATATATGTATACAGACGTACAGTAGCATGCACATATATATATATACATATACATATATACATACATATGCATACAGGTACACATACATATATGCACGTATCAGTTTAGCGGCGCTAACGTCGCTTTGTTCGTTTGTAAACAAACTGAACAGCCTGAATTTATGTCATACGGTGTTAAGGCAACCACGTCACCTTTTTGTTCAACACTGACACAGGAACGATGTACTAGTTTCAAGCTTGTTAGCTATCATCGAAAGCCTTAGACTGATCCAAGTTGATCAGGGCCCCACCGAAGCCGGGTTTACACCCTACCCTCTCTATGATGTATCGCATGAGGTGGAGGTTGTCGTGTATGGACCTGGTCGGGATCGCGCATGTCTGCGCTTCTCCCACCAGGTTCTCGACGACAAGCGCCAGCCTCTTTGCCAACACCTTGGCCAAAATCTGTAACTCTGTGTTTAGCAGAGTTATGGGCCGGAAGTTGCCTATGTCATCCCCCTTATTCTCGTCCTTCCTGATTAGTGTGACCACGCCCCCGGTTACAGAACTGGGAATTCTCCCGTTCTGTTGCCAGTTGCAGTAGACCGCTTCCAGGAGACCGGAGAATAAGTCCGGCATTGCTACGTAAAATTCGTAGGGTAGACCGTCGAGACCTGGAGATTTGCGTTTGCCGCATTGGCTCAGCGCGTCCCCTATCTCAGTGGCTGAAATCGGCTTTTCGCAGAACTTCGCCTCGCTGTCCGAGAGTCGCGGTAGATAGATAGATAGATAGATAAATTTCTATTTATTTGCCACGAGGGCACAAAAGAAGGGGACATTTACACAGTGGGGGAGTTTACATAAATCGAGTAAAGAAAAAAGGAATAACAATAATAATATAACAATAAAAAGTCCTCAAAAGGGAGGGGGCGTGTTGGGGATTGCACATACCCCCGAAAAGTGTGCAACTCTTTTCGCGGGGGAAGCCCAGAGAGGAGGCGCTCCCCCTTTCCTCTTCACTTCTTCACCTACAGAACAATGTAGAGAGAAGGCCCATTTACACGGGCCATTCTCGCTTCTTTCACCCACCTTTCATAAAACTGTCTGGGACCAAGCACTTCTCTCTCCATCCTGATTCTTCTTCCGAAGTGGTATCGGAAGAAGTAAACCAGGTGATGGCCGGAGAGAAAGTCACCCGACCTCAGACCTTTCAGGCGCGTCCACCACACAACCTCTTTCATCATGGCTATTACGCACAGAAAGACCGCCTCTGCTTCATTTCTGAAGGGAGGAGGCGGCTTGATGTTCACCACAGACTCGGCGGTTAATCGAATCGGCGCCACACGCGACAGCAGTCGTTCGACGTAGCCCCACAGATCGGCAACGCCCGGGCAGTGTACCAGTGCATGCGCAACGGTTTCCTCGTCGCGCACGCATCTGGGACAGATCTTTTTCGCGGGATCCCTGCCCGGGCGCCCGTGTCTGTAGAGCTTTTCTCGAACGGGCAGAGCCCCCCGGTAACACTGCCAGGCTAGGGACCTCTGGAAGTTGTCCATGGGTCCCGGGCCGAAAGTTCTACCGAACAGGCTGGCCAGTTCGTCCTCCTCCATGCCTAGCGACTCTCCAAGGGTGTCGTCGCCCCTGCTGGCCACCAACCCTCTATAGAATGTTGAGGTGGATTCTCCACTGACAGTCGGGTCCGCTTGCCAGATAGCCGTGAGCGCCTGGGCACACTCAGTGTGCCAGTTGCCCAGTTTTCTCGGTCTTTGCTTCACCCAGGATTGCAGTTCGGTGAGCGAGACGAGCTGTGGGAAGGCTCGCCTCACAAACGGGGCCCACACCGGCTGACCGTTGAGGAATACCTGTAGATGCCGTAGCCTCAATGCGTGCCTACGCATCAACAGCCACGGCATACCCAGCCCTCCTTTCGAAGGGTGCTGGCAGCAGATGGATCTCCTCACCATGGGAGGCCGCTTCTTCCAGAGGAACTGGAAGAGCATGCGTTCCATGATGGTGAGCTTTTCCTTGGGGCAAGGCACGACGGTCAGGCGGTAGTAGATGACGGACGCTATGTAAGCGTTCGTCACCTCCGCCCGACCTTTCAGTGATAGTTTGCACTTGGCCCACTTCTGGGTCAGCGCAAACACCCTGCTCGTCACCTCGCCCCAATTCTTCTCCACCTGGAGGTCCGGTCCGAACCAGACCCCGAGCAGCTTCACCGGGCCCTCCGTCCACCGCCCGACGACACCGTCTAACGGCATCGGTTTGCCCCTCCACGTTCCGAGTTGCAAACCGACTGACTTGTCCTGGTTCAGCTTAGCCCCCGTCAGCCTTTCGTATTCCTCCAGTAGGGTGGCGATCGCCCCGATTTCCGAGGCGTCCGCCACCATTACTGTTACGTCGTCGGCATAGGCCGAGACCGCTTTGTGCAATCCCGGTTCCAGGGGTATGCCCCGCAGCAACTCCAACTTCCGCAGCAGTGGCTCGAGAGTCAATACGTACAGAAGGGAGGAGAGGGGGCACCCCTGTCTGATGGATCGGGTGATTTGAAACGGCTCCGAGAGGTAGCCGTTTACTTTAATCCTAGAGTAGATGTTGCCACTGTGCATGGCAGAAATCCAGCCCCTGAAAACGGGTCCGAAGCCCGCCGCCGCTAGCACCGCATCCAGGTAACCATGGTCGACCCTATCGAACGCCTTAGATTGATCCAAGTTGATCAGGGCCCCACCAAAGCCGGGTTCGTAGCCAACCCTCTCTATGATGTATCGCATGAGGTGGAGGTTGTCGTGAATGGACCTGGACGGGATAGCGCATGTCTGCGCGTCTCCCACCAAACCACCCACCACAAGCGCCAACCTCTTCGCCAACACCTTGGCCAAAATCTGTAACTCTGCATTCAGCAGAGTTATGGGCCTAAAGTTACTTAAGTCGTCCCCCTTGCTCTCGTCCTTCCTCACTAGCGTGACCACGCCCTTGGTCACAGAACAGGGAATTCTCCCGTTCTGTTGCCAGTTGCAATAGACAGCCTCGAGGAGTTCGGAGAACAAGACCGGCATAGCTAAATAAAGTTCGTATGGTAGACCATCGAGACCCGGGGATTTGCGTCTGCTGCATTGGCTGAGCGCTTCCCCGATTTCAGTGGCTGTGATTGGCCCTTCGCAGCACTCCGCTTCGCCGCTCGAAAGACGCGGTAGACCGTCGAGGTATGGACCGAAGTCCACATCCCCGTCCGGCCCCCCGCCACCTCCGAACAGTCGAGCAAAGTGCCTTTGAAAGGTCTCGCACATTCGCTCAGGTTCAAGGATCACCCGTCCATCCTGGTCTCGCAAAGACCGAATGGTGGATTTAATCCCACTCTTGGCTTCTGTCACGCGGGCCCAGCTAACAGCTTTGGTCCCCTCGTTTCCTAAAGCACGTATTTTACTTCGGACAACGCAGCCTTCGTGCTTCGTGTCAAAGAACTGGCTCAATGCCGTTCTCGTCGCTAACACTCTGGCTACGTCTCCGCTCCTAATCGCCTCTTCTAGTTTATCTGTTAACTCCCTTTCCCTCCTATTTCTATTCGCCGCTAGTTCCTTACTGTAACCTATCGAACTTACTCTAATCTCTCTCTTTAGAGATATCCACCACCTACTGTTGACGATCGCTCCCGTCAACCGCATCTTAACTAAGCTACTAATCCGGTTTCTGTAATCTTTCTTTGTCGGTAAGGACAAGTTCATCTTCCAGTAACCGGGACCCTGTCTATGCGTTCTATCAAGGTTGACCACGCAGGTCACTAATTTGTGATCTGAATAGCCAACCATGATCAGTTCTGGACAACTAAATACGTCCCTATCCTTACTCCTAACCAAAAACCTATCTAGGTACGATCTAGATTGTCCACTGCGGTTTGCCCAGGTCCAGGTTGGCGCAGTTGGACAATCTAGTCGAAATCTATCGACCAGGTCGAATCGATCGAGTAACCCCTTGAGGCTGCTACACCCCCCTCTATCGGGACATGCCCCTGCATAGTCCCAACGCGCATCTAGGATTCCATTCCAGTCCCCCACTAAAAGCAGGGAACGCGACGTTCCTAGAAAAGTCTCCAGACGTTGGAAGAAGTCGGCTCTCTCCGCCCCGAAGGGAGCATAAAGACCGACCAGTCTGAAAGCCCCGCCTTCACCACCTCCGACGTCCAGCACCAGTAATCGACCCCCCGGGTCCGAGTGAACAATCTGTACGTCGAGAGTTAGACGTTTATCCAGCAGTACGGCAACTCCCCCCCCCCCGCCTCCGGGTTGACAGAGAGATGCGTGCATCTCAAAGTCATCGAAGGCGGGCGCCAGCTGTCTCACGCTGCTGATCCGACTCTCGCAAACAACCATCACATCTATACTTTGTGACCTGAGGTCACTTAGAAGCTTTGCTTGCTTCCAAGCTGAGCTCAGGCCACGCGCGTTCAAACAGCCAACTCTCAATTGATCTATTTTGGTGTTGAAAGTGAAGAAAGAAAAGCACTTACCTCTCCGGGTTGCGTAATTTCCATGGCATCAGGTGTGTTGGGTGGAGGGATGTTTTGTGGTGGTGTGGGGGTACACGTGTGTGGTGGGGTTGGGGTATTTGGAGTTGTGTCAGGGAGAGGGGCGGTTATGGGGAAATCTTTCAAGAGGACGCGATTCAACGGTTTTAAACAGGGGGGGCTCACGTCCCGTCTAAATTGTTCTTTTAAGGAACGATAAAGGTCCAGAGGGACCTTTATCATTTTTAAATGGGTGAAGTTCTCTGTTGAGATAAAGTTTGGCCCTTCGGTCTGCACCATAGGGTTATTGTTTATTAATTTAACCAGTTTTTTGTTTTCTTTATTTATATATGTGTATTGCAACGTCTTTTTTTGTGATGCTGTCAATGTTTCGGAGAGGGGAGGCGCAGATTTATTTTTGTTTGTTGAGGGTGGGGTGTTTTTGATTGGAGTTGGTGTTTGTGTGTGGGTTATTTGTGGTGTGCTGGGTGTGTGTTTTCTTTTTTTTCTTTTAACTTGTCTGAAGGCTTCTCCTCCTTCTTCTTCAGAAGTTGGGGGAAACTCTTCAGCGCTAGGTGGGAGGGACGTGTTGTGTGGTTGTTTTTTTTTTGCGGGAGGGGTAGATTTGTTACTGTTTTTTTTATTATTTGTTTGGAATGGGTTTTGTGGTGGTGGTGGTGGTAATGTTTGTGTCGTGCTTGTGGTTGGTAATGGTGGTGGTGATGTTTGTGTTGTGGTTGGTGGTGGTGATTTTTGTGTCGTGCTTGTGTTTGGTGCTGGTGGTGGTGATGTTTGTGTTGTGTTTGTGGTTGGTGGTGTCTGTATTTTGTTTGCTGTGTGTGGTATTAGTGTATTTTTGGAGGTGGGTGGTGCTGGTGTACTGTTTGTGGTGGGTGTGGGCAATAGTCCTTTTTGGGGGATACGTTTCGGGCAGTTAGCCTTAACGTGTCCCCTTTCCATGCATAAATAGCATGCTGGTCTTCTCCCCTCTACAATTATGTCTATTGGGGTAAGGTCATCCAGCCAGATGCGATCCGGGATTTGTGCTATTCTTTCGGGCCTCATTTGGACTAGTATGTCGAGGCCCATTCCCAGGAACGCATCTCCAGTTGCCTTCCCCATTGACAGCATAGTGTCTTCGCCCATATCAATGAAGCCAGCAATAGCCCACCAGAAGTCCATTGTGGGCAGCATTGTTTTTACTTTTACCCTCTGTGTTCTTCTACCCATGTAGGAGGGATAGAAGCTATATGTTGTCGACGAGAGTGGGCTTAGGGAAAGCTGAACCGCCGTTTCTTTGTCTCTTGTTAGGACCGAAATGCTGCCATAGAGTCGGTCCTTTCGTATGAAGAGAATATTCTTCATATAGTCTTTTAGGACTAACTCTATTTCCATTTGGCTGGGCTGTGCTGGCTTTCTTGACTGGTTTAGTATAGTTCTGTATATAACTGTGTTTTCTTCTCTGGCTTTCTTGAATTCTGGGGGGGAGTTAATGGAAAACATTCCGTTCTCTCCCAAAACAATATGTTTCTTTGCTTCGGCCAGTTTTTCTCTGGCGGCAGTTAGGTCAATTGGTGTGTATGTAATGGATTGCTTTGTTTTCTGGGCGAAAGTTGCCCTGTCGTTATTTGTATTATTTTCTGTTTGTTTGTTTTCTGTTTGCTCATTTTCCTTAACATTTGTTTTTTCATTTTGTTTGTTTGTTTCAATGTCTAATTTTGTTGTAATTATTTTTTGTTCTTCAGACTTGGGGGGCGTGGCAGAGCTAATGGCAGACATGTCTGCCATCTTTTCCGCCATGCTGCCAAGAAAGAAATTTTTCGGCAAAAATAGATATTTATTTTACCCCCTAAAAAGGGGGTAAATGCAAAAATGTTTCCCTAAATAACAGGGGTTAGTGTTCCAAATGTGTTGCACTAAAAATTTTATCCGGTACTTACAATAGTAAGGGTAAATCCCGATGGAATAGCGGAGCCGATGCGAAGCGTGTCTTACTCTATCAAGATAGATAGATAGATAGATAGATAAGTTTCTTTTATTTGCCACTAGGGCATCAAAAGTGGGACAAGTACAAAGGGGGGAGTTTACACAAAAAGGCGTCCTCAATAAGGAGGAGGCAATAACAAAATATAAAAATAAAATAAGATATAACAAAAAATAAAATTTTTAACAAAATCCTCAATAGAGAGGAGGCGCCTTGGGGGGTCGCACACACCCCCGAAAAAAGTGTGCAACCCTTCTCCTCAGGAGCACAGAGAAGGGGTGCTCCCTTGGTCTTTCATCTTCCTCACCTATAGTCTGATGTAGAGTGAAGGCCCATTCACACAGGCCATTCTCGCCACTTTCACCCATCTTTCATAGAAACGGCTGGGGTGCAGCACCTCTCTCTCCATCCTGATCCTTCTTCCGAAATGATATCGGAAGAAACGGACCAGTTGTTGGCCAGAGAGAAAGGTGCCTGACCTCAGTCCTTTCAGACGCGTCCACCATACAACCTCTTTCGCCATGGCTATTACGCACAGAAACACCGCCTCTGCTTCATCTTTGAAGGGGGGAGGCGGCTTGATCATTACAATAGACTCGGTGGTCAACCGGATCGGTCCCACCCTTGACAGCAGTTGTTCGACATAGCCCAACAGATCGGCTACGCCCGAGCAGTGTACCAATGCGTGTGCAACGGTTTCCTCGTCGCACACGCATCTGGGACAGATCTTTTTGGCGGGGTCCCTACCCGGGCGCCCGTGTCTGTAGAGCCTTTCTCGAACGGGTAAAGCCCCTCGGTAGCACTGCCAGGCCAGGGACTTCTGGAAGTTGTCCATAGGTCCCGGGCTGAATGTCCTACCGAACAGGCTGGCCAGTTCGTCCTCCTCCATGTCTAGGGCTTCTCCGAGGGCGTCGTCGCACCTGCTGCGTACCAGCCCTCTATAGAATGTTGCGGTGGAGTCTCCACTGATAACCGGATCCGCCTGCCAGAGGGCGGTGAGCGCCTGGGCACACTCAGTGTGCCAGGCGCCCAGTTTTCTCGGTCTTTGCTTGACCCAGGATTGCAGCTCGGTGAGTGAGACGAGTCTGGGAAAGGTTCGTCTCACAAACGAGGCCCACACCGGTTGTCCGGTGAGGAATACGTAGAGGTGCCGTAGCCTTAATGCGTGTTTACGCATCATTAACCACGGCATCCCCAGCCCTCCTTTCGAAGGGTGTTAACAGCAGATGGATCTCCTCACCATAGGAGCCCGCCTCTTCCAAAGGAATTGGAAGAGCGCGCGCTCCATCTTGGTGAGGGTTTCCCTTGGGCAGGGCACTACGGTCAGGCGGTAGTAGATGACGGACGCTATGTAGGTGTTCGCCACCTCCGCCCGACCTTTCAGGGATAGTTTGCAACTGGCCCACTTCTGGGTCAGTGCAAACACCCTGTTCGTAACCTCCGCCCAGTTTTTCTCCACCTGGAGGTCCGGTCCGAACCAGACCCCGAGCAACTTCACCGGGCCCTCCGTCCAGCGTCCGACGACGCCATCGGAGGGCATCGGTCTGCCCCTCCACGTGCCGAGTTGCAAACCGATCGACTTGTCCCGGTTCAGCTTAGCCCCTGTGAACTTTTCGTACTCCTCCAGTAAGGTGCCGACCGCCTCGATTTCGGAGGCCGTCGACACCATTACTGTCACGTCATCGGCGTAGGCCGACACCGCTTTCCGCAATCCCGGTTCCAAAGGGATGCCCTGCAACAACTCCAACTTCCGCAGTAGTGGCTCGAGAGTCAACACATACAGAAGGGAGGAGAGAGGGCACCCTTGTCGGATGGACCGCGCGATTTTGAACGGCTCCGAGAGGTAGCCGTTCACCTTGACCCTAGAGCAGATGCGTCTGCTGTGCATAGCAGTGATCCAGCCCCTGAAGACGGGTCCGAAGCCTGCCGCCGCTAGCACCGCATCCAGGTAACCATGGTCGACCCTATCGAACGCCTTAGATTGATCCAAGTTGATCAGAGCCCCACCAAAGCCGGGTTCGTTCCCAACCCTCTCTATGATGTTTCGCATGAGGTGGAGGTTGTCATGGATGGACCTGGACGGGATATCGCATGTCTGCGCATCTCCCACCAGGTTGCCCACGACAAGCGCCAACCTCTTTGCTAGCACCTTGGCCAAAATTTGTAACTCTGTATTTAGCAGAGTTATGGGCCTGAAGTTACTTATTTCGTCCCCCTTGTTCTCGTCCTTCCTCACTAGCGTGACTACGCCCTTGGTCACAGTACAGGGAATTCTCCCGTTATGTTGCCAGTTGCAGTAGACCGCCTCGAGGAGATCGGGGAACAAGTCCGGTATAGCTAGATATAATTCGTAAGGAAGACCATCGAGACCCGGGGATTTGCGTTTGCCGCATTGGCTCAGCACGTCCTCTATCTCAGCGGCCAAAATCGGCTCCTCGCAGGACTTCGCTTCCCTGTCCGAGAGGCGCGGCAGGTCGTCGAGGTATGGACCGAAGTCCACGTTCCCAACCGGCTCCCCGCCCCTCCCGAACAGTCGGGCAAAGTGCCTTTGAAAGGCCTCACACATCTGCTTAGGCTCAAGAATCGCCCGTCCATCCAGGTCTCGCAAAGACCGGATGGTGGATTTAGTTCCACTGTTGGCCTCTGTCACGCGGGCCCAGCTAACAGCTTTGGTCCCCTCGTTCCCTAGAGCACGTATTTTACTTCGGACAACGCAGCCTTCGTGCTTCGCGTCGAAAAACTGGCTCAAAGCCGTTCTCGACGCTAGCACTCTGGCCACGTCGCCGCTTCTAATTGCCTCTTCTACTCTATCTATTAGCTCCCTTTCCTTCCTATTCCTATCCGCAGCTAGAACCTTACTAAATTCTATCGAGACTACTCTAATCTCTCTCTTTAGAGATACCCACCACCTGCTGTTGACGATCGCTCCAGTCAACCGTTCCTTAACTAACGTACTAATCCGATTCCTGTAGGCTCTACTTGCCGGCAAGGACAAGTTGAGCTTCCAGTAACCGGGGCCCTGTCTATGAGTTCTGTCAAGGTTGACCATGCAGGTCACTAATTTGTGGTCTGAATAGCCAACCATGCGCATTTTTGGACAACTTAAAAAGTCCTTATCCTTAATTCTAACTAAGAACCTATCTAGGTACGACCTAGATGATCCGCTACGATTTGCCCAAGTCCAGGTTGGCGCAGTCGGAAAATCTAGTCGATATCTATCGGCCAGGTCAAATCGACCGATTAACCCTTTGAGGCTATTACACCCCGCTCTATCGGGGCAGGCCCCTACGTAGTCCCAGCGTGCATCTAGGATACCATTCCAGTCCCCCACTAATAGCAAGGAGCGGGACGTCCCTAGAAAAGTCTCCAGACGATGGAAGAAGTCCGGCCGCATTGACCCGAAAGGGCCGTAGGCGGCTACCAACCTAAACGCTCCGCCTTTACCACTGCCAAGGTCCAGAACCACTAGTCGACCCTCCGGGTCCAAATGTACCATCTGTGTTGCGAGACCCAGATGTTTTTGCAGCAGAACGACAACTCCACCCCCACCTCCGGGCTGACAGAGAGATGCGTGCATCTCAAAGTCATCAAAGGTGGGGGCCAGCTGTCGCACGTTGCTGATCCGGGCCTCGCAAATAACCATCACATCTATACGTTGTGACCTGAGGTCATTTAGATGCATTGCTTGCTTCCAAGTTGAGCCCAGGCCACGCGCATTTAAACAGCCTACTCTTAGCATAGCCATGTTGGTGGTGAAGAGAAAAGGCACTTACCTCTCTGCGTCCCGGGTATCGGGCTGCACAATTTCCATTAGGGTGGGGGATGGGTTGTTGGGTGGGGTGGTGGTTTGTGGAAGTGTAGGGGCATCAGTGTGTTGTGTGGTTGGGGAGCTTGGAGTTGTGTGGGTGTTTGGGGAGGGGGTGGGGTAGTTTTTTAGGAGGACGCGGTTAATGGGCCCGACGCAGGGGGGGGGGGGGCACGTCCTCTTTAAAATTGTTTTTTAAAGTTTTATAGGTGTCCTGTGGGGCCTTAATCATTTTGAGGTGGGGGAAATCCCCTGCCTGGGTGAAGTTAGGCCCTTGTGTTTTTATTAGATTGTTGTTGTACACAATGTTTAACAGTTTTTTTGTTTCTTGTGTTTATGTATGTGTATGCATGTTTTTGTTTTTGTGTGGTGTTTTTTGTTTGCTGTTGTTGTGAGCTCTTTTGTGTTGGTGTCAGTGTTATGTTTTGGGGAGGGGTTGTTTTCATTTGTGTGTCTGAGGTGTGTTTTCTTTTTTTTCTTTTGATTGTGTGGAAGTGTTCCTCCTCGTCTGACGACGAACTAGGGTCATCTTCCGCGTTGGAGGGGAGGGGTATATTTTCGGGTTGTGTTTGCGGTACGGGTGTTTTGGAAATTGTTTTTGTTTTTTGAGTGGAGGGGATGGGTTGGACATTGTTTTGTTTTGGTTTGAGCTGTGGTGGTTGTTTTTGTAGTGGTAGTTGTGGTGATTGTGTTGGTTGTGCAGTTGTTGGTGGTGTAGGCAGGATTGGGGTTTTCTTATTAAGTTGGGGACAGACAGCCCTCAGGTGACCTCTGGTTCCGCAGAGGTAACACGAGGGCCGTCTACCCTCAACGGTAATGTTGATGAAGGTTAGATCATCCAGTATGACGCGTTCAGGGATCTGGGCGATCCTTTCGGGCCTCATTTGAACTACAAGTTCGAGGCTCGTTCCACTGAACGCGTCACCCGATGCCTTTCCCATGGACACCAGCATGTCATCCTCCAGGTCCAGAAAACCTGTCAAAACCCACCATATGTCCATAATCGGCAGGATGGTGTGGATTTTTATTTTTTGTGTTCTTCTACCCATGTACGTAGGGTAGAAGGTGTATGCGGTGGATGTGATTGGTTTGATGGACAGTTTCACTGCTGTGTCCCTGTCCTTCATCAGAATGGATAGACTCCCGTAGAGTCTATCCTTCTGAATGAAGGTGATGTCCTTCATGACGTCTTTTAAAACCAGCTCTATCTCGCTCTGTGATGGTTGAGCTGGTTTTTTACTTTTGTTCGAGATTGTCCTAAACATGACCGTGTTTAGGAGTCTCTGGCTTTTTAGTTCCGGGGGGGAATGGATTGTGAATGAACCATTTTCTCCGTACACTATATATTTGTTCGCATCCGCCAGTAGCTCCTTCGCTTTTGTTATATCTACTGGCAGATAGTCGAGGGTTTTCTTTGTCGTCTCGGCGAAAGATAAATTTTGTTTGTTTGTGTTGTTGTTGTCGTTGGTGGTGTTGTTGTTATCATTGTTGTTGTTGTCACCGTTATTGGTCTTGTTGTTGTTGTTATTGTTATTGTTATTGGTGTTGTTTTCGTCCGTCGCATTGTTGTTGTTGTTGCTGTTGCTGCTGGTTCTTTGGGTTGTTGCCATGGCAACGTCAAGTTGTCGGTTAACAGGTGGAGAGAATTCTTCCTCTGGCTGACCTTTCTTCTTGACCTCTGCTACTGTGACAGTGGCAGGGGGAAGCTGTAAGTTCATCTTCCCCTTTCCTCCTTCGAATTTTGGTGAAGAAGCTTCGGCCATTTAAAAAAATATTGACTTTTCAACAAGAAAAAACTTTTTTTTTTGTTTAACTATTTCGCCTAAAGGCGTAGAATATTTTGAGAGACTGACCAGATCAAAGTTTGACCTGGCAGTCCCTCTACAAAATGGTACAAAAATTAAAGTTATCAGACAAGAATTTCTATAGAAATTTAAACAGAACTTACTCAGCAAGTTATACGCGTGTGTCCATCCCAGAGACAGACAGATAGATAGATAGATAGACAGGCAGCTGTAGTTCTGTGATATACAGATATAGAATGTACCCTACCTACACCCATGGGGCATTCATTCTAAATGACTGAATCATCACTTAACGGGGCTACATATATCAACATCGCAACAACGGGAATGTTTAGGGGGAGGGGTCATATCTTCTACTTTTGTAGTTGTTATTGTTGTTGTGGGTAATAATGATGATGATGATGATGATGATGATCTCAGGAATGTTTCTGAAACGAAAGGGGTCTTCGGCGGTGCAGGGAGGGGGGCGTCGTCATATGTTCTACTGTTTTAGTTGTGGTTATTGTTGTTGTGGATAATAAATGGTTTCTAGTATAGGCACAAGGCCAGCAATTTGGGGGGAGGGGAAAGTTGATTATATCGACCCCAGTGTATTACTGGTACTTTAGTTTATCGACCCCGTAAGGATGAAAGGCAAAGTTAACCTCGGCAGGAATTGGATTTACAACGTAAAGTGACGTAACTCTATGCAGCAAATCATGTTGTCCGACGCTCTACCGATACTGCCAATCCTGTGGATAATAATTGTTTCTACTTTTGGCACAAGGCCAGCAATTATCCAGTGTATTACTGGTAGTTTATTTTATCGACCTCGTAAGGATGAAAGGTAAAATTAACATCGACGGGATTCGAACTAAGACCGTAAAGGGCCGTAACTCAGTGCTGCAAAGCATGGCGTCCGACCCACTATCGATACTGCTAATAATTGTTTGTACTTTTGGCACAAGGCCAACAATTACCCCAGTGCATTACTGGTACTTTATTTTATCGACTCCGTAAGGATGAAAGGCAAAGTTAACCTCGGCGGGATTTGAACTCAGGCGGTAAAGGGACGTAACTATGCTGGAAAGCATGGCGTCTGACCCTCTACCGATACTGCCAATCCACCTGGTTTCTTATTAGACACAACGCCAACTCGTGGTGTGAGTAAGTTATTCCTAAAAGGAAAGTTAGCCGGTAAGAGAAGCAAGGGTCGGCAGACAAAACGCTGGCTTGATAATGTCAACTTATGAACTAGACTTGAACTTTGCTCTTTAAACTCTGCTGTTGGTGATCGAACTTTGTCTGCAATAGGATGAGTGGGTGTCTAGAACAGGAGCGTGCAACAGGCGGCCGCGGGCCACAACCCGGCCCGCCAGACCAGTCAGAGTGGCCCGCGATGACCGTTTTTAATTTTTACCGTGTAGTATTATTTAGAATTTTGTTCGTAACCGTAATACAATTTTCTGTTAGTTGACCTATACTAAAGGGCTTCACTGATAGGGTTATGTGTTATAATGTCCCAGTTGACCTATACTAAAGGGCTTCACTGATAGGGTTATGTGTTATAATGTCCCAGTTGACCTATACTAAAGGGCTTCACTGATAGTGTTATGTGTGTTATAATGTCCCAGTTGACCTATACTAAAGGGCTTCACTGATAGGGTTATGTGTGTTATAATTTCCCAGTTGACCTATACTAAAGGGCTTCACTGATAGGGTTATGTGTTATAATGTCCCAGTTGACCTATACTAAAGGGCTTCACTGATAGGGTTATGTGTTATAATGTCCCAGTTGACCTATACTAAAGGGCTTCACTGATAGTGTTATGTGTGTTATAATGTCCCAGTTGACCTATACTAAAGGGCTTCACTGATAGGGTTATGTGTGTTATAATGTCCCAGTTGACCTATACTAAAGGGCTTCACTGATAGTGTTATGTGTGTTATAATTTCCCAGTTGACCTATACTAAAGGGCTTCACTGATAGGGTTATGTGTTATAATGTCCCAGTTGACCTATACTAAAGGGCTTCACTGATAGGGTTATGTGTTATAATGTCCCAGTTGACCTATACTAAAGGGCTTCACTGATAGTGTTATGTGTGTTATAATGTCCCAGTTGACCTATACTAAAGGGCTTCACTGATAGGGTTATGTGTGTTATAATGTCCCAGTTGACCTATACTAAAGGGCTTCACTGATAGTGTTATGTGTGTTATAATGTCCCAGTTGACCTATACTAAAGGGCTTCACTGATAGGGTTATGTGTTATAATGTCCCAGTTGACCTATACTAAAGGGCTTCACTGATAGGGTTATGTGTGTTATAATTACCCAGTTCGATGTATGGAAAGAAGTTGTGATTTTCATTAGATTACATATTTTTTACAGTGACTGGCCCTAATAGTTGTTCCAATGTTCAAAAGTGGCCCGCCAATGTGGCACACCCTAGGTCTAGAACGATTAGTAATATACTAATGTGGATCTTACTTTTCAATGTGTTCTAACATGTCCCTATGAATTAGTACTAGCAACATCAGCAGCAGTACTACTGTTCCATAAACATTAGTTTTACATTAATGTGGGTGAATTATACTTTTTAATATAAAAAATTATAAAAGTGGTTTTAACGTCGAGGTTCACAGTTGTATAAATGTAAATATACTTTAGTTGTTGAAGTGACGTCTGAATGAGTATCCTCCACCACCAACTAACTTGTCCTCCGCCTCTAGGTCCTGGCCAACAGGATGGAGAATACATTGCCCCAGAGGACGGGGAGAGAGATGTGCTGAAACAGCCACTCCACCTCGTGGGGCTCACACCTACGGGTAGCCTATTTCGTCCCGATAGCAGTGAGTAGGGATGTGGCCCGGGGGGCAAGAACGCCCGAAGTTTCCAATGTTACAGGCTCTACCACAAGCCTATCTGAGAAGGGCCGATACTTGAACAGTTTGCCTTCTTCGGTTTAACGGCAGCAGGACCTGGGCTGGTGGCCGAATGCACCAGTTTGACACTTGAGTAGGTGTCACAGTGTGTGACATCCCAGATGAGGGGACTACTCCCCACGGAACGGGAAGATTGTCATGCCGTCTGGCCTTTGTCATTATCCTCGGTTCAGCCCTACTGGCTCGAGCTGGGAAGGGAAGTCTGCACCATGCAAGCCATGCTTTATGGCCTCGTTGAAGGCAGAATGACATGGAAGGTGACCAGCACTGTAGCGGCATGACAGTTGGTGGCGACTGAAAGGATCCACATTGGTACCGCAGCGACATTTGTGAGGTTCACAGACACAGAGGATGAAGTTTAAGATGCCTGCGTGAAGCAGCAACAACAATATTAACACCGTCTCGTATATTTCAGTTAGTATTATACCATTATGACTCTTGGATTGGCAGTATCGGTAGAGGGTCGGACGCCATGCTTTCCAGCATAGTTACATCCCTTTGCGGTCTGAGTTCAAATCCCGCCGAGGTTAACTTTGCCTTTCATCCTTACGGGGTCGATAAAATAAAGTACCAGTAATGTACTGAGTAATTGCTGGCCTTGTACCAAAAGTAGAAACAATTCAAGGGGTGGTGGCTTGGCAGTATCTGTATAGGATCGGACGCCATGCTTTGCAGCAAAGAGTTACGGCCCTTTATGGTCTGAGTTCAAATCCCGTCGAGGTTGACTTTGCCTTTCATCCTTACGGGGTCGATAAAATAAAGTACCAGTAATACACTGGGATAGTTGCTGGCCTTGTGCCAAAAGTAGAAACAATTATATATGTGTGTGTATAAATAATTTAAACCAGTCATTTTAAGAAACTATTCTTCAATTATTAAAATATTGAACATAGTTTCAGGGCAAATATTTTGAGATATTTCACAAAGTAGGATTCTCTCTCACTTCCTTAACTTAATCATATTTTACAGAATTGTTCTTTTGATGTCAAAAATTGAATTATTGAAACTAAGACGGAAATAAATCTAAATTATAGAAAAACAAAAGATGTTAATGATAGGAGGTTGGGTTATTATGTGTAAAACAGTAAAATCAATAATAACAATAAATAAATCGATCTCAAGAAATCGATTTCAAGGGAATGAAAATTCAAGTTGACGTCGAAAACAGCCAGGACAAATAATTTTCTTCTTTTTGGCACAAGGCCAGCATTTACCCAGTACATTACTGGTACTTTATTTTATCGACTCCGTAAGGATGAAATGCAAAGTCAACCTCGGCAGGATTTGAACCCAGGCGGTAAAGGGCCGTAACTCTATGCTGCAAAGCATATTGACGCTCTACTGATACTGACAATCCACCACGTCGTTTTGTCATACGCTCTAACGACTCTTTCGTCGTATCAATGGTTATTTTTACTTCAAGTCAAGTCTATTTACATTCCCTGCTATCTATTTAATCAGGAAAGATGCGAGTGTTAAGAAGGAGGGGGGGGGGGTTAAGGAAAGAGCAGGCCTCGTTCTCATCTTCTCAGGTATTGTTAGTAAGTTGTTTACCAAACTCGAGAAAGTTTCCTTTTTTGTTCATCTCTTGAAGAGTTCTTGCTCCCTACTGCAAGCAACAGAGGGGTGGGGAAAGAACTAAATAAAAACGTTAATATAATGTTTAAAAAAATAGACATTATTCGTTTTCTTTGTTCGTTATTTTTTTATAGTTTTAGGGTTGTTGTTATTTATACATCGCTTCAGGTTACTCTTTAAGTATCTTTATGTAACGTGTGTCTATTTATGTATGCGTATGTCTATGGACACCCACACTCATACACAAAGACACGCAGGCGTGTGCACACACGTGCTCGCGCGCGAATTTCAAAACAAACGGTCCGCACAGTGGGAAACCTAAGGCTCAGCTGAATAAGGTGCTTTTTAATGAATCTTGTAAGATGTAGAATTCTCAAGCACAGAATATAACTGGAATGCGGTTAGGGATGTTTATATATATATATATATATATATATATATATATATATATATATATATATATATATATATATATATATATATATATATACATACATGCACACATATATATGCTCAGCCGTTAATATGCATAAGGAAAGTATACTTGCAGACGTTCAACCATCTGGCAGGAAGGTATACGTTGCTGACGATAGCTAATAAGCTTGAAACTAGTACAGCGTTCCTTTGTCAGTGTTGAACAAATGAGCAACGATGGTTGCTAGACACTACGGCTTAATACGGGATGTTTGTTTACAAACACACCGAGCATTATAATAAATGTTCGGTGAATCCATACGTACATATACATATGTGTGCATGTATGTATATATATATACATAATACTGTACGTCTGTATACATATATGTATGTACGTATACATACTTATATTTAAGTAACTGCCGTACTAAGAGTGAGAAATGAAATTTCGTTTCATTTTTTTCGCTTATCATTTTCGGTACCCCGGCCGATTAACTCACTCGATATGCAAATTAGGCTGCTCAGCCGTTAATATGCATAAGGAAAGTATATACACTCAGACGTTCAACCATCTGGTAGGATGGTATACGTTGCTGACGATAGCTAATAAGCTTGAAACTAGTACAGCGTTCCTTTGTCAGTGTTGAACAAATGAGTAACGATGGTTGCTAGACACTATACGGCTTAATTCGGGATGTTTGTTTACAAACACACCGAGCATTATAATAAATGTTCGGTGAATCCATACGTACATATATATATGTGTGCATGTATATATATATATATATATATATATATATATATATATATATATATATATATATATATATATATATATACATACTACTGTACGTCTGTATACATATATGTATGTACGTATACATACTTATATTTAAGTAACAGCCGTACTAAGAATGAGAAATGAAATTTCGTTTCATTTTTTCTGTTTAACGTTTTTCGGTTCCCCAGCCGATTAACTCGCTCGATATGCAAATTAGGGTGCTCAGCCGTTAATATGCATAAGGAAAGTATATATATATATATATATATATATATATATATATATATATATATATATATATATATATATATATATATATATGTGAGTGTGTATATATATATATATATTTCGTTTCTGAATTTGTTTAGCAAGATTCTTTATCTGAAAACGTGTGTTGAAACCGATATTGTTATACTTTGGGAGGGTCATGTTGCCAATAAGAAACACACGCACCAGTCGCTTTCACTTCATTTTATTATAATAAATTTATAAATTTCCGGTTGGTTGGTTGGTTCCACAACCAGATGGTTGTTTATATATTGTCAAAGTTCTTTTGTCACACATTCTGTGACCTCTTCAGTGACTGGGGATTCTTTTCTTTGTTTTTGTGCCTCTCCTTTGTTCTGTCCTACGCCATCTTGTTTCTGTGTTTGTGTTGTGTGCTCAGTCTGCGCATGCGCCACATCCGGGTGTCTGTGTGTGTTTATATTCGTTTATTTATTTGTTTATTTACATGTTACTGGTTGGTTGTTTGTTCTGTGTGTGTGTGTGTTTTCATGTTGTCCTTAATTGTAAGTTGTGATGTTGCTATTCCATTCATGTTTCCTATTTAATTTTGGTTGGAGTTCATTTATGTTTATTGCCTCTGTGATTTGTCTAAACATTGCGTCATTTCTGTGTGTAGATTCTATTTTTATTTCTATGTTCTCTAATTTGCCCTTATGTTCTAGTTTAGCATGTTGGTGGAGTATTGAGGATTCTTTTCTATCTTGAAGCTCTCGCCAGTGTTCATTTAACTGTTCTCCTATCCTACGAGCTGTCTCACCTATGTACACTATATTCTTATCTCTACATTGTACTTCAGTACATCTTATGCTATATACTACATTTCTAGTTTTACAGTTAATATGGGGGCTTAATTTACAGGTTATATATTTCTTATCTATACAGGGGGGTCTTTGAAAAGGAAAAGGGTATGTCTTGCTAATAAGTGTTTTTATGGAGGTACCTGGTCTTTCTACTATCTTAATATTGAGTTTATGTTTATCTAGGGCCCTTCTAAATTTGTAAGCTAATTCACCTCTAGGGGTTGTATCGATGAACATTACACTCTGGTTTTTATTGCTATCATACCATGAGTTTATTCTATTAGCCTTACTCCTAGTTCTTTCTATTCTATTCCAAAATTTGCTCCTATACAAGGGGCAGGTCCCATTTGTGTCATTATTTACCATTATTTCCCATTTGGTTCTGGCTCCTCTATACACTCTGATATTATCTCTCTGATTGTAACCAGAGAACTGCATACGGTGGATGAAGTGTTGTATGTGTCTCTCTAGTTCTTCGGGGTTGCACATGCGGGACACGTTTCTCATCACCCGTACCAAATCCGCAATCAGTATGTTGATTTTGGTATGGTCCGAAACAGCTATATATATATATATATATATATATATATATATATATATATATATATATATATATATATATATATATATATATATATATATATATATATATATATATATATACACACATATATATATACATATATATATATATATATATATATATATATATTTTTTTTTTTTTTTTTTTTTAAATCAGTTCGAGCACTTCTTTCAGAACTGCTGGACTGGCAACCTGACAGATACCTCAGGCACAGAAAGTGATTATCGCTAAATGCTGATGTTGGTTAGATTATCAATATTAGTATTATTGGGGCACCCACTGGTGAATTATAGGAGCCCACTTGAATATATATCTATTGATGGTATACAAGCTCCTACATAAATTGGTATAATTTCACCCAAATTGTAGGAATCCTATAATGAAACGAGACGTCCGTCTGGGAAGAGATATATTAGATATGTCTCATTTGAAATAATACAGCCAATTTTCCACGCAATACTTTTAGTTAGCACCCCGAACACATAATTGGGAATATAATCACTTATTTCCTAATGTTTGTTGAGTGAGTTGGAATTTGGCCGGAGTATCGCTAAAAAGCTTTCTCAGATATTGTATATATAATACGGTGGATTGGCAGTATCGGTAGAGAATAGGATGCCATGTTTTGCAGCAAAGAGTTACGGTCTTTTATGGTCTGAGTTCAAATCCCGCCGAGTTTAATATATATATATATAATCAAACAATTTTTGTAATATATATAGCTGTTGAAACGACCGGTACTCAGCCGTCGGGGCCCTGAACCTTTTCCTATTACCCACTCTACTACCCAGTATCGAGTACTTTCGTGCGTTATGGTCCACCTTGTTCCTACCACACTTCCTGCGTTATATATATATATATTGTGTATCTGTATGTATGTAATCTAACAATTTTTGTAATCCACCACCTTGTTGTTTTTTTTATGTTTTCGACCCCATAAGGGTGAAATATAAATTTGACCTGACTTGAATTTGAACTCAGAGTGCAGAGAGCCGTAACTAATGCCGAGTAGCAAGAGATATTCTCTCTCACACTCTAACAAGACTGCCAATTCACCTTCTTTTAACAAATGCTCTCCTCAGTCTTCCAAGCAGGCTGAAATATATGTATTCCAAACTAGTTAGATAAACAGAAAGCTAAAATAAACAAGCCCTTAAAATAACAGATTCTACACACTTTTGATAATAAACATTCCCTACTGTCTGAAAATTTAACCAACTGAAGTTCCTCTCACTGTTTGGTCGCTTGAGAACCTAGAAATAGCAGGCAATTTTCCTTGAGTTCACAGCTTTAAAAGGTAGGGAAAAGATATTGGAAAATGTAGTCCTAGATATATTATATCTAGGTAAATAATTGTTTCTACGTTTGGCACAAGCCAGCAATTTGAAGGGAAGGGGAAAGTCGAATAAATCGACCCCAGTGCATTACTGGTACTTTATTTTATCAACCCCGTAAGGATGAAAGGCAAAGCTAACCTCGGCGGGATTTGAACTCAGAATGGTAAGGGCAGTAACTCTATGCATCAAAGCATTGCGTCCGACCCTCTACCGATACTGCCAACCCACCGTCCATATTTAAGTAAATAATGGGATATTCATAGCTGGAAAACCATTGGTAGATCAGGGCTTTATGTAATGCGTTAAAAACCAACTTTACATACACTGAATAGGGATCTGTTGTGCCACCTCGACAAATCTGCAATTTATATGTAAGTTGTAGTGCAGACGTTTACTTTTGCTTGTCATAAAAACAATCTATTTTTCCTTAGAAATAAATGAAGGAAAACCTGAAGCCTGACGACAACAACAACAACAACAACAACAACAACGACGACAACAACAACGACGACAACAACAACAACAACCACAAGAACAACAACGACGACGACAACAACGACGACGACAACGACGACAACAACAACGACGACAACAACAACGACAACGACAACAACAACAACAACAACAGCAACAACAACAACAACGACAACGAAAACGACAACAACAATGGCAAC
Source organism: Eledone cirrhosa (assembly GCA_964016885.1). Lineage (NCBI taxonomy): Eukaryota > Metazoa > Mollusca > Cephalopoda > Octopoda > Eledonidae > Eledone > Eledone cirrhosa. The sequence continues at coordinate 19,487,991 of OZ024740.1, forward strand.
AACAACAACGACAACAACAACAACGTCGACGACAACAACGACAACGACGACAACAACAACAACCACAACAACAACGACGACAACAACGACAACGACGACAACAACAACCACAACAACAACAACGACGACAACAACGACGACGACAACAAAGACAACGACGACAACAACAAC
>OZ024740.1:19490661-19518861 GCA_964016885.1 Eledone cirrhosa
GTGTGGTGCTGCGTGGTGTTGTGTGGTGCTGTGTGGTGTTGTGTGGTGTTGTGTGATATTGTGTGGTGTTGTGTGGTGTTGTGTGGTGTTGTGTGATATTGCGTGGTGTTGTGTGGTGTTGTGTGGTGCTGTGTGGTGCTGTGTGGTGTTGTGTGGTGCTGTGTGGTGTTGGGTGGTGTTGTGTGGTGTTGTGGTGTTGTGTGGTGTTGTGTGGTGTAGTGTGGTGTAGTGTGTGGTTGTGTGGTGTTGTGTGGTATTTTGTCGTGTTGTGTGGTATGTGATATTGTGTGGTGTTGTGTGGTGTTGTGTGGTGTTGTGTGGTGTGTGATATTGTATGGTGTTGTGTGATATTGTGTGGTGTTGTGTGGTGTTGTGTGGTGTTGTGTGATATTGCGTGGTGTTGTGTGGTGTTGTGTGGTGCTGTGTGATGTTGTGTGGTGTTGTGTGGTGCTGTGTGATGTTGTGTGGTGTTGTGTGGTGCTGTGTGGTGTTGTCTGGTGTTGTGGGGTGTTGTGTGGTGTTGTGTGGTGTGTGATATTGTATGGTGTTGTGTGATATTGTGTGGTGTTGTGTGGTGTTGTGTGGTGTTGTGTGATATTGCGTGGTGCTGTGTGATGTTGTGTGGTGTTTTGTGGTGCTGTGTGGTGTTGTGTAGTATTGTGTGGTGTTGTGTAGTGTTGTGTGGTGTTGTGGTGTTGTGTGGTGTTGTGGTGTTGTGTGGTGTTGTGTGGTGTTGTGTGGTGCTGTGTGGTGTTGTGTGGTGTTGTGTGGTGTTGTGGTGTTGTGTGGAGTTGTGTGGTGCTGTGTGGTGTTGTGTTGTATTGTGTGGTGTTGTGTGGTGTTGTGTGGTGTAGTGTGGTGTAGTGTGTGGTTGTGTGGTGTTGTGTGGTGTGTGATATTGCGTGGTGTTGTGTGGTATTGTGTGGTGTTGTGTGGTGTTGTGTGGTACTGTGTGGTGTTTTGTGATGTTGTGTGGTGTTGTGTGGTGTTGTGTGGTGCTGTGTGGTCTTGTGTGGTGTTGTGTGGTCTTGTGTGGTGTTGTGGTGTTGTGTGTAGTTGTGTGGTGCTGTGTGGTTTTGTGTGGTATTGTGTGGTGTTGTGTGGTGTTGTATGGTGTTTTATGGTGTTTTATTGTGATATTGTGTGGTGTTGTGTGGTGTTTTATTGTGGTATTATGTGGTGTTGTGTGGTGTTGTGTTGTGTTTGTAGCATTGTGGGGTTTTGTGTGGTGTTGTGTGGCATTGTGGGTGTTGTGTGGTGATTGTAGCATTGTGTGATGTTGTGTGGTGTTTGTGGTATTGTGGGGTGTTGTGTAGTGTTTTCTGATGTTGTGTTGTTTTCTGATGTTGTGTGGTGTTTTGTGGCATTGTGTAGTGTTGTTTTGTGATGGTGTGGTGTAATGTAGTGATTTGGGATGTATGATGTCTTGTGGTGTAGTGTTTTGTTTGAGGTAGGAGGAGTTGTCGTCATCATCGTTTTGTTAGGACGTGTGTGTCTCTGGTGGGTGAGACTAATGGTGTTGTTGGCAGTGGTTATCATACCTCAGCTCAATAATATCTGTAGAATTGACCATTTACCTGTGATTATAGGTAATTCTGTCGGTGGACAGTCTACAACAACAACACCATCAGCAACAATAGCAATAATATTAACACCACCACCACTGACAACAACACCACCACCACCAACACCACTGACACCACCACTGACAACACCACCACCACCACCACCACGACAGACACCACTGACAACAACACCACCACCACTGACAACACCACCACCACCACTGACACCACCACCACCACCACCACCACCACCACCACCACCACCACCACTGACACCACCACCACCACCACCACCACCACCACCACTACCACAACTGACACCACCACCACCACCGCCACCACCACTGACAACACCACCACCACTGACACCACCACCACCACCACCACCACTGACAACACCACCACCACCACCTCTACTGACACCACCACCAAACAAACAAACAGCCCGAATTACGCCGTACAGTGTTTAGGCAACCACGTCACCTTTTTGTTCAACACAGGAACGATGTACTAGTTTCAAGCTTATTAGCTATCGTCAGCATCGTATACCTTCCCTGCCAGATGGTTGAACGTCTGAAAGTATATACTTTCCTTATGCATATTAACGGCTGAGTAGCCTAATTTGCATATCGAGTAAGTTTAGTCGGCCGGGAACACCGATGAACAAAAAGGTGACGTGGTTGCCTAAACACTGTACGGCGTAATTCGGGCTGTTTGTTTGTTTACAAACAAACAAACCGAGCATTATAATAAATGTTCGGTAAACCGATATGTACATATATATATATGTGTGCATGTATGTATATATATATACATACTACTATACGTCTGTATACATATATGTATGTACGTATACATACATACATACTTACATTTAAGTAACTGCCGTACTAAGAGTGAGAAATGAAATTTCGTTTCATTCTATTCCATTTATATATATATATATATATATATATATATATATATATATATATATATATATATATATATATATACAACGAAGGAAGTGTGGTAAGGAACCAGGTGGACCATAACGCACCAGAGTACTCGATACTTTGTACTTTGAGTAGTAGAGTGGGTAATATGACTCTACTACCCAAAGTATCGAGCTTGAGCTCTGCCGTCGGGATCTTGACTCTTTTCCTATATATATATATATATATATATATAATATATACATAGACAAGACAAGACCTAATTCGCTTAACGAGTGGGGTGGAGCACGTCAAATTGGACCGAGGAAACAATGTTTCCACTGCTCTTTTCAATTGCTAATACTATCTACCAGACGCAAATCTAGGCAGAGGGAAATAAAATGTCTTGCTCAAGCAACGTGAAATAAAGTGTCTTGCTCAAGCAACGTGAAATAAAGTGTCTTGCTCAAGGACATAACGCATCACCCGGTTCGGGAATCTAACTCACAATCTCACGATTGCAAATCCAATCCCCTAACCACCCAGCAACGCACCTTCACTTCCTGTCGATATAATATATTAATTAGGTGCGTAACAACAGTTACTGGTGCCGCGCCATTCCAAGTACTCAATACTGTTACGAGGTCCGTTTCATTTGTGTTGTATTCCAATGTTACAGCTGTAGTGTACAGAGTGTAAAATAGATTTAAAAGGGTCAAAGTCAGTGTTGCAGCAAATGTACAAACTTTATTTGTATATTACAATTGTTTCGATATCGATCAGCTCAGGGTACAACCAAGGTGAGGGAGCTCGATCATTTTTCGACATCTCATCAGATATGCGAGCTTATATGTGCAAAGACGCATGTATACGTAAATAAAACCGTTATTGCTCCAATCAGTCCACAAACACTCAGCAAACACCGTAAACCGAACGTCAAATTACACGCATGACTGCTATATCACTAAACCTCACTCACCCTCCAAATTCAGTGGACCACCCATCCTCCCAAACTTGACTTACATAACCGGACCACAACAGCCACCTAATGAGGAAGACAGGCATTATCAAGACGCAGCTGTCATATTACATAGTTTCTATATAATTGTTTCTACTGTTGGCACAAGTCCAGCAATTACCAGTGCATTACTGGTACTTTATTTTATCGACCCCGTAAGGATGAAAGGCAAAGTTAACCTCGACGGGATTTGAACTCAGACCATAAAGGGACATAACTCTTTTCTGCAAAGCATGACATCAGATCCTCTACCGATACTGCTATATAATAAAGCCCAAAAAGCTATTATTATCTGCAGCATATATATACTCACATATACATATATATACTTACACATATATATATATGTGTGTGTGTGCGTGTGTGCGTGCGTGTGTGTGTGTGCGTGTGTGTGTGTGTGTGTGTGTGTGTGTGTGTGTGTGTGTGTGTGTGTGTGTGTGTGTGTGTGTGTGTGTGTGTGTGTGTGTGTGTGTGTGTGTGAAATTAACGTTAAGATAGATTACATTTATGTAACATCTATCTTAACGTTAAGTCATTCAAAGAAACTCCGTCGCGTTTGATCACCGCCGTAATGCTGGATAGATACGGCGAGTGTGGAGTGCTTTTATCTGTTTAGACCCCTTTATCAACGAGGTGTCGCATCGCAATTCTTGCAGATAAGCAACACAGTAATTATCTATAAGTTTCTATTAATGCACTTGTGGTGAATAGTCCTATCTTATAAAGTATCCGAAACTATAATGCTGGTGCACGGGAATTCTCCATGTACTTGTCTCTTCCACATTTTCTGTTTCCTACATTTCTCCCACGTGTTTTTCTAATTATATATATATATATATATATATATATAATATAAAGGTAAACTGAAAGAGTCTTAACGTTTCGTACGCTAGTCTTTCATCAGAAAAAAGTATATATATATTTTCTTCTGATGATAGACTAGCGTACGAAACGTTAAGACCCTTTCAGTTTACCTTTTACACACACACACATATATATAGAGAGAGGGGGGTCTATATATATGTAGTCTCGATAGATAGAAAGAAAGAAAGAAAGAAAGAGATAATTGTTTCTACTTTTGGCACAAGGCCAGTAATTACCCAGTGTATTACTTGTACTTTATTTTATCGACCTCGTAAGGATGAAAGGTAAAGTTAACCTCGGCGAGATTTGAACTCAGAATGGAAAGGGCTGTAACTCTTTGCGTCAAAGCATGGCGTCCGACCCTCTACCGATACTGCCATCCACCAGAGATAATGGAAGAGAGTAAGATTTTTTTGATTTAAAGTGTTTAAAAAATCGTTGAGACCCAGAAAAATAAAATAAACATTACAAATTGTGTTAGAGAACTGCAACGTTTGTAGTGTGAGGAAAGCAGACGATAAGTAAATAGGAGCGAGATGTTTTTGAGAGGGGGACAACGTCTGTTATCTACATTAGTATTTAACGTATAAAGTTACCTTTAAATAAATGTAAGGGCGATACATACCTTACCATGGCTGGAAATAGGGCTAACGGAAGTATAAAAAATAAGGGAGGAACGACAGAGAAGATAGTAGTAGTGGTGGTGGTGGTGGTGGTGGTGGTGGTAGTAGTAGTAGTAGTAGTGGTGGTGGTGGTGGTGATGGTGGTGGTGGTGGTGGTGGTGGAAGTAATGGTGGTGGTGGGGGAGATCTCCCACCCACCCGAAAGTGGGTGGGAGATGTCTTCTCTTGTGAAAATTGGTATAGCTTTCATTATGTAAAATCTACCCATTTTGCCTCATTTCTTTCCGTTTTGGGGCACTTTTCTTCATGGTACTCCCCGTTTGGGTTTTTATAGGTTGGCCTGTCTGTAAGGACAGTTGTTCTATCTTCGTGATAAATTCAGCTGGTGGCCGGATCTGTCCTTTACACAATAACAGACATAAACACAGCAATCAGTAGTATATTAACACTGAAAGAACATATGACAGTCGGTTTGGTCACTCTGTACATATCTTTGACAGGTTCGGTTGCTGGTAGTTCCAGCACTGCCACGTATGTTGTATGTATGGTCCCATAACTCCTGATAGAAGCGTAGGGGCGCCGTATTGGCATACAACGTTTCGTGAGTATTTTAAACCTGGCGGAGCCCATCCCTCCCCAGGCCTGAGTACAGCAGATTTCTTCCAGAGAAGGATAGAAAATGAGAGAGGAAATGAGAAAGAGATATAGAAGAAGAATCGACCCCAGTACTAGACTGGTACTATATATATATATATATATATATATAACAAAGGAAATGTGGTAAGGCACCAGATGGACCATAACGCACCAGCGTACTCAATACTTAGGGTAGTAGAGTGGTAAATAGGAAAAAGTATGACCCCGACGGCAGAGCTCTAGCCGTTTCGACGGGGTCATACTTTTTCCTATATATATATATATATATATATATATATATATATAGAGAGAGAGAGAGAGAGAGTGAGAGAGAGATATAGAGGAAGAATTGACCCTAGTACTAAACTGGTACTTTTTTTATCGACCTCGAAAGGATGAAAGGCAAAGTTTACCTTGGCTGGATTTGAACTGAGAGAGCAGAGAGCAGAGCTAGAAGGAATACCATAAAGCATTCTATCTGACATTCTAACGACTCTGCCAATTCACCACCTATCACGTATGTTGACGTTATCCTAAACCAACAACGCTTCTGCCGGGACAGTTAAGTTGGCCCAGGTTTGCTCCTGTTTGATGAGCTTTCATGCCTGGGCCAACTTTGTTTCCTTGTCTGTCAAGTCTATGTTGAAGCATGGCCTTTTCTTGGCTGCTGCCGCAGCGAAAGTGTTCTTGTTGTTGTCGTTGGTGTTGTTGTTGTCGTTGTTACTGTTGGTGTTGCTGCTGCTATCACTGTTGCAGCCGGTATTATAAAAATCAGTTTAATATCGATGGTTCCATATAGAGACCGTATCAGATATTAAGCTGATAAGAACAGATACTATACTTTGATCTTAACCAAAAGGCCGAGAAGCGGTCTTTTGGTTAAGATCTGGTTTCTCCTCACCCCGAGCGGATAAATATTTCGCCTTTTACTAAATCAACAACATTATCAGAATGTAGTAGAGGGCGGTGGATTGGCAGTATCGGTAGAGGGTCGGATGCCATGCTTTGCAGCACAGTTACGTCCCTTTACGGACTGAGTTCAAATCCCGTCGAGGTTAACTTTGCCTTTCATCCTTACGGGGTCGATAAAATAAAGTACCAGTAATACACTGAGATAATTGCTGGCCTTGTGCCAAAAGTAGAAACAATTTTCATAATGTAGTACTACTAAGCCAAGGGAGTTTAGAATAAACCCCAGTGTGAATGTCCTCCAGAAGAAACTACTTAATGTCCTCGTCAGCAGCCAAAATTGCTCCCATACTATCGATAATCTTATCATGAACTAACCCTCCTTGAAATATCATAATTGCCTTTATACTGACCACCTACCCAGCAGGTAGAGTACAGTTAGAGCCTAGCACCATGCCTGATGCCAAAGGTCAAATTTTGGTTTGCACTTCTCCTGGGAAGGACTACAGCTTGGTCAAAGAGAAGAGCATCCAACAATGGCAACGAATGAGGAAACATTTACAGTTACAAAGGTAGATTACTGACAGAGAAAGGCCACGTATTTGGGAAGGAAAGGCGTATAGAAGATTTCTACCTAGCCCAATATTTGATTGGTCCTTTATTTTATCAGCACCGGAAGGATGAGAAACAGTGTTGAGTCAGACGGGATTTGAACATAGAAGTGTAAAGATCCATAAATACACAGGAAGTATGCTGCCGACATTCTACCGATTCTGCCATCCACTGAGCCCTTAATATCTAACATAACACCGCAAATATTTTATATGTATATGTAAGGGGAATGTATTGTGTGGTTGGAAGGTGTGGTGAGTGTAGGAGTGTAAAGATGAAAGGCAATAATTTGAACTGAGATTGTAAAGGGCCGTAACTCTATGCTACAACGTATGCTGCCGATGCTCTACCGACACTGTCAATCCATCGCCCTTAATTCGGTGAATATACTTTTGGCACAAGGCCAGCAATAACGCCAGTGTATTACTGGTACTTTATTTTATCAACCCCGTAAGGATGAAAGGTAAAGTTAACCTCGACGGGATTTGAACTCATACCATAAAGGGACATAACTCTATGCTAGAAAGCATGGCGTCCGACCCTCTACCGATACTGATTATTTCGTACATTGGTAGATGACAATATAGTGTGGGGGAGGGGGCTATAGTTGATTATATCGTATAAGATGGAAGAATGAATGAAAGAATAAATGAAAGAAAGAGAAAAAGAAAGAAAGAAAGAAAAAATGAATGAATGAAAGAATGAATGAGAGAAAGAAAGAATGAATGAACTATTGAATGAAAAGAGATAGAAAGAAAGAAAGAAGGAAAGAAAGAAAGAGAGAAAGAAAGAAAGAAAGAAAGAATGAAAGAAAGAAAGAAAGAAAGAGAGAAAGAAAGAAAGGAAGGAAAGAAGAAAGAGAGAAATAAAGAATGAAAGAAAGAAAGAAAGAAAGAAAGAAACAAGGAAAGAAAGAAAGAATGAAAGAAAGAAAGAAAGAAAGAAACAAGGAAAGAAAGAAAGAATGAATGTAAGAAAGAAAGAAAGAAAGAAAGAAAGAAAGAAACAAGGAAAGAAAGAAAGAATGAATGTAAGAAAGAAAGAAAGAAAGAAAGAAAGAATGAAAGAATGAAAGAAAGAAAAAAAAAGAAACAAAGAAAGAAAGAAAGCGGCCATGAAGAAATATGAAGTAAATAAATAACGGGAAAATAAATATGACGAAATAAAGAAAGAAAAAGAAAGTGTACAAGATAACAGAATGAGATAAAGGGGGGAGAAAGTGAAGGTAGAGGGAGAGAGGGGGAGAATAAGAGAGAGAGAGTGTGTGAGAGAGAGGGAGTGAGAGAGAGAATGAGAGAGAGAGAATGAGAGAGAGAGAGAATGAGAGAGAGAGTGAGAGAGTGAGAGTGAGAGAGAGAATGAGAGAGAGAGTGAGAGAGTGAGAGAGTGAGAGAATGAGAGAGAGAGTGAGAGAGTGAGAGAGAGTGAGAGAGAGATGGTTTATGTGTCAGTTTACTGGTATCACGTGAGATTTAATGAATGAAAACTGCTGATTGTTCACCAGCTGCTTCCTTTACTCATCTTTACTACACCATAACCACCACCATCACCATCACCATCACCACCACCATCACCATAACCACCATCATAAACATCACCATCACCACCACCATCAACATAACAATCATCATAACCATTACCATCACCATCATCATAACCATCACCATCATCATAACCATTACCATCACCATCATCATAACCATTACCATCGCCATCATCATAACCATCATCATAACCATCACCATTACTATTCACATTACTATTAACTCCACTACCATCACCATCATTATTATCCATCAGCAAGGTATCTTGGACAAGTGACCCCACCTTGGCCTCGGGTCGGCCCAAGCCTTGAGAGTGAAATATTGTTAGATGGAAACTGTATGGGACCCATTAGATGTATTGTACCTGTAATATATTATGTCAGGTTCTGTCGGAGAACTACGTTAAGGGCAGTACTGGACTACCTATAAGCTAAATAAGTCATAGCTTAGGGCCACACGCCCTTGGGAGAGCCTCAATGTAGACAGTGCTAGACTTACCTATAAGTCATAGCTTAGGGCCACACACCCTCAGGGGGGCCTCAATGTAGACAGTGCTAGACTTACCTATAAGTCATAGATTAGGGCCACACACTCTCGGGAGAGCCTCAATGTAGACAGTGCTAGACTTACCTATAAGTCATAGCTTAGGACCACACACCCTCAGGAGGGCCTCAATGTAGACAGTGCTAGACTTACCTATAAGTCATAGCTTAGGGCCACACACTCTCGGGAGAGCCTCAATGTAGCCAGTGCTAGACTTACCTATAAGTCATAGCTTAGAGCCACACACCCTCGGGAGGGCCTCAATGTAGACAGTGCTAGACTTACCTATAAGTCATAGCTTAGGGCCACACACCCTCAGGATGGCCTCAATGTAGACAGTGCTAGACTTACCTATAAGTCATAGCTTAGGGCCACACACTCTCGGGAGAGCCTCAATGTAGCCAGTGCTAGACTTACCTATAAGTCATAGCTTAGGGCCACACACCCTCGGGAGGGCCTCAATGTAGACAGTGCTAGACTTACCTATAAGTCATAGCTTAGGGCCACACACCCTCAGGATGGCCTCAATGTAGACAGTGCTAGACTTACCTATAAGTCATAGCTTAGGGCCACACACTCTCGGGAGAGCCTCAATGTAGCCAGTGCTAGACTTACCTATAAGTCATAGCTTAGGGCCACACGCCCTCGGGAGAGCCTCAATGTAGACAGTGCTAGACTTACCTATAAGTCATAGCTTAGGGCCACACACCCTAAGGAGGGCCTCAATGTAGACAGTGCTAGACTTACCTATAAGTCATAGCTTAGAGCCACACACCCTCGGGAGAGCCTCAATGTAGCCAGTGCTAGACTTGCCTATAAGTCATAGCTTAGGGCCACACACCCTCAGGAGGGCCTCAATGTAGACAGTGCTAGACTTACCTATAAGTCATAGCTTAGGGCCACACACCCTCGGGAGAGCCTCAATGTAGACAGTGCTAGACTTACCTATAAGTCATAGCTTAGGGCCACACGCCCTCGGGAGAGCCTCAATGTAGACAGTGCTCGACATACCTATAAGTCATAGCTTAGAGCCACACGACCTCGGGAGAGCCTCAATGTAGACAGTGCTAGACTTACCTATAAGTCATAGCTTAGGGCCACACACCCTAAGGAGGGCCTCAATGTAGACAGTGCTAGACTTACCTATAAGTCATAGCTTAGAGCCACACACCCTCGGGAGAGCCTCAATGTAGCCAGTGCTAGACTTACCTATAAGTCATAGCTTAGGGCCACACACCCTCGGGAGGGCCTCAATGTAGACAGTGCTAGACTTACCTATAAGTCATAGCTTAGGGCCACACACCCTAAGGAGGGCCTCAATGTAGACAGTGCTAGACTTACCTATAAGTCATAGCTTAGGGCCACACACCCTCGGGAGGGCCTCAATGTAGACAGTGCTAGACTTACCTATAAGTCATAGCTTAGGGCCACACACCCTAAGGAGGGCCTCAATGTAGCCAGTGCTAGACTTACCTATAAGTCATAGCTTAGGGCCACACACCCTCGGGAGGGCCTCAATGTAGACAGTGCTAGACTTACCTATAAGTCATAGCTTAGGGCCACACACCCTAAGGAGGGCCTCAATGTAGACAGTGCTAGACTTACCTATAAGTCATAGCTTAGGGCCACACACCCTCGGGAGGGCCTCAATGTAGACAGTGCTAGACTTACCTATAAGTCATAGCTTGGAGCCACACACCCTCAGGAGGGCCTCAATGTAGACAGTGCTAGACTTACCTATAAGTCATAGCTTGGAGCCACACACCCTCAGGAGGGCCTCAATGTAGACAGTGCTAGACTTACCTATAAGTCATAGCTTGGAGCCACACACCCTCAGGAGGGCCTCAATGTAGACAGTGCTAGACTTACCTATAAGTCATAGCTTGGAGCCACACACCCTCAGGAGGGCCTCAATGTAGACAGTGCTAGACGTACCTATAAGTCATAGCTTAGGGCCACAGACTCTCGGGAGAGCCTCAATGTAGCCAGTGCTAGACTTACCTATAAGTCTTAGCTTAGGGCCACACGCCCTCGGGAGAGCCTCAATGTAGCCAGTGCTAGACTTACCTATAAGTCATAGTTTAGGGCCACACACACTCGGGAGAGCCTCAATGTAGACAGTGCTAGACTTACCTATAAGTCATAGCTTAGGGCCACACACCCTCAGGATGGCCTCAATGTAGACAGTGCTAGACTTACCTATAAGTCATAGTTTAGGGCCACACACACTCGGGAGAGCCTCAATGTAGACAGTGCTAGACTTACCTAGAAGTCATAGCTTAGGGCCACACGCACTCGGGAGAGCCTCAATGTAGACAGTGCTAGACTTACCTATAAGTCATAGCTTAGGGCCACACACCCTCAGGATGGCCTCAATGTAGACAGTGCTAGACTTACCTATAAGTCATAGCTTAGGGCCACACACCGTCAGGAGGGCCTCAATGTAGACAGTGCTAGACTTACCTATAAGTCATAGCTTAGGGCCACACACCCTCAGGATGGCCTCAATGTAGACAGTGCTAGACTTACCTATAAGTCATAGCTTAGGGCCACACACCCTCAGGACGGCCTCAATGTAGCCAGTGCTAGACTTACCTATAAGTCATAGCTTAGGGCCACCCACCCTCGGGAGAGCCTCAATGTAGACAGTGCTAGACTTACCTATAAGTTATAGCTTAGGGCCACACACCCTCGGGAGAGCCTCAATGTAGCCAGTGCTAGACTTACCTATAAGTCATAGCTTAGGGCCACACGGCCTCGGGAGAGCCTCAATGTAGCCAGTGCTAGACTTACCTATAAGTCATAGATTAGGGCCACATACCCTCAGGATGGCCTCAATGTAGCCAGTACTAGACTTACCTATAAGTCATAGCTTAGGGCCACACACTCTCGGGAGGGCCTGAGTGTAGCCAGTACTAGACTTACCTATAAGTCATAGCTTAGGGCCACACACTCTCGGGAGGGCCTGAGTGTAGCCAGTGCTAGACTTACCTATAAGTCATAGCTTAGGGCCACACACTCTCGGGAGGGCCTGAGTCTAGCCAGTACTAGACTTACCTATAAGTCATAGCTTAGGGCCACACGCCCTCGGGAGAGCCTCAATGTAGCCAGTACTAGACTTACCTATAAGTCATAGCCTAGGGTCACACATCCTTAGCAGGGCCTCAATGTAGACAGTGCTAGACTTACCTATAAGTCATAGCTTAGGGCCACACACTCTCGGGAGAGCCTCAATGTAGACAGTGCTAGACTTACCTATAAGTCATAGCTTAGGGCCACACACTCTCGGGAGAGCCTCAATGTAGACAGTGCTAGACTTACCTATAAGTCATAGCTTAGGGCCACACACCCTCGGGAGAGCCTCAATGTAGACAGTGCTAGACTTACCTATAAGTCATAGCTTAGGGCCACACACTCTCGAGAGAGCCTCAATGTAGCCAGTGCTAGACTTACCTATAAGTCATAGCTTAGAGCCACACACCCTCGGGAGGGCCTCAATGTAGACAGTGCTAGACTTACCTATAAGTCATAGCTTAGGGCCACACACCCTCAGGATGGCCTCAATGTAGACAGTGCTAGACTTACCTATAAGTCATAGCTTAGGGCCACACACTCTCGGGGAGCCTCAATGTAGCCAGTGCTAGACTTACCTATAAGTCATAGCTTAGGGCCACACGCTCTCGGGAGAGCCTCAATGTAGACAGTGCTAGACTTACCTATAAGTCACAGCTTAGAGCCACACGCCCTCGGGAGAGCCTCAATGTAGACAGTGCTAGACATACCTATAAGTCATAGCTTAGAGCCACACGCCCTCGGGAGGGCCTCAATGTAGACAGTGCTAGACTTACCTATAAGTCATAGCTTAGCGCCACACACCCTCAGGATGGCCTCAATGTAGACAGTGCTAGACTTACCTATAAGTCATAGCTTAGGGCCACACACCCTCAGGAGGGCCTCAATGTAGACAGTGTTAGACTTACCTATAAGTCATAGCTCAGGGCCACACACCCTCAGGAGGGCCTCAATGTAGACAGTGTTAGACTTACCTATAAGTCATAGCTTAGAGCCACACACCCTCAGGAGGGCCTCAATGTAGACAGTGCTAGACTTACCTATAAGTCATAGCTTAGGGCCACACACTCTCGGGAGAGCCTCAATGTAGCCAGTGCTAGACTTACCTAAAAGTCTTAGCTTAGGGCCACACACCCTCGGGAGAGCCTCAATGTAGCCAGTGCTAGACTTACCTATAAGTCATAGCTTAGGGCCACACACCCTCAGGAGGGCCTCAATGTAGCCAGTGCTAGACTTACCTATAAGTCATAGCTTAGAGCCACACACCCTTAGGAGGGTCTCAATGTAGACAGTGCTAGACTTACCTAAAGTCATAGCTTAGAGCCACACACCCTCAGGAGGGCCTCAATGTAGCCAGTGCTAGACTTACCTATAAGTCATAGCTTAGGGCCACACACCCTCAGGAGGGCCTCAATGTAGACAGTGCTAGACTTACCTATAAGTCATAGCTTAGGGCCACACACCCTCGGGAGAGCCTCAATGTAGCCAGTGCTAGACTTACCTATAAGTCATAGCTTAGGGCCACATACCCTCAGGATGGCCTCAATGTAGCCAGTACTAGACTTACCTATAAGTCATAGCTTAGGGCCACACACTCTCGGGAGGGCCTGAGTGTAGCCAGTACTAGACTTACCTATAAGTCATAGCTTAGGGCCACACACTCTCGGGAGGGCCTGAGTGTAGCCAGTGCTAGACTTACCTATAAGTCATAGCTTAGAGCCACACACCCTTAGGAGGGTCTCAATGTAGACAGTGCTAGACTTACCTATAAGTCATAGCTTAGAGCCACACACCCTCAGGAGGGCCTCAATGTAGCCAGTGCTAGACTTACCTATAAGTCATAGCTTAGGGCCACACACCCTCGGGAGAGCCTCAATGTAGCCAGTGCTAGACTTACCTATAAGTCATAGCTTAGGGCCACACGCCCTCGGGAGAGCCTCAATGTAGTCAGTGCTAGACTTACCTATAAGTCATAGCTTAGGGCCACATACCCTCAGGATGGCCTCAATGTAGCCAGTACTAGACTTCCCTATAAGTCATAGCTTAGGGCCACACACTCTCGGGAGGGCCTGAGTGTAGCCAGTACTAGACTTACCTATAAGTCATAGCTTAGGGTCACACACTCTCGGGAGGGCCTGAGTGTAGCCAGTGCTAGACTTACCTATAAGTCATAGCTTAGGGCCACACACTCTCGGGAGGGCCTGAGTGTAGCCAGTACTAGACTTACCTATAAGTCATAGCTTAGGGCCACACGCACTCGGGAGAGCCTCAATGTAGCCAGTACTAGACTTACCTGTAAGTCATAGCTTAGGGTCACACATCCTTAGCAGGGCCTCAATGTAGACAGTGCTAGACTTACCTATAAGTCATAGCTTAGGGCCACACACTCTCGGGAGAGCCTCAATGTCGACAGTGCTAGACTTACCTATAAGTCATAGCTTAGGGCCACACACTCTCGGGAGAGCCTCAATGTAGACAGTACTAGACTTACATATAAGTCATAGCTTAGGGCCACACACCCTCGGGAGAGCCTCAATGTAGACAGTGCTAGACTTACCTATAAGTCATAGCTTAGGGCCACACACTCTCGAGAGAGCCTCAATGTAGCCAGTGCTAGACTTACCTATAAGTCATAGCTTAGAGTCACACACCCTCGGGAGGGCCTTAATGTAGACAGTGCTAGACTTACCTATAAGTCATAGCTTAGGGCCACACACCCTCAGGATGGCCTCAATGTAGACAGTGCTAGACTTACCTATAAGTGATAGCTTAGGGCCACACACTCTCGGGAGAGCCTCAATGTAGCCAGTGCTAGACTTACCTATAAGTCATAGCTTAGGGCCACACGCTCTCGGGAGAGCCTCAATGTAGACAGTGCTAGACTTACCTATAAGTCATAGCTTAGGGCCACACACTCTCGGGAGAGCCTCAATGTAGCCAGTGCTAGACTTACCTATAAGTCATAGCTTAGGGCCACACGCCCTCGGGAGAGCCTCAATGTAGACAGTGCTAGACATACCTATAAGTCATAGCTTAGATCCACACGCCCTCGGGAGGGCCTCAATGTAGACAGTGCTAGACTTACCTATAAGTCATAGCTTAGCGCCACACACCCTCAGGATGGCCTCAATGTAGACAGTGTTAGACTTACCTATAAGTCATAGCTTAGGGCCACACACCCTCGGGAGAGCCTCAATGTAGACAGTGCTAGACTTACCTATAAGTCATAGCTTAGGGCCACACACCCTCAGGAGGGCCTCAATGTAGCCAGTACTAGACTTACCTATAAGTCATAGCTTAGAGCCAAACACCCTCGGGAGAGCCTCAATGTAGCCAGTGCTAGACTTACCTATAAGTCATAGCTTAGGGCCACACACCCTCAGGAGGGCCTGAGTGTAGCCAGTACTAGACTTACCTATAAGTCATAGCTTAGGGCCACACACCCTCGGGAGGGCCTGAGTGTAGCCAGTACTAGACTTACCTATAAGTCATAGCTTAGGGTCACACACCCTTAGCAGGGCCTCAATGTAGACAGTGCTAGACTTACCTATAAGTCATAGCTTAGGGCCACACACCCTCGGGAGGGCCTGAGTGTAGCCAGTACTAGACTTACCTATAAGACATAGCTTAGGGTCACACACCCTCGGGAGGGCCTGAGTGTAGCCAGTACTAGACTTACCTATAAGTCATAGCTTAGGGTCACACACCCTTAGCAGGGCCTCAATGTAGACAGTGCTAGACTTACCTATAAGTCATAGCTTAGGGCCACACACCCTCGGGAGGGCCTGAGTGTAGCCAGTACTAGACTTACCTATAAGTCATAGCTTAGGGCCACACACCCTCAGGAGGGCTTGAGTGTAGCCAGTACTAGACTTACCTATAAGTCATAGCTTAGGGTCACACACCCTTAGCAGGGCCTCAATGTAGACAGTGCTAGACTTACCTATAAGTCATAGCTTAGGGCCACACACCCTCGGGAGGGCCTGAGTGTAGCCAATACTAGACTTACCTATAAGACATAGCTTAGGGTCACACACCCTCAGGAGGGCCTGAGTGTAGCCAGTACTAGACTTACCTATAAGTCATAGCTTAGGGCCACACACCCTCAGGAGGGCCTGAGTCTAGCCAGTGCTAGACTTACCTATAAGTCATAGCTTAGGGTCACACACCCTTAGCAGGGCCTCAATGTAGACAGTGCTAGACTTACCTATAAGTCATAGCTTAGAGCCACACACCCTCAGGAGGGCCTCAATGTAGACAGTGCTAGACTTACCTATAAGTCATAGCTTAGGGTCACACACCCTCAGAAGGGCCTGAGTGTAGCCAGTACTAGACTTACCTATAAGTCATAGCTTAGGGCCACACACCCTCAGGAGGGCCTGAGTCTAGCCAGTGCTAGACTTACCTATAAGTCATAGCTTAGGGTCACACACCCTCAGGAGGGCCTGAGTGTAGCCAGTGCTAGACTTACCTATAAGTCATAGCTTAGGGCCACACACCCTCGGGAGGGCCTGAGTGTAGCCAGTGCTAGACTTACCTAAAAGTCATAGCTTAGGGTCACACACCCTCAGGAGGGCCTGAGTGTAGCCAGTGCTAGACTTACCTATAAGTCATAGCTTAGGGTCACACACCCTCAGGAGGGCCTGAGTGTAGCCAGTACTAGACTTACCTATAAGACATAGCTTAGGGTCACACACCCTCGGGAGGGCCTGAGTGTAGCCAGTACTAGACTTACCTATAAGCTAAATAAATTAGTATAAAAAGTACCAGTAATGCACTGGGTAATTGCTGGCCTTGTGCCTAAAGTAGAAACAAATATATTATATATTATATATTATATACAGTATATATTATATATTATATACAGTATATATTATATATTATATACAGTATATATTATATATTATATATTATATACAGTATATATTATATAATATATATTATATACAGTATATATTATATATTATATATTATATACAGTATATATTATATATTGTATATATTATATATTATATACAGTATATATTATATATTATATATTATATACAGTATATATTATATATTATATACAGTATATATATATTATATACAGTATATATATTATATACAGTATATATTATTTATTATATGCAGTATATATTATTTATTATATATTATAAACAGTATATATTATATATTATATATTATGTACAGTACATATTATTTATTATATACAGTATATATTATTTATTATATACAGTATATATTATTTATTATATATTATATACAGTATATATTATATATTATATATTATATATTATGTACAGTACATATTATTTATTATATACAGTATATATATATTATATACAGTATATAGATTATATACAGTATATAGATTATATACAGTATATATATTATATACAGTATATATTATTTATTATTTATCATTAACATTAATATAAAAAATGATTATCATGGATAATTTAAAAAAACTTTTGCTCTAATTCTTTTTTTAGAAAAGGGTCCCAAATTTTATATAGCTTAGGGTCTCAGCAGGTGAAATTAAGGGTACACGTGTCTGTGGAATATTCAACTACTTACACGTTAATTTACAAGTTGGAGGTTCAGTTGATCGAATATCTGAACGTTCAACGTCGACACCGACGAAGGATTCCTCATCATCACCATCATGATCATCATCATCATGATCATCATCATCACCACCATCATCACCATCATCATTATCATCATCATCATCATCGTCATCATTATTTAGGAGAGGGGGAGACTGTTACACCCCAGTCTGTTACACCCGATTCTGGTACCCCACAGTCTGTTACACCCCAGGGTTACACCTCAGTCTGTTACACCCCAGTCTGTTACCCCCAGGTTTTTTACACCCCTGTCTGTTACACTCCAGTCTGTTACACCCCAGTCTGTTATACCCCAGTCTGTTACCCCCTGTCTGTTACATCCCAGTGTTACACCTCAGTCTGTTACACCCCAGTCTGTTACACCCCTGTCTGTTACACCCCAGTCTGATACACCCCAGTCCGTTACACCCCAGTCTGTTACACCCCTGTCTGTTACACCTCAGTGTTGCACCCCAGTGTTACGCCCCAGTCTGTTACACCCAGGTGTGTTACACCCCAGTCTGTTACACCCCAGTGTTACAGCTCAGTCTGTTACACCCCAGTCTGTTACACCCCAGTCTGTTACACCACAATGTGTTACACCCCAGTGTGTTACACCCCAGTGTTACACCCCAGTCTGTTATACCCCAGTCTGTTACACCCCAGTGTTACACCTCAGTCTGTTACGCCCCAGTCTGTTACACCCCAGTGTTACACCCCAGTGTTACACCTCAGTCTGTTACTCCCCAGCCTATTACACCCCAGTGTTCCACCCCAGTCTGTTACACCCCAGTGTTACACCCCAGTCTGTTACACCCCAGTGTTACACCTCAGTTTGTAACACCCCAGTCTGTTACACCCCAGTGTTACACCTCAGTGTTACACCCGAGTTTTGCACCCCAATCTGTTACACCCCAGTCTGTTACACCCCAGTCTGTCACACCCCAGTCTGTTACTCCTCAGTCTGTTACACCCAAGTGTTACACCCCAGTTTGTTACACCCCAGTCTGTTACACCCCAGTGTTACACCCCAGTGTTACACCTCAGTCTGTTACACTCCAATCTGTTACACTCCAGTGTTACACCCCAGGTTGTTACACCCCATTGTTACACCCCAGTATGTTACACCCCAGTCTTTTACAGCCCAGTGTTATACCCCAGTCTGTTACATCCAGTCTGTTACACCCCAGTCTGTTACACCCCAGTGTTACACCTCAGTATGTTACACACCAGTGTTACACCCCAGTCTGTTACATCCCAGTGTTACACCCCAGTCTGTTACACCCAGTGTTACACCCCAGTAAGTTACACCCCAGTCTGTTACACCCCAGTCTGTTACACCTAGTCTGTTACACCCCAGCCTGTTACACTCCAGTGTTACACCCCAGTCAGTTACACCCTAGTCTGTTACACCCCAGTGTTACACCCCAGTCTGTTACACCCCAGTCTGTTACATCCCAGTGTTACACCCCAGTCTGTTACACCCCAGTCTGTTACATCCCTGTGTTACACCCCAGTCTGTTACACCCCACTCTGTTACATCCCAGTGTTACACACCAGTCTGTTACACCCTAGTGTTCCACCTCAGTCTGTTACACCCCAGTGTTACACCTCAGTCTGTTACACCCCAGTGTTACACCTCAGTTTGTAACACCCCAGTGTTACACCCCAGTATGTTACACCCCAGTCTTTTACAGCCCAGTGTTATACCCCAGTCTGTTACATCCAGTCTGTCACACCCCAGTCTGTTATTCCTCTGTCTGTTACACCCAAGTGTTACACCCCAGTTTGTTACACCCCAGTCTGTTACACCCCAGTGTTACACCTCAGTCTGTTACACACCAGTGTTACACCCCAGTCTGTTACATCCCAGTGTTACACCCCAGTCTGTTACACCCAGTGTTACACCCCAGTCTGTTACACCCCAGTCTGTTACACCTAGTCTGTTACACCCCAGCCTGTTACACTCCAGTGTTACACCCCAGTCAGTTACACCCTAGTCTGTTACACCCCAGTGTTACACCCCAGTCTGTTACACCCCAGTCTGTTACACCCCTGTTGACAGGTGCTTTAGTCGCGCCCCACGGACAAAATGACAAACATATTACCGCGGAGAATGGCCAGAGACACCCGCTACACTAGCCACACCACCTCACGGAGCTCCCTCCTCAAGTGGCTCCATAATATACAGCACAAGAAAGAGAAGAAGGAAGAACGACATGACGGAAGGAAGAGAGTAAAGATGGAATGAAAAAGGAATGAAAGAAAGACGGGAGAAAGGAAAGAAAAATGAAAAACTACAATGGACTGTGATTCCTTCATTATATGAGGGCATAAAAATCTATATCTTGTCGCAATGCTGATTCTGGTATGGATATATATATATATGTTTGTGTGTGTGTGTGAGAGAGAGAGAGAGAGAGAGAGAGAGAGAGAGAGAGAGAGAGAGAGAGAGAGAGAGAGAGAGAGAGAGAGAGTGTGTATGTTTGAGTCTGTGTGCCTGTATAAGCATGTATGTGTGTGTATATGCGTACAATGAGCCAATCCTCTGCGAAACGCGCGTACACAATAAGAAAACTAACGACATGTAAACGAAATTTCATCGTTTTTCTTTATATATATATATATATATATATATATATATATATATATATGACGCCTTTTTGTGTAAACTCCCCCCTTTGTACTTGTCCCACTTTTGATGCCCTAGTGGCAAATAAAAGAAACTTATATATATATATATATATATAAAGGAAACTATATATTGTTATAATTTGGGAGGGTCATGCTGCCAATAAAAAGAAATGCACTTGTTAGTTTTCACTTTAATTTATTACAAATTTCTTGGTTTATTGGCAGCATGACCCACCCAAAATATCAAAATATGACAATCTGATTCAGCACACCTTTTGAGATAAGAATTCTTGCAAAAGAAATACAAAAACGAAGTATATATACATTGCGTGAAGTATATATATATATATGTGTGTGTGTGTGTGTGTGTCTGTCTGTCTAAGTCCTCCACCGGCTACCGAAGCCTATCTATGTCCCCTTCCGGCTACCGAAGCTTGTCTAGGTCTCCCACCGGCTACCGAAGCTTATCTAAGTCCCCCACCGGCTACCGACGCCTATCTAAGTCCCCCACCGGCTACCGAAGCCTATCTCTGTACCCTACTGGCTACCGAAGCCTATCTATGTACCCTACCGGCTACCGAAGCCTATCTATGTACCCCACCGGCTACCGAAGCCTATCTATGTACCCCACCTACTACTGAAGCCTATCTAAGTCCCCCACCGGCTACCGACGCCTATCTATGTACCTTACCTGCTACCGAAGCCTATCTAAGTCCCCCACCGGCTACCGAAGCCTATCTATGTACCCTACCGGCTACCGAAGCCTATCTATGTACCCTACCGGCTACCGAAGCCTATCTATGTCCCCCACCTGCTACCGAAGCCTATCTATGTACCCTACCGGCTACCGAAGCCTATATATGTACCCTACCGGCTACCGAAGTCTATCTATGTACCCTACCGGCTACCGAAGCCTATATATGTACCCTACCGGCTACCGAAGTCTATCTATGTACCCCACCTGTTACCGAAGCCTATATATGTACCCTACCGGCTACCGAAGCCTATCTATGTACCCCACCTGCTACCGAGGCCTATCTATGTACCCTACCGGCTACCGAAGCCTATCTATGTACCCTACCGGCTACCGAAGCCTATCTATGTACCCTACCGGCTACCGAAGCCTATCTATGTTCCCTACCGGCTACCGAAGCCTATCTATGTACCCCACCTGCTACCGAAGCCTATCTATGTACCCTACCGGCTACCGAAGCCTATCTATGTCCCCTACCGGCTACAGAAGCCTATCTATGTCCCCTACCGGCTACCGAAGCTTATCTATGTCCCCCACCGGCTACCGAAGCCTATCTATGTACCCTACCGGCTACCGAAGCCTATCTATGTCCCCCACCGGCTACCGAAGCCTATCTATGTACCCTACCGGCTACCGAAGCCTATCTATGTACCCTACCGGTTACCCAACAAACATCCTACTGATGCCACCTCAACAACATAATACATATATGTCGCATTTGTTTTCAATATTCCATTCATATATTATTTCGTCATAACTGATTGTTGATCATATATCGATGTTAGTAGATTTTCATGTCTGATATTGTATCGATCTCTTTTTGTCCTGCTGATAACACGCATACAAACACACATATATAAATACATATCTGTGTGTGTAGTATATATATATATATATATATATATATATGTGTGTATGTGTATATATATATATATATTAATATATATATATTAATATATATATATATATATATATATATATATAGCTAACATTTCTAATAATATATATATATATATATATATATATATATATATATATATATAGCAAAGAAGGTGTGGTAAGAAGCCAGATGGACCATAACGCACCAGAGTACTTGATACGTAGGGTAGGAGAGTGGGTAATAGGAAAAGAGTCAGGACCCCGACGGCTGAGCTCCGGCCGTTTCGACAGCTAGATCCGAACTGTTTGGAGCTCAGCCGTAGGGGTCTTGACTCTTTCCCTATATATATATATATATATATATATATATATATATATATATATATATATATATATATATATATATATATATATATATATATTATATATATATATATATATATATTATATATATATATATATATATATATAATACATTGAGCCTATCTCATCTTGCCAATGAAAATACTGAAGTATTACACTATAACCTTATATATATCCTAAACGGACTACCGTCCGTTTAGTAATATTGTTGTGGTCGTGTTTTCGTTGGCAATCGTCTGTTTACGACAGTACAGCGCAGCTCTACTTTATTTAACTGAGATAAAACTTATATGAACATGAACAGTAGATCATTACGCATCCTTTGGCTTAAAAATCTAGAAATTTGGTCCAGCGGGAAAAAGTTTATAATCAAAGTTTGCTAATAAATCTTGTGTTCAAGTGATGAGTAGTAAGCGTGACGCTAGGGGAGGTAATCCAGAAATGACGACGTTTGGAAAAGTTTAATTACTGCATGAAAGAAATGATTCAAAAATTGAACTTGCCCAGTTTGAAAATTGGTCAAAATTTGACAAATCTGACTTCAAACCAGATATGATTCATTTGAACAATGTTGGAAATCTTAAATTGACACAAATTTTTGGCAATGTTTTTGCCACCTGATCCTTGTTCTATGGCTGACTGACTAATTTTGTGACTTAATAAAATGTCATCATACTAGTAATGCACAATGGTCATTTTTAAATTTAAATTTTATTAAATAGTTGTTGCTTGCATTGCCTTAAAATAGTAACAAGAATGTACACATACTTTTTAAAAATACATCATTATCAGTCAAATCAGTCAAATGTCACTAAAAACAAGGTGGTCGATAACAACTTCTATAAGATTAGTTACATGCTCACACATTGGATCACCTCTCATCAATGGCATTGGGTGTCTGAGATAATCGTGGAGATAACTGATGAAGTCACAAATGAAGTGATGGTCTTCCAGTGTGAACAACTCCCTATATCCATTGATATATGTGATGGCTTCCGATTCATAGGTGCATTTTATGAGGAATTCCAAGCATCCGATTTTCAGTGATTCAATGGGCATTTTATCAGAGATGATAAGGTATTTGACCACGTTTTGCTTTGTAAGTAAATTGGAGAGAATCACTGCAGTCAAAGTCATTTCTTTGCATGGGTTTTTGTCCATTCTAAAAAGTTAAAATGATAAAGTATTACTACTATATAACTTACATCTATTGTTGTAACACCATTGAAATGCACAAGTTTCACCAATTCACTATTATGCACTAATCATCTCAAATGCATTCATGATTTACTAGCTTTGTCATTAAGCCAGTTGCCTCAACTAGATTGCAATTATACTCAAAAGAACTTTAAAATGTCAATCACTTGTCAGTAATTCACTATGATCATTTAATTATTAGATAGTTGTTGCTTGCATTACCTTAAAAAATAGTAGACCAGATAGAAAAATGCGTACAGCAAAAAAAAGTAATATTGTTGGAATATAAACCTTTAAAAATACAGGACAAGAAACTAAAATAAAACTTTAAAAGAATAGGACAAGAAACTAAGATAAAACTTTAAAAGAATAGGACAAGAAACTAAGATAAAACTTTAAAGAATTGGACAAGAAATAAAAAAATGTTACAATAATATTAGTGGCAAAATGTTTTTATTCGTTTCCTGTGCTATGCCCCAGTATCTTCTTGATTAGTGCATAATAATTGTCATGCTCTCATTGTGCGTTGCCCCTGAGCGGTTGGTTCTGGTTGGGGTTGGTTGGCTGAGCAGTTCTGCTCCGCCAGAATGACCATTGCAAGAAGAATTGGCCGATGCAGCTGCAGGTCTCCTCCAAGAATGCACCTCTGGTCCCGCAACACCAGACGAAGATGGAGAAGACGACCGGGACAAGATGTCGACTCTGACCACCGACTACGGCACCTCCCTCAACCACCGGTCCTCCCTCCCTCTGTCCCGTCATCCCTCCAGTCCTCCTGCTCCCCCTTCCTGTACCAGAAAGCTGTGGCACGCATTCATCTGGACTGCCGGACTTGAACTCAAGGACAAGATGCAAGGAGAAGATGGACGGGTTGGTCAAGATCAAGGATGAGCGGGACGACAAGACCGTCCGCTGCTGCTCAAGATCTGTGCTCATGGGCCCATGGGTCCATTCACATTATGCATGACACATGAGGTGTGTCGCCGAATGATGAAATAGGGGTATGGTTATGGCCCAATTGGTATTCAAACCAGGATCAAATGATCTCCCCGGTCTGACGACGACCTCTGAATGTGGAACCCAGAGCCTATGAATGTGGAACTCGATTTTTTACCAATAAAAATTTTGCCACTAATATTATTGTAAAATTTTTTATTTCTTGTCCAATTCTTTAGAGTTTTATCTGAGTTTCTTGTCCTATTCTTTTAAAGTTTTATCTTAGTTTCTTGTCCTATTCTTTTAAAGTTTTATTTTAGTTTCTTGTCCTGTATTTTTAAAGGTTTATATTCCAACAATATTACTTTTTTTTGCTGTACGCATTTTTCTATCTGGTATATATATATATATATATATATATATATATATATATATATATATATATATATATTGGTAAACGGAATAGAAAATGCTGACAAATTGGTCACAGTTGAAAAATAGTTTAATTAGGAATAAAAGAGTATTAGTAATTGTATTGGTTAGTATTCAGTTGTGGTTTTAAGTTTTTACCGGTGGTTGCGCATTTCTAAATGCTTTTCAAAAATAATTTTGAGATAGAGCGTCCGTGTTGTTTGCTCTTTTATTCCTAATTAAACTATTTTTCAACTGTGAACAATTTGTCAGCATTTTCTATTCCGTTTACCAATATATAATAACTTGTGTGTTACACCTCTATTCTTTTAACTATATATATATATATATATATATATATATATAGTCGTATATAAATTTTATTTATTTATTTACAGTAATAATTGTTTCTACTTTTATCCCAGCAATTATCACAGTTCATTACTGGTACTTTATTTTATCGACCCCGTAAGGATAAAAGGCAAAGTTAACCTCGGCGGGATGACAACTATAATAACGGCAATAATAAAAAAGAAAAGGAACCAAAAGAAAAAAGAGCAGGAAGGGAAGGGAGGATGGCAAGTGCTCTCGTGTCGCAGAAGAGAGGGGAGAGGTGAAGAGGGAGTGATTGGGTTTTGGCCTCGGACAAGGGGGAAGAAGTACTGCACCCCGCGGACAAGACAGCAGAAGCATTCCCGCGGCCGATGGACAGTGACACCCGCTGCAACAGTCACCCAGCCTCGCGAGGCTCCTTCTTTAGACGGGCTGCCAACGTTCCCATCTTGTGGAGGAGCTGGGCTGTACGGCGTCAAAGTACGCCTGAGGTCTCAGGCGTACTTATATATATATACGATATTAATAAATGGAAACTATATTTATAAAACCATATTTATTTCATTATATATATTTCAAGGATACCAAGTTACATTATGGTATGCCTTCATCAGACAAAATACAATATATAACAGTTTTATAAATAGACATTGACGTACCCCTTTAAAAATTGACAGTTGCTTTTGGAGGCCATCAGGATAGTGATTTGTTTACTTTAGTAAGTTATAGTGTTCAGAGTAAGTAAAAAGATGGAGAGAGAGAGAGAAACGTGGAGAAAAGAAAGGCAGAGATAGATAAAGAAAAAGAAGAAAGCAAAAAGAAAAGAGAAGAGAGGAAAAATAACGGAGAGATATCAAACCATCAGACAGAGAAAAAAATCCAGAGAGAGATATATAGAGAGAGGGGGGAGAGGTTTTCGTTCTCTCCCCCCTCTCTCTATCTCTATATATCTCTCTCTGGGTTTTTTTCTCTGTCTGATGGTTTGATATCTCTCCGTTATTTTTCCTCTCTTCTCTTTTCTTTTTGCTTTCTTCTTTTTCTTTATCTATCTCTGCTTTCTTTTCTCCACGTTTCTCTCTCTCTCTCCATCTTTTTACTTACTCTTAACACTATAACTTACTAAAGTAAACAAATCACTATCCTGATGGCCTCCAAAAGCAACTGTCAATTTTTAAAGGGGTACGTCAATGTCTATTTATAAAACTGTTATATATTGTATTTTGTCTGATGAAGGCATACCATAATGTAACTTGGTATCCTTGAAATATATATAATGAAATAAATATGGTTTTATAAATATAGTTTCCATTTATTAATATCGTATATCTACTCCAAATATTTGTCGAGTGCTTTATATCAGTTATAAAAATATTTGCTTGTTGTAACCCAACAATTTAAATAAAACTTTTGCATATATATATATATATATATATATATATATATATATATATATATATATATATATAACAATATATTTAGAAACACACAGATACATGCGGACACACACATATATACATGAATGCATCCGCACCCAACTGTGAGTTAAGGGTGCCAACTTCACCGATGTTGCTCAATGAATGACTGGGACAGACCAATTCAGTTGAACCAGACTGAACCAGTATCAGAGTTAAAAATACATTATGAAGAGAGAAGAAACATTTAGATATAATTAGTAATAAAACGTATCATACCTAAACTGCTCCTAAATTCCTCGACTACGTAGTTTCGTGGCATAAACAAAAACAATATATCATAAAGATATAGAGTCCTTGCGAGGTCTGCCGACTTAGAGGCTTAGCTCTGTTTCTCGACCGTTATATCGCGTGACTATCTCCCCCTCCGCCTTTTGGGATTCTTTCTCACGTCGTGTAGACGCGTTCTTGAGACTAGTAAAATGAGGTATCCTCTTGATAAGTCGGCAGAGCTCGCAAGGACTCTATATCTTTATGATATATTGTTTTTGTTTATGCCACGAAACTACGTAGTCGAGGAATTTAGGAGCAGTTTAGGTATGATACATTTTATTACTAATTATATCTAAATGTTTCTTCTCTCTTCATAATGTATATATATATATATATATATATTAGAAAAATGGAGCGCTGCGTGGTTTCACATGGGTTACATATGAATAAAATTAGTCCTTCATCAGTGATCTTCCAACTTTCATTGGTATTTCACCATAAATATATATATATAGGAAAATGTATGACCCCGACGGCAGAGCTCAAGCCGTTTCGACGGCTATTTCTGTTGCGTTATGGTCCATTTGGTTCCTTACCACAACTCCTTCGTTATATATATATATATATATATATATATATATATATATATATATATATATATATATATATGTATATATATATATGTATATATATATATGTATATATATATATATATATTATAAAGATATATATTATAAAGAGCCAGTTCCAGTCTGGAACTGGCTGTGGAGGCTACGGGTGCTCGACCGTCTGGGTCCCGATTCTTTATAATATAGTCACACTGTACCACCCCAAGTATCGAGAACTCCTGATGAGTAATCGTTTAAACAGTTTCAAACTGAATTCATCCTGATTTATATATATATATATATATATGTGTGTGTGTGTGTGCGTGTGTGTGTGTGTGTGTATGTGTAAGCATGTGGGTGTATATATATGTGTGTGTGTATGTGTGTATGTGTCTGTGTATATATATATGCGTGTGTGTGTGTACATGTGTGTATGTGTTTGTGTGTATATATATATGTGTGTGTTTATTTATAACAACACAATATAC
>OZ024740.1:19526561-19541561 GCA_964016885.1 Eledone cirrhosa
TGTGATCCACTGTGCCATGCTTGCACAGAGAACACATTTGTATGTGATCCACTGTGCCATGCTTGCACAGAGAACACATTTGTATGTGATCCACTGTGCCATGCTTGCACAGAGAACACATTTGTATGTGATCCACTGTGCCATGCTTGCACAGAGAACACATTTGTATGTGTTCCACTGTGCCATGCTTGCACAGAGAACACATTTGTATGTGATCCACTGTGCCATGCTTGCACAGAGAACACATTTGTATGTGATCCACTGTGCCATGCTTGCACAGAGAACACATTTGTATGTGATCCACTGTGCCATGCTTGCACAGAGAACACATTTGTATGTGATCGTTTCTTCTTAGATATCGTGAGGCACACCCAAGGTATGAATCACTAAAAATAATACTTATTACGAAAAGGCAAACCAATACAAACATTCTAAAATAATTGGAAAACTTATTAAATCTGTACTGAAGTTGTTTGACAGCTAAAATGGCGGATTGCATTATCGACTTCAAATATAAAACAAGCAATTTTTAGGGTTTATCGAAGAAAAAGAATCAAATATGTTTCTTCTTCTTCTTCTTCTTCTTCTTCTTCTTCTTCTTCTTCTTCTTCTTTCATTTATTTATGGGAGGGTCGTGGGGGAAGAGTCCTCAAACACTCCTTCCATCGGGTCCTGTCAGATGCAACCATCTCCAACTGATCCGGCTGGATCTCCAAGTGAGACCAGCCAAGCTCATGGATATTATCCAACCATCTTGCTCGGGGTCTACGCCTATTGGTCTCCTGCCAATTGGTTTTGCCTGAAAAATCTGTCCAGCGATTCTTTCCTGAGACATTATAACCACATGTCTGTAATATCAGAGCTGTGATCTCTCACTTCGGAGAAGTAGTGGCTCTATCTGGAGTGACTCTTTGATCTCCGAGCTACGAACTCTATTGAGTAACGTTACTCCAAAGATCCTTCGGAGGAACCCGACTTCAGTCGCTTGTATAAGGGATGTGTGACAAAACATTGACTGCGTTGAACTACCATCACCACAAGACTTGAAACTGAGACCAGTTGTCATGGGCTAACATATGAAAGGTTAAGCAGTTTCTTAGGTATTCTGTTAAAATCTTTTCTACAATGTGTACCATGCTTTTTTGGTGATGAATTGGGTATGCTTAACTATCTATCAGAAAAAGTAAACTAAGACCCAATTATTGTTTCGTTCGATGTTGTTAGTATTACACTAATATATCACACAAATTGATGCTAGAAATAAAATTAATTTTTCGCTCTAACATAGCGGATACGTAAATGAATTCATGAGTTTTATATCGAATAATAATAATGTTCGATTTGTTTGCAAGCAAACAGCCTCATTACGCTATGTTTTTTAGACGACCATCACCAGCCTTTTGTTCGAGTGGTGACAGAGAGAAACAATAGACAATATTGTTTCTGGGCTATTGCCCTTTGTCAAGATTGTATAACTCTCTTCTGTCACTCATTAGAACTCTTGAGAATATACAGTACTCTCTAAAGTATACATCGACTGATTAGCTTAATTTGCATAACGAGCAAAAGCATAGCGCAGTGAACCTGTTTACTTGCAAACACATCGATTATTATTATTATTCGATATAAAACTCATGAATGAATTTATCGAATAGAGGTTATTCAGTAATGGTTCAATATGCGCTAATTTGAATTACTGGACCGTGTAGAAATAAATTTTGTTATCGATAACTTTAGATTTATTCTACAAAACAATTATTTTGTGTTCGATGAATTTACTCAGCGCCAAACATCCAGAACATTCGATAGTAGCACCAAAGTGTAGTAAAGTTACACCAACAATCGCCAATGTAGTTAGTGTTACCCACGAAAATAAAATTTATGATGAGTCACTGAAAAGAATGGCAGATAATTTTTATTCATGCTTAACCCTCTAGTTACGAACCAGTCCAAAACTAGCTCTGGTTCTATGAAATAAAACTACCCATGTTTAAATTAAACTTCCAGTTTAAATTAAAATATTTAAACATAATTTTATATAATAAAATTACATTAAGTTACAATCTTAGTAATGAAATGATTAATAATTTTAGTAAATCTCTCAAAATTCTTTATTAATTAATTGAAATAGAGTGTATTTCATTAGAAATATGGTCATGAAGGGGTTAAAAGAAAATTGAAAAAGGTTTAAATAATAAGAATGATGAGGACACCAAAAGGTTTCAAAATCGATTCAAGGTATTTATCATTGCAATTTACAGGGAAATACCTATATTTGTCATGTGTTCGTGTCTAGTCACTCCATATTTATATACACAACACATACACATTTATGTAATCTCGATTACTTCTATACAGTATATATGTATATATATATATATATATATATATATATACGTAAAAGTTCTATTTAAATTGTTGGGATACAACAAGCAAATATTTTATAACTGATATAAAGCACTCAACAAATAATTGGAGTAAAAATACGATATTAACAAATAGAAACTATATTTATAAAACCATATTTATTTCATCATACATATTTCAAGGACACCAAGTTAAATTATGGTGTGCTTTCATCAGATAAAATATAATATAGAGCAGTTTCATAAATAAATATTTTAAGGGTATGTCAATATTTATTTATAAATCTGCTCTATATTATATTTTATCTGATGAAAGCACACCATAATTTAACTTGGTGTCCTTGAAATATGTATAATGAAATAAATATGGTTTTATAAATATAGTTTCCATTTGTTAATATCGTATATATATATATATATATATATATATATATATATATATATATATATATATATATATATATAGTGAAAGAAAGAATGAAGAGTAACATGGTTGGCTGTACAACAAGGGGCTTTATTTCAGGTATTAACAATTGTTTCATTGATCAGATGAGTCGAGAGGCCGCTAATCACTCGAAGTTGCGTCACTTGATCTTCATTACATTATTTACCTCTGACCAAATCCTCAGAATACGGCCTCTAGACTCACCTGATCAATGAAACAATTGTCAATACCTGAAATAAAGCCCTTTGTTGTACAGCCAACCATGTTACTCTTCATTCTATCACTCTTATTACTCCAAGTACAACCTACATAGGAATTATCGAGAACTCGCTGCCTAACTATGGAAAGATCTTGTTGAGTCAAACAAAGCCGTACGTTAAAACTATCCACGACGCAGAGTACTCACAACCTCTAACTGGATTACCTATAACGATAACTTGTTATCCCATATATATATGTGTGTGTGTGTGTGTGTGTGTGTGTGTGTGTGTGTGTGTGTGTGTGTGAAGAGAGAGAAAGATACTCATATATGGCAAAAGTAGTGATTTTTGCTTAAATTTGTATCTGTGCTACTAATAAAAATATATATATGTGTGTGTGTGTATAGATACACACACACACACACACACATATATATATATATATATATCAACCCTGAAGTATGCTCACCTAGAAAGCTAGCCAGCAATCTGACTGTTATCTTCCGATATGATAAATATTTAAAATTCTCCGACTTTGAAATGAAATGTTAAAAGATCTTTGGCTTGATACAGCTTAACATTAGCGATGATTTAAGAAGGGCTCTTCATCACCACACACACATACACACACACACACATACACACGCACACACACACACATGAATATTTCCTGTAGGAACACTATCATTTCACTTACATCGCTAATGTAGACTGCCTACTTTTAAGCATCATTAAATGTATGATATATATATGTGTGTATATATATATGTGTGTGTGTACATACATATACAAAGATATATATATATATATACATACATAAATATATATAAATATGTATATAATATATTTAGAAACACACAGATACATGCGGACACACACATATACATGAATGCATCCGCACCCAACCGTGAGTTAAGGGTGCCAATATATATATATATATATATATATATATATTTATATATATATATATATATGTGTGTGTGTGTGTGTCTGTATATAAAACATATATATGTGTGTGCGTGCATGCATGTATACATATATTCACGCACATACATACATAGAGACAGACATTCAGGCAGGCATATATATATATATATATATATATATATATACAGCACCTGATGAGGGGTATAGTTTTCGAAGCAGAACATTTTGTAGCGGAAGACATGCAAAGAGGTAAAAATCACGCATTTTACCTTTATGCTGTGTATCAGCTGGCCCCATTCGTCTACTCTTTCACTCAATAGGCTTACGTCAGCACCGCGAATAGTTAATAGGTTTATGTCAGCACCGCGAATAGTTAATAGGTTTATGTCAGCACCGCGAATAGTTAATAGTCTTATGTCAGCGCCGCGAATGGTTAATAGTCTTATGCCAGCACCGCGAATAGTTAATAGTCTTATGTCAGCACCGCGAATAGTTAATAGGCTTATGTCAGCACCGCGAATAGTTAATAGTCTTATGAGAAGTGTGGTGAAAAGGTCTCCTCACCTATCATATCATATATATATATATATATATATATATATATATATATATATATATATATATATATAAAATAAAATAAGTAAGTCAAATATGTAAAATTTGGCTTCGTTTATTATAAATAATAAATTTACTGCTATATATATTTCGGTGACAGCTATTATTGGCTGTATTGACAGAGTGAAATACACTTCAACAACATGTGTACCTGTCTTTTCCACACCAATTCGGACTGCCTGAAGAGATCACAGCCAATAATAGCTGTCACCGAAATATATATAGCAGTAAATTTATTATTTATAATAAACGAAGCCATATTTTACATATTTGACTTACTTATTTTATTTTACATACTCCGGAGTAAACAAACCAACCTGCGTACTTCGTCGAGTGCTCCAATCTGCATACATATACGCAAATATTATATATATATATATATATATTGACTGTTTAATAGCTTTGTTATATTTAACCACTCTGTCGTGAGCTTTATTCGATTTGTGATATTTTGCATTTTCGCAATATTACACACAACTGAATTCATTCGCCTAATATAGGTGTTGCCTCCCTTGCTGAACGCCACGTGGGGTCAGTTACAGACACATTTATGTGGACTTTCGAACTGAATCCCGTTGACAACGCGTACTCCTAGTTCAGTTGGGATACCATAAGCCTAACATCCTTTATGTAAGTGGACAGTAAATGACTTATGGAGCCGCAGAAACCCAAATACTGGATTTTACCATCTCTCCAGGGGTCCGGGTAAATTTTCAACCATATATATTTTTATATATTTTTATATTTGTATATCTGTTTGACCCGAATTAGGCGGTCGAATTTTCGCTGTGCGGATGATTAGTTTAACCACTATCTCAGTGTGTTTGGCCTTTAACGTAAGTTGTAAGCTCTAATTCATATGAATTATCGAGCGCTTGCCACACAACTCGGAAGTGTTTTTCGTTAATTCCTGAGCTGAAGTTCGATTCTCGGTAATTTTTACTTATATATATATATATAACGAAGGAAGTGTGGTAAGGAACCAGGTGGACCATAACGCACCAGAGTACTCGATACGTTGGGTAGTAGAGTGGGTAATAGGAAAAGGGTCAGGACCCCGACGGCAGAGCGCAAGCCGTTTCGACGGCTATTTATGGACCACAAATAGCCGTCGAAACGGCTTGCGCTCTGCCGTCGGGGTCCTGACCCTTTTCCTCTATATATATGTGTGTGTGTGTATTCAATAAGTAATCTGAACTGTAAACTGAAATAACAAAGCAAACGACACAGTACAGGGAAGAAATACATTAGCATTACACTTGATATAGTAATAAAAGAATCTTAATGTTTCGGACGCTAGTCCTTCATCAGAAATTAGAATGAGAAATTAAAGAAGAAATAGAGTGATAGAAGAGTGTGAGCAGTGGTAGAAACGAATTTCGTGGGGGGAAAGCAGTTCGAAGATGAAACTGAAAGTTGAGAAACTATTTTCAGTGATGTCTAATAGAAAATCTCTGCATTTGTGGGGGTGGGGATATCTGTGTGTGGTGTCTGTGTATTGTGTCTGTGTGTGTGTGAAAGGTATGAGCGACGATGACCTGGGATCAATTATGGGTGTCAACGAGGGCCGTTTGAGCAGACTCTTCTGGAGTACTTTCAGGTTGGAAATTATTAACTACTTCCCAAGATTCTTGGCTTGTAGCCTTTGTCAGACAGCTGTTAGGGCTTGTCATCTGAAAGGTTTTAGTGCAGAAATCTTCCTCTCCGCCCAAGCCCTCACCAACTTCTTCAAGTACCAAGTATAAAGAGGAAAGTGAGGGTCGAGGGGGAGGTAATACCTTTTAGTATGTTTTATGAAATATGGATGAGAATGGTTAATGAGTCTACTCTGTCTAAGCGTTTTTTTCAATCTGAGGGATTGAAACCGGGGAAGGGTAATTGCGATGCCCTTGTGACGACAGAGTAATTCATGATTTTGTGAGGGATTTTCCCTGGGGTTACTTTAACGTGGACTCCCCTCCTATTGTGAACTCTTCTTATTTAACATTTGTTATTGTTATCATTACTATTTGTTATTGTTATCATTACTATTTATTACATTATTATTATTGTTATATATACTAGTTCCCTTTCTTCGTATCACCTTATATTCAGTGACGAATTTAATGGGGGCAAAGGGGGCAATTACCCCAGGCCCCTTGCAGTGGATGGGGAAGCACTAGTGATGGCCGTAGCAGTTTATTTGTGCCCTCAGCTGGGCTTTATAGTTTTAGGATGGCTAGAACTTTTTAATCTAATACCTGTATGTATAACTTTTCAATTCCACTTGCGCCAAGCTAACTTTGATATGTAAAATTAGGGGTGGGGTGTTGTGTATTCTAATTTGTTATGTATGAGGGGCCTCCCAATCTTGAAGTACTCCGGGCCCCATTGTTTAAATCCAGCCCTGCTTGTATTTACTCAATATAAATCCCAATCTCTGCCGTGTAGTTTGATTTATTCATCCTTGTACTGTCCCTAATGTCATGGGTCCTAGTGGCCAATAAAAGAAAATATTATTATGCGCAAGCATGCGCTGGGTCTACGACATCTCCAGCTTTTCCTTAACGGTGGTCGCCGTTCGCTAGACGCGTTTTTCTTCAGCTCGTCTCTTTAGCGGAGCTGCAGTCCTTGGTCAAGCGAAGACCGAGAGGGGGCGCTTCGTGACTGGAATGTCTTCAAGCGCTCACAGCCCTCAGTCAATCGGGCAGTACGATCGATGAAAACTCCATCTTGGCGTTCTTTAGAGGGTTACTGGCGGGAAAAAACAACGACGTTCTTGGAGAGACTCGAGGCGTTGACGAAAATCAACAAGCATCTTTTCCAGAGGACTTTAGGTCCAAGGTCCATGGATAATTTCCAGAAATCATTTGCCTGGCAGTGTTGCCTAGGAGCTTTGCCAGATAGAAATAAACTCGAAAGACATGGAAGTGCAGTCAACTGGATGCATGCGGTGAGATGAAACCGTCCCATACGCACTCATAAAATCTGAGTATCGCTTGCCTTGAGTTTATGTAAACACGTGTTGTCACGTGTAAGACAGTGGTGGTCGTGTTTGAAAGGGCTTGGGACAAGCACTTTCCTCTTCGGTGGGGCCCTGATTAACTTTTTCAGGTTCATTTAAAGAGGAAAATCAGAGTGGAGAGGGAAGTGCTGCCATCCAAGCAGTTTGTTGAAAGTTGGGTGAATGTGGCGAGCATGGTCAGAGTGAATGGGCCTACCTTGAGTATGTGCTTCTAGATTGGAGGAGGAAAACTGGGATAGGGCACTTGCTCTAGCGGTCAGGGTAACCGTGGCTTTTGTGTGATTTCTCCACATGTAACCCCTGAAATCTCCCCACATTGGGGGAATTAGTTATGTTTGATTTGTTTTAAATGTTTATTTTCTTAGACCCTGTTATAAATTATATTTCACACAAAACCCCTAAACAGGTCATTAATGTCTTCTTAATGTGATCCCTGTGGGGCTAATGAAGAAATCATTATTATTATTATAAGGACGATGGATTGGCAGAATCGGTAGAGCGACTGAAACCAAGCTTTGCAACATAGAGTTACGGGCCTTCCCGTTCTGTGTTCAAATCCCGCCGAGGTTAACTTTGCCTTTCATCCTTACGAGGTCGATAAAATAAAGTACCAGTAACACACTGGAATCGATTTAATCTACTATCCCCTCCCGCAAAGTTGTTGGCCTACTGCCTAAATAAGAAATCATCATCATTATTATTATACGGTGGATTGGCAGTATCGGTAGAGGGTCGGACGCCATGCTTTACAGCATAGAGTTACGCCCCTTTATGATCTAAGTTCAAATCCCGCCGAGGTTAACTTTGCCTTTCATCCTTACGGGGTCGATAATATAAAGCACCAGTAATGTACTGGGGTCGATTTAAT
Source organism: Eledone cirrhosa (assembly GCA_964016885.1). NCBI lineage: Eukaryota > Metazoa > Mollusca > Cephalopoda > Octopoda > Eledonidae > Eledone > Eledone cirrhosa. The sequence goes on from OZ024740.1 coordinate 19,534,987, forward strand.
CGACTTCCCCCTGCCCCCAAATTACTGGCCGTGTGCCTATATAAGAAAGCATTATTATTATTTGCAGACTTGGTAGAGGATTGGACATGCTTTCCAGCATAGTTACGTCCCTTTACGATCTGAGTTCAAATCCCGCCGAGGTTAACTTTGCCTTTCATCCTTACGAGGTCGATAAAATAAAGTACCAGTAATGCACTGGGTAATTGCTGGCCTTGTGCCGAAAGTAGAAACAATTATTATTCACATAGGTTTATCAATGATCGCGGGCAGACGATAAGTTGTATATGAAGAGGTGATAATTACTTTACAATATGTCCTTATCAGGTAAGGGGGAACAATCTGCTACATGTGCTGAGTTAAATACAGGCAAACTACTACAACGACTACAGTTACTAGAACAACAACAACTACCACCACCACCACTACTACTTCTACTCCTACTACTACTACTACTAGTATCAGTAGTAGTAGTGGTGGTGGTGGTGGTAGTAGTAGTTCTACTACTACTAGTAGTAGTACTAGTAGTAGTAGTACTACTACCACCACCACTACTACTACTACTACTACTAGTAGCAGTAGTAGTAGTGGTGGTAGTGGTGGTAGTAGTAGTACTACCACTACTACTACTACTACCACTGCTACTGCTACTACTACCACTACTACCACTACCACTGCTACTGCTACTACTACCACTACTACCACTACCACTACTACTACTACTACTGCCACTACTACCACTACTACTACTACTACTACTACCACCACTACTACTACAACCACCACTACTACTACTACCACCACCACAACCACCACCATTACTACCACCACTGCCACTACTACCATTACTACTACTACCATTACTACTACCACCACCACTAACACCACTACTACTACCACCACTACTACTACCACCACCACTACTACCAACACTACTACCACTACTACTACCACTACCACTACTACTACCACCACCACTACCACCACTACTCCTACCACCACTACTACCACTACTATTACTACTACTACTACTACCACCACTACTACTACTACTACTACTACTACTACCACTACCACAACCACTACTACTACTGCCACAGTGTGATGATAATCTGAAGCAATTATAACATGATTAATATCAAGATAAAGAACAGATGAAATAACAATAGAGTTAAGGAGGGGCAGGAGAAGAAGAAGAAGAAGAAGAAGAAGAAGAAGAAGAAGAAGAAGAAGAAGAAGAACAAGAACAACAACAACAACAACAACAACAACAACAACAACAACAACAATAACGACCACAACAACAACAACAACAACAACAGCAACAGCAGCAACAACAAAAACAACAACAGCAACAAAAACAACAACAACCACAACAAAAACAGCAACCACAGCAACCACAACAACAAAAACAACAACAACCAAAACAAAAACAACAACAACAACAACCACAACAACCACAACAACAACAACCACAACAACAACAACCACAACAACAACAAACCACAACAACAACAAACCACAACAACCACAACCACAACAACAACAACAACAACAACAACAACAACAACAACAACAACAACAACAACAACAACAACCACAACAACAACAACATATATTACTATTATTAATACTACTACAACAACTACTGCTAATACGGCAAAGTGGGATCAATTCCCGCAGGTATTTCTGTTCACTTTTTCTGTCCCCAGTGGGTACTTTACTCGACATATTGAACTATTATTTATAGTTATTTGCTTTTTGGCGACTTTTTAAAAAAAGCCAACTTATTTTCAAACACTTACTTTACGTTTTGTGATTATCTTCATCTTTTCACTTCTTTTCGTCTCTGCTTGCTATCTTCTTTTCCCTCGTTCTCTTTGTTTTGTCTTCAATATATACATATATATATATATACAGTATATATATATATATATATATATATATATATATATATATATATATATATATATATATATATATATATATATATGTAGGAGGTGAGTTTTATTGTAGTACAATAAAGCAATGCAGATATCGGATAAGAAGCACTCTACAGTTTGTAGGACTGAAGTATACATAATATATAAGATCAAAAGATGGTTAAAAGAGTTCCATGTATTTTATTATGCGCATTTCAAAAACAAATATCATCATGCAATAACATTTGTGTTTTCATTATTTTATCTGATGAAAACACAAATGTTATTGCATGATGATATTTGTTTTTGAAATGCGCATAATAAAATACATGGAACTCTTTTAACCATCTTTTGATCTTATATATTATATATATATATATATATATATATATATATATATATATATATATATATATATATATATATATAAACGTTTGTATATGTATAATAAAGCCAAAACAATGCAGGTATGGACAAAATAAAGAATGCAAATGCAAAAGATATTGTTGACAATTAGTCTTTTACCTTAGATTTATTTAAATGTCCATAATTTTCGAGATAATATCTCTTCTTCAGAGCGAAGTAAAGTTGTCAACCGGTGTTCTAAATTGCTTGCCAAGTCATGCTGACATTTCCTGTCAGTATTGGCAGTACTGGAATTGTATAATCAAGACCGTAGCGGTATGTCATATATCAAATCATATATTTTATCTGATGAAGACGTACCGAAAAAAAACAAAAACACAGTACCTTTGAAATATATATAATAAAGGATATATTTTGATTATGTGAATATCTTTCATTTGTTTATATTTTGAATAATATTAAAAACTCCAGGAAAACTTTTGTTGTTGAGTGCTTTTAATCTATTGTAAAATAAATAAATATATATATATATATATATATATATATATATATATATATATATATATATATATATATATATATATATATATATATATATATATATTAGTATTGGTGCTTTGAAATAGCGATGTATATATGAATGTATGTATAGTATATTTGGCAATATATTGTATGTTTAATTAAAAACATTTAGAAGACCATTCGCTATGAGTTTTAAAGTACTGACTAAGTCACTTACTTAATCTCGGCAAATGTAACAACATTTTTAATTAAATATACTATATATGCATTCATGTGTCCAGAAATAGCCGTCGAAACGGCTTGAGCTATGCCGTCGGGGTCATACATTTTCCTATATATATATACATATATATATGTTTACTACGGACTTTTATTTTATTTCTGTATCTATCCTTTGTGATCCTGTCTCTATTTTTGTACTCCAGAAGAAGGGCTAAAGCCCGACACGTCGAACTTTAGTCCCCCTTTTCCTTATAAAGCATGAAACTAATAAGACTTTTTGTATCTGTTTTGTCGTTTCCTTGAACTATATATATATATATATAGTTGTGTGTGTGTGTGTGTGTGTGTGTGTGTGTGTGTGTGTGTGTGTGTGTGTGTGTGTAAATACCACAAATATTTTCTTCCACCTCATTTATATAAAAAGGAATGTTGGGTGTTAGTAAATTACTTAGCTAATTAATACTAAGTATTAATTAACACTGAGTATTAATTAATACTTTATTGATAGAGTAAGGAGCCATAAACGAAATATTCAGCGGTTTATATCCAGCATGACGTTAAATACCAACAAGAGAGTAACCTGATCCTACCTTTGTGTGAAGACCCGAGCAGCTGGGGAGAGGTGTTATGTCAAGGAGAGAAGGGCACTCTGGCCGCTTACCGTTTTCAGGACTCTGAGACAAGATGGCAGAAAGAGAGGCAGACACCTTCTAACTGGACACCTGTGACAGAATGGACTCCGCTAATGGTACCCAAGAGCTAAGAGGTGATGTTAAAGCGAGTGATGGGTTAAGTCCACAATCGTAGCAGACCACAGCGGGATTTGAACTTAGAACATAAAAAGCCGAAATAAATACCGCAAGGCATCCTTTCTAATATTCTAACAAAGTGGAAGAGTATACTGCAGTCCCTGTGGTCCCATACTATTTGTTGTTGTTGTTGTTCTTCTTCTTCTTCTTCTTCTTCTTCTTCTTCTTCTTCTTCTTCTTCTTCTTCTTCTTCTTCTTCTTCTTCTTGTAATCACAATGTCTGACAAATTATACACGTGTATTTGAATTAAAATATAGGCAGAAGTTTTAATCATCAACATACAGAAGCCGCAAATAAACGATAGAACAGAACTACATGGAACAGAGTGACTCTATGAATGTTCCACGCATGGGCTATCCACACACTCCACACACTCGGACCAGATAAGGAAGATCACATCGTTTTAGTTTTGTTGTTTTTTTTCGTTTTTGTTTTAAAGAGGGGCAGAACCCCGAAATATCATGTTGAAATATACTGGGCAAAAAACAACATTAGATTGTTTGTTTTGTCACCCTTTGTTTTTTATGTATTTCTGCCGCACTGTACCGGCTTTCTGAAGTTCTCATCAATAGACAGAGCAGTTAAAGGTGGATTAATTATCTACACTACTCCACACACACACACACAGCCACCCCACCCTCAGGACACTAACTACTGAATGTATGTATGGATTCATACTTCTTGATGGGGTCGTAGAGGCGCCGTCGTGAGATACGGTGTGTATTGGACATGGTGAAGCTAACTCACATCCAAATCTGAATACAACTGATTTTTCCAGAGAAGGAAAGAGGGTGATAGAGTGAAGAAGTGATAATAATTGTTTCCACTTTTGGCACAAGGCCAGCAATTATCTCAGTACATTACTGGTACTTTATTTTATCGACCCCCCGTAAGGATGAAAGGCAAAGTTAACCTCAGCGGGATTTGAACTCAGTTCGTTAAGGGGCGTAACTATGCTGGAAAGCATGGCGTCGAACCCTCTACCGATACTGCCAATCCACCACCAATACATTTATTTGTACCCTCAGCTGGGCTTTTTAGTTTTAGGATGGTTAGAATTGTTTTAATTTAATACCTGTATGTATAACTTTTCAATTCCAATTACTTACACCAAGGTGACTTTGATATGTAAAATTGGGGGGTTTTCTGTGTATTCTAATGTTTTGTGTGTATGTGTGTGTGTGTGTGTGTGTGTGTGTGTGTGTGTGTGTGTGTGTGTGTGTGTGTGTGTGTGTGTGTGTGTATGAGGGGTCTCCCAAACTTGAAATGCCCCGAACCTCCCAAGGTCTAAACCCTACCCTGCTATTTGAGTGTAATAGAAATGACGCTAACGTAACTGATTGCCTTCTTCAGCTGAAGTGATCAGAGATTTCGTACTTGACAGTGAGTGATGGGGGGTAAGGACTGAAGATAATAAGAAATTTGTGAGAGGATTTTTGTTGTCTTGTGGTGAGTTGGGGGGAAAGAGAACAGCGCAAATAGAAGTTCTAGTAACAGAAATATTTGGGTTGGGGAGTGGTGGATGGAAGGATTTACTGACATTACATCTATGTATGTATGTGTTTGTTTGTATGTATATGTGTGTGTATGTATGTATATGTGTATGCATGTGTATATGTATGTATGCATGTATGTATATATGTATGTATGCATGCATGTATATATATATATGTATATATGTAAGTATGTATGTAAATGTGTTATTCCACAGACACACCCTATCAATCCAGTAGCGATGTTTGTCTGCCATGCTTGCTCTAGACCAGAAGTTCTCAAAGTGGGCGCTACCGACACCTTCCCCGGGGGTGAGAAGGTACAGGGGGTGCAGGGGGCCTAAGGGGGCGGTGCTGGTGGTACAGATGATATAATAGTATATCAAATATCAAATGATACATATTATATATAAATATAATAAAATAAAAAATATATATTTATTTATACATAGTATATATTATATTATTTATTATATATATTAAAGATTTTATTTCTTATATATCATTTACAATTTGTATGTAGACAGGTCTCTCTGGAAATAGAGGCTGAGGGTATTATGTGCCCTTGACGGGTGACCCCAAAAGTTTGAGAACCTCTGTTATAGACCCTGTAAATCATCGACTTGTCTAAAGAGCAGATGTATGGCAGTGAACAGAATTGGACTGAACAATGAACTGCAATGCTAAACATCAGACAAGATAAAGCAATCATATATGTATGTGTGTATGTATATATGTATGTATGTATGAAAGTATTAATGTATGTATGTATATATGTATGTATGTAAGAATATATATGTATGTATTCATGTATGTATTCATGTATGTATTCATGTATGTATGTTCTTCTGGTTTTATAATTTCACAAAGTTTTCCCAATAAAGAGAGAGTCGGTTTCTAACATAGACACAAGACCCTCTCATTGGAATTTACACAACATCAACTAGATAGATTATGTATGTATGCATGTATAGATTTGGATGTTATTGTATGTGTGGATGTGGATGTTTTGAGTTGTATGTGTGCATGTGTATATGCTTTGCATCTGTACATGTGTATATGCAGTTATTAGATGCAAAATTTTTGGAATGTTTTACATATTTTTACTGTTCCATTAATGGATTGTACTTGTAATTTCCTAACTAGTTGTGTTCTTTCTGTTCCTGTGAAGCGTAGCTTCTCAAGATTTGTATTGAGGCAGTTACTAACATACCCCAGTACCCCAATAATCACAGGCATAAAT
>OZ024740.1:19559061-19574061 GCA_964016885.1 Eledone cirrhosa
CCACTACTACTGCTGCTGCATGTGATGATGATGATAGCGGTGTTGTTTTTAAGGATGATAAGGAGCGGGAGGATAACGATAACAACGACGATGACATTGATGATGATGATGACATTGATGATGATGATGATGATGATGAGGAGGAGGAGGAGGAGGAGGAGGAGGAGGAGGAGGAGGAGGAGGAGGAGGAGGAGGGACGGAAGAGAATCTCAATGATATTGTTATATTCATCATCATTGTTGAGTCTTTCTTCGACATATTGTTCCAGCGTTCCATTAGTAGGTGTGGCTACATCCGGGTATGATATGTTGAGGGTGTTGTCACAACCCGCTTCTTTACCCGGCTGCCATACTCACATCATCTTTATTTTACTCTGATTTATTTTATCACCGACAGTGAACACCACCAACACTACTACTACCACCACCACCACTACTACTACCACTACTACTACCACCACCACTACCACCACCACCACCACCACCACCCTAACCCACAGCTAACTACTCCACACCACCCCACCTCACACCACCCTACCAAGTTCTCAGTTTTTTTACAGTATTCTGTATTATAATGGGTGAAGCAGGAGCAAGGACTCGTTACATAATGGTTTCTTACATACGCACAAGGTCAGTATTTTAGGGGGAGGGGAAAGTCGATTAAATCGACCCCAGTTCATGACTGGTACTTTATTTTATCGACCCCGTAAGGATGAAAAGCAAAGGTAACCTCGGCGGGATTTGAACTCAGATCATAAAGGGCCATAACTCTATGCTGCAATGCATGGCGTCAGACCCTCTACCGATACTGCCAAACCACCTTCCTTAGGAGTCATTACATAATAAACTCATAAATACACTCTATTGGAATACTCGGAACTTGGTGGTTTCTCTCACAAAGCCATTGGTCAACCCGAGACAAAAACATTAAGAACTTGCTCAAAATACCGCTCAGAGATATCGCTACCGGAAGCATGTAGTTGTGCTGCTCAAAATACCGCTCAGAGATATCGCTACCGGAAGCGTGTAGTTGTGCTGCTCAAAATACCGCTCAGAGATATCGCTACCGGAAGCGTGTAGTTGTGCTGCTCAAAATACCGCTCAGAGATATCGCTACCGGAAGCATGTAGTTGCGCTGCTCAAAATACCGCTCAGAGGTATCGCTACCGGAAGCATGTAGTTGCGCTGCTCAAAATACCGATCAGAGGTATCACACCTGGAAACATGTAGTTGTGCTGCTCAAAATACCGATCAGAGGTATCGCACCCGGAAACATGTAGTTGTGCTGCTCAAAATACCGATCAGAGGTATCGCACCCGGAAACATGTAGTTGTGCTGCTCAAAATACCGATCAGAGGTATCGCACCCGGAAACATGTAGTTGTGCTGCTCAAAATACCGATCAGAGGTATCGCACCCGGAAACATGTAGTTGTGCTGCTCAAAATACCGATCAGAGGTATCGCACCCGGAAACATGTAGTTGTGCTGCGAACTCCTTTCCCACACACCATTGCACACAGATACGAGAGTCGGCTGAAAAGTTCAAATTTCATAGATTTTGCGGTATTCGTTCCGGCTCTCTGCTCTCTGAGTTCAAATCCCGCCGAGGTCAACTTTGCTTTTCATTCATTCAAGGTTGATAAAAAAAAGTACCAGTCTAGTACTGGGGTCTATTCTTCCTCTATATCTCTTTCTCACCTCCACTCTCATTCTCTATCCTTCTCTGGAAGAAATCTGCTGTACGGAGGCCTGGAGAAGAGATGAGCTCCGCCAGGGGTAAAATACCCTAGATACCCTGTATGTCAATACGGCACCCCTACAACTCCATCAGATATTACGGTACTATACATATCAGTAGTTGGAAATAGATACTACAGTAGTTGTAGCATACCTTTATTCACCCGAAGAAGAAGAAGAAGAAGAAGAAGAAGAAGAAGAAGAAGAAGAAGAAGAAGAAGAAGAAGAAGAAGAAGAAGATTAATTTTATCTGTTGTCTCCGTCTCTCTCGCCATCCTCATCTCTCACTATTACAAGCAAACGAGAACACACACGCTGGCCGCCATGTGCTGGCCTCCAGATGCTGGCTGTCCCGTGTCCCCGGCGGACAGAATAGAGATGACGTTTCCCCGGAGAATGGTGAGAGAGACGCGTTGAAAGATCCATTCCAGCTCGTGAGGCTCCAATCTACGGGTAGGCAACTCTGGGCCGATGGTGGTGAGTAGGGAGGTGGTTTTATGGCCAAAGACACCTGAAGTCTCCACTGCTACGGGCTCGACCACAAACCTGTCGGAGAGCGACAGCTATCGCAGTCATTTTTCCTACTTCACACTGTCTCTTTATGTAGTTTCTTATTTTTAAACGATGTTTCTTAAAAAGACAAACACTGAGGACAAAATCAATTAATAAAGTTTGGAAATATGAATGGTTTTCTGGAAGCTTCTTTTTATGGCTTAGTCAGAAGATGAAGGGCAGTGCCCATCACCTTGGTACAATGACCCCGTAGCACCTGGGACAAAAGAATGAAGTTATCACCCGACTGATGTCCTGTGTTGAATGCTTGCAACAAAGTGGACTCCACTAAAGCTGCCCAATGTCAAGGTTGTGGTGATTAACTGGATGAAACTTTACCGCTCAAATAGAGGAACGTTCGTTCCCTTCAACGAGATCCTAATTATTTTCTGTCTACCAAATTCTAATCACAAGACATCGGTCAGTCGAAGACTGTGGTAGAAGACATTAATTCAAGAGGATCAAACTGGAAAGCACGTGCTTGCGAAATAATCTTCTTAACTACAGAACCATTCCTGTGAATGTTGTTGAGAGACCTGAATTCTAATGTCTCGGTCAGAGTTCTTCTCAAAGATGTAACAAATAAAAAAAAATACTCGAAGAAACCAGTCAGTTTATTTTTAGAAGTCACGCCTCTCACGACAAACTTTCTTATTTTTATATCGTCTGCTGAAATCTTGAATGAGCATGTTCGTGTTTCTTTCAACTGTCAGAACCAGAAGGAAAATTCGTAAACAGAGCGTTGGAAGTAGTTCAACGGTGAGAGGCAACTGGGGAATGGTTAAAGTAATAGAGTTTGGGGATTTAAGTCTCACCAAAATACTGCATTAATAATTGCAAACCATTACTGTTGGTAAACAAAGGGACAGAACTGTTTCTTAGAGCTAAGAGCAATTAAACAGAACTAATTTCGACTTGTACACACAATATGAAATCCTTGGTGTAACAGTGACGTCAGACAGTCAAACAATACCAATAAGTCACATGCCAACGCCATTGTTTCTCTTTGTTTTTTTTTGCTCTTAACATATATATATATATATATATGTGTGTATTTCTGTTTGTTTATATGTTTCTAATAAATATATACGTATATGTATACATGTATACATGTATACATGTATGCATGCATGTATGTATGTATGCATGTATGTATGTATGTATGTATGTATGTATGTATGTATATATGTTCTTCTGGTTTTATAATTTTATACATTTTACCAATAGAGAGAGAGTCGGATTCTAACATAGACACAAGACTCTCTCATTGGAATTTACACAACATCAACTGTACATGTGTATATGCAGTTATTAGATGCAGAATTTTTGGAATGTTTTACATATTTTTACTGTTCCATTAATGGATTGTACTTGTAATTTCCTAACTAGTTGTGTTCTTTCTGGTATGGTATCCAGTAAGGTATGGTATCCACTATATATGGTAGCCAGTATATATGGTAGCCAGTATGGTATGGTAGCCAGTATATATGGTAGCCAGTATGGTATGGTAGCCAGTATGGTATGGTAGCCAGTATATATGGTAGCCAGTATGGTATGGTAGCCAGTATGGTATGGTAGCCAGTATATATGGTAGCCAGTATGGTATGGTAGCCAGTATGGTATGGTATCCACTATATATGGTAGCCAGTATATATGGTAGCCAGTATGGTATGGTAGCCAGTATATATGGTAGCCAGTATGGTATGGTAGCCAGTATGGTATGGTAGCCAGTATATATGGTAGCCAGTATGGTATGGTAGCCAGTATATATGGTATCCAGTATATATGGTAGCCAGTATGGTATGGTAGCCAGTATATATGGTATCCAGTAAGGTATGGTATCCACTATATATGGTAGCCAGTATGGTATGGTAGCCAGTATATATGGTATCCAGTAAGGTATGGTATCCACTATATATGGTAGCCAGTATGGTATGGTAACCAGTATATATGGTAGCCAGTATGGTATGGTAGCCAGTATATATGGTAGCCAGTATGGTATGGTAGCCAGTATGGTATGGTATCCAGTAAGGTATGGTAGCCAGTATATATGGTATCCAGTATATATGGTAGCCAGTATGGTATGGTATCCAGTAAGGTATGGTAGCCAGTAGGGTATGGGAGCCAGTATGGAATGGTATCCAGTAAGGTATGGTAGCCAGTATATATGGTATCCAGTATATATGGTAGCCAGTATGGTATGGTAGCCAGTATGGTATGGTATCCAGTAAGGTATGGTAGCCAGTATATATGGTATCCAGTATATATGGTAGCCAGTATATATGGTAGCCATTATGGTATGGTATCCAGTAAGGTATGGTAGCCAGTATGGTATGGTAGCCAGTATGGTATGGTATCCAGTAAGGTATGGTAGCCAGTATATATGGTATCCACTATATATGGTAGCCAGTATATATGGTAGCCAGTATATATGGTAGCCAGTATGGTATGGTAGCCAGTATATATGGTATCCACTATATATGGTAGCCAGTATATATGGTAGCCAGTATATATGGTAGCCAGTATGGTATGGTAGCCAGTATATATGGTAGCCAGTATGGTATGGTAGCCAGTATGGTATGGTAGCCAGTATATATGGTAGCCAGTATGGTATGGTAGCCAGTATATATGGTATCCAGTATATATGGTAGCCAGTATGGTATGGTAGCCAGTATATATGGTATCCAGTAAGGTATGGTATCCACTATATATGGTAGCCAGTATGGTATGGTAGCCAGTATATATGGTAGCCAGTATGGTATGGTAGCCAGTATATATGGTAGCCAGTATGGTATGGTAGCCAGTATATATGGTATCCAGTATGGTATGGCAGCCAGTATGGTATGGTAGCCAGTATATATGGTAGCCAGTATGGTATGGTAGCCAGTATGGTATGGTAGCCAGTATGGTATGGTAGCCAGTATGGTATGGTAGCCAGTATAGTATGGTAGCCCGTATGGTATCGTAGCCAGTATGGTATGGTAGCCAGTATGGTATGGTAGCCAGTATAGTATGGTATCCAGTATATATGGTAGCCAGTATGGTATGGTAGCCAGTATATATGGTAGCCAGTATAGTATGGTATCCACTATATATGGTAGCCAGTATGGTATGGTAACCAGTATGGTATGGTAGCCAGTATGGTATGGTAGCCAGTATGGTATGGTAGCCAGTATAGTATGGTAGCCCGTATGGTATCGTAGCCAGTATGGTATGGTAGCCAGTATGGTATAGTAGCCAGTATGGTATGGTAGCCAGTATGGTATGGTAGCCAGTATGGTATGGTAGCCAGTATGGTATGGTACGCAGTATGGTATGGTAGCCAGTAGAGTATGGTAGCCCGTATGGTATCGTAGCCAGTATGGTATGGTAGCCAGTATGGTATGGTAGCCAGTATAGTATGGTAGCCAGTATGGTATGGTAGCCAGTATGGTATGGTACGCAGTATGGTATGGTAGCCAGTATAGTATGGTAGCCCGTATGGTATCGTAGCCAGTATGGTATGGTAGCCAGTATAGTATGGTAGCCAGTATGGTATGGTAGCCAGTATGATATAGTAGCCAGTATGGTATGGTAGCCAGTATGGTATGGTAGCCAGTATAGTATGGTAGCCCGTATGGTATCGTAGCCAGTATGGTATGGTAGCCAGTATGGTATGGTAGCCAGTATGGTATGGTAGCCAGTATATATGGTAGCCAGTATAGTATGGTAGCCAGTATAGTATGGTATCCAGTATATATGGTAGCCAGTATGGTATGGTAGCCAGTATATATGGTATCCAGTAAGGTATGGTATCCACTATATATGGTAGCCAGTATGGTATGGTAGCCAGTATAGTATGGTAGCCAGTATGGTATGGTAGCCAGTATGGTATGGTAGCCAGTATATATGGTAGCCAGTATGGTATGGTAGCCAGTATGGTATGGTAACCAGTATGGTATGGTAGCCAGTATGGTATGGTAGCCAGTATAGTATGGTAGCCCGTATGGTATCGTAGCCAATATGGTATGGTAGCCAGTATGGTATGGTAGCCAGTATAGTATGGTATCCAGTATATATGGTAGCCAGTATGGTATGGTAGCCAGTATGGTATGGTACGCAGTATGGTATGGTAGCCAGTAGAGTATGGTAGCCCGTATGGTATCGTAGCAAGTATGGTATGGTAGCCAGTATGGTATGGTAGCCAGTATGGTATGGTAGCCAGTATGGTATGGTACGCAGTATGGTATGGTAGCCAGTATAGTGTGGTAGCCCGTATGGTATCGTAGCCAGTATGGTATGGTAGCCAGTATAGTATGGTAGCCAGTATGGTATGGTAGCTAGTATGGTATGGTAGCCAGTATGGTATGGTAGCCAGTATGGTATGGTAGCCAGTATAGTATGGTAGCCCGTATGGTATCGTAGCCAGTATGGTATGGTAGCCAGTATGGTATGGTAGCCAGTATAGTATGGTAGCCAGTATATATGGTAGCCTGTATAGTATGGTAGCAAGTATAGTATGGTATCCAGTATATATGGTAGCCAGTATCGTATGGTAGCCAGTATATATGGTATCCAGTAAGGTATGGTATCCACTATATATGGTAGCCAGTATGGTATGGTAGCCAGTACATATGGTAGCCAGTATGGTATGGTAGCCAGTATATATGGTATCCAGTAAGGTATGGTATCCACTATATATGGTAGCCAGTATGGTATGGTAGCCAGTATAGTATGGTAGCCCGTATGGTATCGTAGCCAGTATGGTATGGTAGCCAGTATGGTATCGTAGCCAGTATAGAATGGTAGCCAGTATGGTATGGTAGCCAGTATGGTATGGTAGCCAGTATATATGGTAGCCAGTATAGTATGGTAGCCAGTATAGTATGGTATCCAGTATATATGGTAGCCAGTATGGTATGGTAGCCAGTATATATGGTATCCAGTAAGGTATGGTATCCACTATATATGGTAGCCAGTATGGTATGGTAGCCATTATATATGGTAGCCAGTATGGTATGGTAGCCAGTATGGTATGGTAGCCAGTATATATGGTAGCCAGTATGGTATGGTAGCCAGTATATATGGTAGCCAGTATGGTATGGTAGCCAGTATATATGGTATCCAGTATATATGGTAGCCAGTATGGTATGGTAGCCAGTATATATGGTAGCCAGTATGGTATGGTGGCCAGTATATATGGTATCCAGTATATATGGTATCCAGTATATATGGTAGCCAGTATGGTATGGTAGCCAGTATGGTATGGTAGCCAGTATAGTAGGGTAGCCAGTATGGTATGGTAGCCAGTATATATGGTAGCCAGTATGGTATGGTAGCCAGTATATATGGTAGCCAGTATGGTATGGTAGCCAGTATGGTATGGTATCCAGTAAGGTATGGTAGCCAGTATATATGGTATCCAGTATATATGGTAGCCAGTATGGTATGGTATCCAGTAAGGTATGGTAGCCAGTAGGGTATGGGAGCCAGTATGGAATGGTATCCAGTAAGGTATGGTAGCCAGTATATATGGTATCCAGTATATATGGTAGCCAGTATGGTATGGTAGCCAGTATGGTATGGTATCCAGTAAGGTATGGTAGCCAGTATATATGGTATCCAGTATATATGGTAGCCAGTATATATGGTAGCCATTATGGTATGGTATCCAGTAAGGTATGGTAGCCAGTATGGTATGGTAGCCAGTATGGTATGGTATCCAGTAAGGTATGGTAGCCAGTATATATGGTATCCACTATATATGGTAGCCAGTATATATGGTAGCCAGTATATATGGTAGCCAGTATGGTATGGTAGCCAGTATATATGGTATCCACTATATATGGTAGCCAGTATATATGGTAGCCAGTATATATGGTAGCCAGTATGGTATGGTAGCCAGTATATATGGTAGCCAGTATGGTATGGTAGCCAGTATGGTATGGTAGCCAGTATATATGGTAGCCAGTATGGTATGGTAGCCAGTATATATGGTATCCAGTATATATGGTAGCCAGTATGGTATGGTAGCCAGTATATATGGTATCCAGTAAGGTATGGTATCCACTATATATGGTAGCCAGTATGGTATGGTAGCCAGTATATATGGTAGCCAGTATGGTATGGTAGCCAGTATGGTATGGTAGCCAGTATATATGGTAGCCAGTATGGTATGGTAGCCAGTATATATGGTAGCCAGTATGGTATGGTAGCCAGTATATATGGTATCCAGTATGGTATGGCAGCCAGTATGGTATGGTAGCCAGTATATATGGTAGCCAGTATGGTATGGTAGCCAGTATGGTATGGTAGCCAGTATGGTATGGTAGCCAGTATGGTATGGTAGCCAGTATAGTATGGTAGCCCGTATGGTATCGTAGCCAGTATGGTATGGTAGCCAGTATGGTATGGTTGCCAGTATAGTATGGTATCCAGTATGGTATGGTAGCCAGTATGGTATGGTAGCCAGTATATATGGTAGCCAGTATGGTATGGTAGCCAGTATGGTATGGTAACCAGTATGGTATGGTAGCCAGTATGGTATGGTAGCCAGTATAGTATGGTAGCCCGTATGGTATCGTAGCCAGTATGGTATGGTAGCCAGTATGGTATGGTAGCCAGTATAGTATGGTATCCAGTATATATGGTAGCCAGTATGGTATGGTAGCCAGTATATATGGTATCCAGTAAGGTATGGTATCCACTATATATGGTAGCCAGTATGGTATGGTAACCAGTATGGTATGGTAGCCAGTATGGTATGGTAGCCAGTATGGTATGGTAGCCAGTATAGTATGGTAGCCCGTATGGTATCGTAGCCAGTATGGTATGGTAGCCAGTATGGTATAGTAGCCAGTATGGTATGGTAGCCAGTATGGTATGGTAGCCAGTATGGTATGGTAGCCAGTATGGTATGGTACGCAGTATGGTATGGTAGCCAGTAGAGTATGGTAGCCCGTATGGTATCGTAGCCAGTATGGTATGGTAGCCAGTATGGTATGGTAGCCAGTATAGTATGGTAGCCAGTATGGTATGGTAGCCAGTATGGTATGGTACGCAGTATGGTATGGTAGCCAGTATAGTATGGTAGCCCGTATGGTATCGTAGCCAGTATGGTATGGTAGCCAGTATAGTATGGTAGCCAGTATGGTATGGTAGCCAGTATGGTATAGTAGCCAGTATGGTATGGTAGCCAGTATGGTATGGTAGCCAGTATAGTATGGTAGCCCGTATGGTATCGTAGCCAGTATGGTATGGTAGCCAGTATAGTATGGTAGCCAGTATAGTATGGTATCCAGTATATATGGTAGCCAGTATGGTATGGTAGCCAGTATATATGGTATCCAGTAAGGTATGGTATCCACTATATATGGTAGCCAGTATGGTATGGTAGCCAGTATAGTATGGTAGCCAGTATGGTATGGTAGCCAGTATGGTATGGTAGCCAGTATATATGGTAGCCAGTATGGTATGGTAGCCAGTATGGTATGGTAACCAGTATGGTATGGTAGCCAGTATGGTATGGTAGCCAGTATAGTATGGTAGCCCGTATGGTATCGTAGCCAATATGGTATGGTAGCCAGTATGGTATGGTAGCCAGTATAGTATGGTATCCAGTATATATGGTAGCCAGTATGGTATGGTAGCCAGTATGGTATGGTACGCAGTATGGTATGGTAGCCAGTAGAGTATGGTAGCCCGTATGGTATCGTAGCAAGTATGGTATGGTAGCCAGTATGGTATGGTAGCCAGTATGGTATGGTAGCCAGTATGGTATGGTACGCAGTATGGTATGGTAGCCAGTATAGTATGGTAGCCCGTATGGTATCGTAGCCAGTATGGTATGGTAGCCAGTATGGTATGGTAGCCAGTATAGTATGGTAGCCAGTATGGTATGGTAGCTAGTATGGTATGGTAGCCAGTATGGTATGGTAGCCAGTATGGTATGGTAGCCAGTATAGTATGGTAGCCCGTATGGTATCGTAGCCAGTATGGTATGGTAGCCAGTATGGTATGGTAGCCAGTATAGTATGGTAGCCAGTATATATGGTAGCCTGTATAGTATGGTAGCAAGTATAGTATGGTATCCAGTATATATGGTAGCCAGTATCGTATGGTAGCCAGTATATATGGTATCCAGTAAGGTATGGTATCCACTATATATGGTAGCCAGTATGGTATGGTAGCCAGTACATATGGTAGCCAGTATGGTATGGTAGCCAGTATATATGGTATCCAGTAAGGTATGGTATCCACTATATATGGTAGCCAGTATGGTATGGTAGCCAGTATAGTATGGTAGCCCGTATGGTATCGTAGCCAGTATGGTATGGTAGCCAGTATGGTATCGTAGCCAGTATATAATGGTAGCCAGTATGGTATGGTAGCCAGTATAGTATGGTAGCCAGTATAGTATGGTATCCAGTATATATGGTAGCCAGTATGGTATGGTAGCCAGTATATATGGTATCCAGTAAGGTATGGTATCCACTATATATGGTAGCCAGTATGGTATGGTAGCCATTATATATGGTAGCCAGTATGGTATGGTAGCCAGTATGGTATGGTAGCCAGTATATATGGTAGCCAGTATGGTATGGTAGCCAGTATATATGGTAGCCAGTATGGTATGGTAGCCAGTATATATGGTATCCAGTATATATGGTAGCCAGTATGGTATGGTAGCCAGTATATATGGTAGCCAGTATGGTATGGTGGCCAGTATATATGGTATCCAGTATATATGGTATCCAGTATATATGGTAGCCAGTATGGTATGGTAGCCAGTATGGTATGGTAGCCAGTATAGTAGGGTAGCCAGTATGGTATGGTAGCCAGTATATATGGTAGCCAGTATGGTATGGTAGCCAGTATATATGGTAGCCAGTATGGTATGGTAGCCAGTATGGTATGGTATCCAGTAAGGTATGGTAGCCAGTATATATGGTATCCAGTATATATGGTAGCCAGTATGGTATGGTATCCAGTAAGGTATGGTAGCCAGTATGGTATGGGAGCCAGTATGGAATGGTATCCAGTAAGGTATGGTAGCCAGTATATATGGTATCCAGTATATATGGTAGCCAGTATGGTATGGTAGCCAGTATGGTATGGTATCCAGTAAGGTATGGTAGCCAGTATATATGGTATCCAGTATATATGGTAGCCAGTATATATGGTAGCCATTATGGTATGGTATCCAGTAAGGTATGGTAGCCAGTATGGTATGGTAGCCAGTATGGTATGGTATCCAGTAAGGTATGGTAGCCAGTATATGGTATCCACTATATATGGTAGCCAGTATATATGGTAGCCAGTATATATGGTAGCCAGTATGGTATGGTAGCCAGTATATATGGTATCCACTATATATGGTAGCCAGTATATATGGTAGCCAGTATATATGGTAGCCAGTATGGTATGGTAGCCAGTATGGTATGGTAGCCAGTATATATGGTAGCCAGTATAGTATGGTAGCCAGTATATATGGTATCCACTATATACGGTAGCCAGTATGGTATGGTAGCCAGTATATATGGTAGCCAGTATAGTATGGTAGCCAGTATATATGGTATCCACTATATACGGTAGCCAGTATGGTATAGTAGCCGGTATATATGGTATCCACTATATATGGTAGCCAGTATTGTATGGTAGCCAGTATGGTATGGTAGCCAGTATGGTATGGTAGCCAGTATGGTATGGTGGCCAGTATGGTATGGTATCCAGTATGGTATGGTATCCAGTATGGTATGGTAGCCAGTATCGTATGGGACGCAGTATGGTATGGTACGCAGTATGGTATGGTACGCAGTATGGTATGGTGGCCAGTATGGTATGGTAGCCAGTATGGTATGGTAGCCAGTATATATGGTAGCCATTATATATGGTAGCCATTATGGTATAGTAGCCAGTATATATGGTATCCACTATATATGGTAGCCAGTATGGTATGGTAGCCAGTATATATGGTATCCACTATATATGGTAGCCAGTATGGTATGGTAGCCAGTATAGTATGGTGGCCAGTATGGTATGGTAGTCAGTATGGTATGGTAGCCAGTATGGTATGGTACGCAGTATGGTATGGTACGCAGTATGGTATGGTACGCAGTATGGTATGGTGGCCAGTATGGTATGGTAGCCAGTATGGTATAGTAGGCAGTATACATGGTAGCCAGTATATATGGTAGCCAGTAAAGTATGGTAGCCAGTATGGTATGGTACGCAGTATGGTATGGTACGCAGTATGGTATGGTAGCCAGTATGGTATAGTAGCCAGTATGGTATGGTAGCCAGTATGGTATGGTAGCCAGTATGGTATGGTAGCCAGTCTGTTATGGTAGCCAATATAGTATGCTGGCCAGTATGGTATGGTAGCCAGTATTGTATGGTAGCCTGTATGGTATGGTAGCCAGTATAGTATGGTAGCCAGTATGGTATGGTAGCCAGTATGTTATGGTAGCCAATATAGTATGGTGGCCAGTATGGTATGGTAGCCTGTATGGTATGGTAGCCAGTATAGTATGGTAGCCAGTATGGTATGGTAGCCAGTATGTTATGGCAGCCAGTATAGTATGGTGGCCAGTATGGTATGGTAGCCAGTATGGTATGGTAGCCAGTATGGTATGGTAACCAGTATGGTATGGTAGCCAATATAGTATGGTGGCCAGTATGGTATGGTAGCCTGTATGGTATGGTAGCCAGTATGGTATGGTAGCCAGTATGGTATGGTAACCAGTATGGTATGGTAGCCAGTATGGTATGGTAACCAGTATGGTATGGTAGCCAATATAGTATGGTGGCCAGTATGGTATGGTAGCCAGTATGGTATGGTAGCCAGTATAGTATGGTAGCCAGTATGGTATGGTAGCCAGTATGTTATGGCAGCCAGTATAGTATGGTGGCCAGTATGGTATGGTAGCCAGTATGGTATGGTAGCCAGTATGGTATGGTAGCCTGTATGGTATGGTAGCCAGTATGGTATGGTAGCCAATATAGTATGGTGGCCAGTATGGTATGGTAGCCTGTATGGTATGGTAGCCAGTATGGTATGGTAGCCAGTATGGTATGGTAACCAGTATGGTATGGTAGCCAATATAGTATGGTGGCCAGTATGGTATGGTAGCCAGTATGGTATGGTAGCCAGTATAGTATGGTAGCCAGTATGGTATGGTAGCCAGTATGTTATGGCAGCCAGTATAGTATGGTGGCCAGTATGGTATGGTAGCCAGTATGGTATGGTAGCCAGTATGTTATGGCAGCCAGTATAGTATGGTGGCCAGTATGGTATGGTAGCCTGTATGGTATGGTAGCCAGTATGGTATGGTAGCCAGTATGTTATGGCAGCCAGTATAGTATGGTGGCCAGTATGGTATGGTAGCCAGTATGTTATGGCAGCCAGTATAGTATGGTGGCCAGTATGGTATGGTAGCCTGTATGGTATGGTAGCCAGTATGGTATGGTAGCCAGTATGGTATGGTAACCAGTATGGTATGGTAGCCAATATAGTATGGTGGCCAGTATGGTATGGTAGCCTGTATGGTATGGTAGCCAGTATGGTATGGTAGCCAGTATGGTATGGTAACCAGTATGGTATGGTAGCCAATATAGTATGGTGGCCAGTATGGTATGGTAGCCAGTATGGTATGGTAGCCTGTATGGTATGGTAGCCAGTATGGTATGGTAGCCTGTATGGTATGGTAACCAGTATGGTATGGTAGCCTGTATGGTATGGTAGCCAGTATGGTATGTTAGCCACCATGTATGGTAGCCAGTATGATGGTAGCCAGTATGGTATGGTAGCCAGTATGGTATGGTAACCAGTATGGTATGGTAGCCAGTATAGTATGGTAGCCAGTATAGTATGGTAGCCAGTATGGTATGGTAACCAGTATGGTATGGTAGCCAGTATGGTATGGTAGCCTGTATGGTATGGTAGCCAGTATGGTATGGTAGCCAGTATGGTATGGTAGCCTGTATGGTATGGTAGCCAGTATGGTATGTTAGCCACCATGTATGGTAGCCAGTATGATGGTAGCCAGTATGGTATGGTAGCCAGTATGGTATGGTAGCCAGTATATATGGTAGCCAGTAAGTATGGCAGCCAGTATGTTTGGTAGCCAGTGTGTATGGTAGCCAGTAAGTAGTGGTGATGGTGGTGGTGGTGGTGGTGGTGGTGATGATGGTGGTGGTGGCGGTGGTGATGGTGGCGGCGGAGGTGGTGGTGGTGGTGGTGATGGTGGTGATGGTGGTGGTGGTGGTGGTGGCGGTGGTGGTGGTGGCGGTGGTGGTGGTGGCGGTGGTGGTGGTGATGGTGGTGGTGGTGGCGGTGGTGGTGGTGGCGGTGGTGGTGGTGGCGGTGGTGGTATTGCTAGGGATGGTACTAGTGTGGTAGATGATAACAGTGTCAAAGAGGATTTACAGTGAAATATGTGTGAATCAGTTCTTACATACATATATTATATATAAATATATATATGATATATATGTATATATATATATATATATAGCTGTGTGTGTATGTGTGTGTATATATAAATATATATATGATATATATATGTGTGTGTATGTGTGTGTATATATAAATATATATATGATATATATATAGGTGTGTGTGTATGTGTGTGTATATATAAAAATATATATGATATATATATAGATGTGTGTGTATGTGTGTGTATATATAAATATATATATGATGTATATGCATATATATATATATGTGTGT
>OZ024740.1:20202535-20327535 GCA_964016885.1 Eledone cirrhosa
GTGTATCTCTCCGTATGTGTGTGTGTATCTCTCCATGTGTGTGTGTGTGTATCTCTCCATGTGTGTGTGTGTATCTCTCCATGTGTGCGTGTATCTCTCCGTGTGTGCGTGTATCTCTGTGTGTGCGTGTATCTCTCTGTGTGTGTGTATCTCTCCGTATGTGTGTGTGTATCTCTCCGTGTGTGTGTGTGTGTGTATCTCTCCGTGTGTGTGTGTATCTCTCCATGTGTGTGTGTATCTATCCATGTGTGTGTGTATCTCTCCGTGTGTGTGTGTATCTCTCCGTGTGTGTGTGTGTGTATCTCTCCGTGTGTGTGTGTGTGTATCTCTCCGTGTGTGTGTGTATCTCTCCATGTGTGTGTGTATCTCTCCGTATGTGTGTGTGTATCTCTCCGTGTGTGTGTGTGTATCTCTCCGTGTGTGTGTATCTCTCCGTATGTGTGTGTGTATCTCTCCGTGTGTGTGTATCTCTCCATTTGTGTGTATCTCTCCGTGTGTGTGTGTATCTCTCCATGTGTGTGTGTATCTCTCCATGTATGTGTGTGTGTATCTCTCCATGTATGTGTGTGTATCTCTCCGTGTGTGTGTGTATCTCTCCATGTGTGTGTGTATCTCTCTGTGTGTGTGTGTATCTCTCTGTGTGTGTGTGTATCTCTCCGTGTGTGTGTGTATCTCTCCATGTGTGTGTGTATCTCTCCGTGTGTGTGTGTATCTCTCCGTGTGTGTGTGTATCTCTCCGTGTGTGTGTGTATCTCTCCGTGTGTGTGTGTATCTCTCCATGTGTGTGTGTATCTCTCCGTGTGTGTGTGTATCTCTCCGTATGTGTGTGTGTATCTCTCCGTGTGTGTGTATCTCTCCGTATGTGTGTGTGTATCTCTCCGTGTGTGTGTATCTCTCCATTTGTGTGTATCTCTCCGTGTGTGTGTGTATCTCTCCATGTGTGTGTGTATCTCTCCATGTATGTGTGTGTATCTCTCCGTGTGTGTGTGTATCTCTCCGTGTGTGTGTGTATCTCTCCGTGTGTGTGTGTATCTCTGTATGTGTATCTCTCCGTGTGTGTGTGTGTGTGTGTGTGTATCTCTCCGTGTGTGTGTATCTCTCCATGTGTGTGTGTATCTCTCCATGTATGTGTGTGTATCTCTCCGTGTGTGTGTGTATCTCTCCGTGTGTGTGTGTATCTCTCCGTGTGTGTGTGTATCTCTGTATGTGTATCTCTCCGTGTGTGTGTGTGTGTGTGTGTGTATCTCTCCGTGTGTGTGTATCTCTCCATGTGTGTGTGTATCTCTCCGTGTGTGTGTGTATCTCTCCGTGTGTGTGTGTATCTCTCCGTGTGTGTATCTCTCCGTGTGTGTGTATCTCTCCGTGTGTGTGTATCTCTCCATGTGTGTGTGTGTATCTCTCCATGTGTGTGTATCTCTCCATGTGTGTGTATCTCTCCACATGTATCTCCACATGTGTATCTCTTCCATTGCTGTCTACCACCTCTATACCCTACAGTATATGTTCCTGTCAATCTACATCACATCTCCTATCTGTCGTAGATTCATAGAACCTCTACATTGTGTGTGTGTGTGTGTGTGTGTGTACATGTGTGTGCTTAATAGATTGAAACTGGAAAGGCGAGGTGTGTGTGGTATGTGTTAATGGCTGTGTTAATGTGTGTTAATGTATGTGTGTGTTAATGTGTGTTAATGTGTGTTAGTGTATGTGTGTGTGTTAATGTGTGTTAGTGTATGTGTTAATATGTTAGTGTATGTGTGTGTGTGTTAATGTCTGTATTAGTGTGTTTGTGTGTGTTAGTGTATGTGTGTTAGTGTGTGTGTGTTAGTGTATGTGTGTGTGAGTGTGTGTGTGTACATATAGAGTAAACAGTGAAGTGGAGGTATGAAGTATGAAATTGTTATACTTCAAAGATAGAGCTATGTGAAATATGTCTGATTAGATAGAATAGATGTGTGTAGTTGGTTCACTGTCCTACATGTGGCTATGTAGTGCTGATAGCTCCCTCCAGTTGGTTCACTGTCCTACATGTGGCTATATATGTAATGATGGAGTTTTGGTAGGGATTATACAAATAATAATAATAGTAGTAGTGGTGGTGGTGGTTATAGTGTTGGTGGTAGTGGTAGAAATGATGGTGGTGGTAGTGCTGGTTGTAGTGGTTGATTGGTGGTGATTGAGGTGGTAGTGGTGGTAGTGTTAGAAGTTGTGGTGGTTGTAGTGCTGGTGGTAGTGGTAGAAATGGTGGTGGTTGTAGTGCTGGTGGTAGTTGTTGAAATGGTGGTGGTGGTAGTGGTTGAAATGCTGGTGGTTGTAGTGCTGGCGGTAGTGGTTGAAAGGGTGGTGATTGTAGTGCTGGTGGTAGTGGTTGAAATGGTGGTGGTAGTGGTAGAAATGGTGGTAGTTGTGGCAGTGTTGGTGGTAGTGTTGGTAGTGGTGGCAGTGTTGGTGGTAGTGGTGGTCGTGTTGGTGGCAGTGTTGGTGGTAGTGGTGGCAGTGTTGGTGGCAGTGTTGGTAGTAGTGGTAGTGTTAGTCACAGTAGAGGCAATAGTAAATAATAATGGTGGTGGAGATACTCCATACACCTGCTGTTCATTAGTGGAAGGCATGGCAGGAGTGGAGTGTTACTTGCAGTTGAAAATCTCTCTGTTGTCAAGGTTTTTATGACTGAGTGTGGATATTGGGGTGGGGTGGAGATAAGAAAGAAAAACAAGGGTATTGGGATCAGAGGGGTGAGGGGGGGGGGGGTCAGGTGAGCAGTGAGTTAAGGAGTCAGTGTGAGTGACACAGAGGAGGGGTACGAGCTACACACATGCTCACTCACTCACACACACACACAGTCTTTGCCTTTCACTCTTATGAGGTTAAAAATCAGGTACAAATTGCAACATGGAGAGAGAGAGAGAGTGAGTAAGGGCAGGAGTGGGTTTAGTGAAATTGGTAATAACACGCGCGCGCGCGCGCACACACACACGCACACGCACACGCACACACACACACACACACAAGGGTAATGGGTAAAGACCCCCTTTGGTCATAAGATTTGCTCCTAGAAACTTCCCCTCCAAGACAAGTCCAAGCAAGGTTGTTTGTAGAAGACCACCAGTCACCCATACATACCAATCTCCCCTCTCCATGTCACCAATGTTGTCCAAAGGAAAGGCAATGGCAGATACAGCTTGGCACCAGTGACATCAAAACTCATTTCTACAGCTGAAGAAACTGGAGCAGTGTTTTAATTCCAAGCCCAATGGTCTAACTACTAAGCCATGTGCCATCACAAAATATATATATGAGAGAGGAGGGGGGCAGAGATAGCCAAAATATGTACAATGGTTGAGAGTAGTTGGAATGTGATGTGAAGGGTAACATGCTGGGAGAAGATAGAAAAGGAGAGAGAAAGAAGAAAGTAATGTTTTTATTTGGTTCTTGATGTTAATAAATTAGAAAGTTAAGTTTAAAATTCTATTTACAGTCATAAACCAAATTACCTCCATCCCTTCCTAACAATGTTAAAATAGAGGCATACATATATATATAATATATATATATATATATAACTTCATTTTAGTTTGTATTTTGGCATAGCTGCATGTGTCAGCTCTGGTTGACCATACATCATGACATAGCTACAAGTGTTAGGCTTGGTTGACCACAATTATGGTCAAAGGTAGCTCAACTGTGACCATACATCACTACAGAGCTACAGTAGTCAGGTCTGGTTGAACACACTTATGGTCAAAGGGAGCCCAGCTATGACCATGGCAGAGCTACAGGAGTCAGGTCTGGTTGAACACACTTATAGTCAAAGGAAGCCCAGCTCTAATTATTGCAATAAGTGGCCATTGATTTTGACAATATGTTCCAATTATTCAATCAGTGAGTCAGCCATTTTGTGAAATTAATATGCAGTTATTTCTGAGTATTCCACTGATGCACCTGTAAGTGTAATCCTCAGGAAGATTCAGCAGAACAGTTTGTGACAAGACTGTCTACCACCTCATCCCTTCACAGCAGTTTGTGACAAGGCTGTCTACCACCTCATCCCTTCACAACAGTTTGCGACAAGGCTGTCTACCACCTCATCCCTTCACAACAGTTTGTGAAAAGACTGTCTACCACCTTATCCCTTCACAACAGTTTGTGACAAGGCTGTCTACCACCTCATCCCTTCACAACAGTTTGTGACAAGACTGTCTACCACCTCATCCCTTCACAACAGTTTGTGACAAGGCTGTCTACCACCTCATCCCTTCACAACAGTTTGTGACAAGGCTGTCTACCACCTCACCCCTTCACAACAGTTTGCGACAAGGCTGTCTACCACCGCACCGCTTCGCAACAGTTTGTGACAAGACTGTCTACCACCGCATCCCTTCACAACAGTTTGCGACAAGGCTGTCTACCACCGCACCGCTTCGCAACAGTTTGCGACAAGGCTGTCTACCACCTCATCCCTTCACAACAGTTTGCGACAAGGCTGTCTACCACCGCACCGCTTCGCAACAGTTTGCGACAAGGCTGTCTACCACCGCACCGCTTCGCAACAGTTTGTGACAAGACTGTCTACCACCTCATCCCTTCACAACAGTTTGTGACAAGGCTGTCTACCACCTCATCCCTTCATAACAGTTTGTGAAAAGACTTTTAACCACCTCATCCCTTCACAACAGTTTGTGACAAGACTGTCTACCACCTCATCCCTTCACAACAGTTTGTGACAAGACTGTCTACCACCTCATCCCTTCACAACAGTTTGTGACAAGACTGTCTACCACCTCATCCCTTCACAACAGTTTGTGACAAGGCTGTCTACCACCTCATCCCTTCACAACAGTTTGTGACAAGACTGTCTACCACCTCATCCCTTCACAACAGTTTGTGACAAGACTGTCTACCACCTCATCCCTTCACAACAGTTTGTGACAAGGCTGTCTACCACCGCATCCCTTCACAACAGTTTGTGAAAAGACTGTCTACCACCTCATCCCTTCACAACAGTTTGTGACAAGGCTGTCTACCACCTCATCCCTTCACAACAGTTTGTGACAAGGCTGTCTACCACCTCATCCCTTCACAACAGTTTGTGACAAGACTGTCTACCACCTCATCCCTTCACAACAGTTTGTGACAAGACTGTCTACCACCTCATCCCTTCACAACAGTTTGTGACAAGGCTGTCTACCACCTCATCCCTTCACAACAGTTTGTGACAAGGCTGTCTACCACCTCATCCCTTCATAACAGTTTGTGAAAAGACTGTCTACCACCTCATCCCTTCACAACAGTTTGTGACAAGACTGTCTACCACCTCATCCCTTCACAACAGTTTGTGACAAGACTGTCTACCACCTCATCCCTTCACAACAGTTTGTGACAAGGCTGTCTACCACCGCATCCCTTCACAACAGTTTGTGACAAGGCTGTCTACCACCGCATCCCTTCACAACAGTTTGTGACAAGGCTGTCTACCACCGCATCCCTTCACAACAGTTTGTGACAAGGCTGTCTACCACCTCATCCCTTCGCAACAGTTTGTGACAAGGCTGTCTACCACCTCATCCCTTCACAACGGTTTGTGACAAGGCTGTCTACCACCTCATCCCTTCACAACAGTTTGTGAAAAGACTGTCTACCACCTCATCCCTTCACAACAGTTTGGGACAAGACTGTCTACCACCGCATCCCTTCACAACAGTTTGTGACAAGGCTGTCTACCACCTCATCCCTTCACAACAGTTTGTGAAAAGACTGTCTACCACCTCATCCCTTCACAACAGTTTGTGACAAGGCTGTCTACCACCGCATCCCTTCACAACAGTTTGTGACAAGGCTGTCTACCACCGCATCCCTTCACAACAGTTTGTGACAAGACTGTCTACCACCTCATCCCTTCACAACAGTTTGTGACAAGGCTGTCTACCACCTCATCCCTTCACAACAGTTTGTGACAAGGCTGTCTACCACCTCATCCCTTCGCAACAGTTTGTGAAAAGACTGTCTACAACCTCATCCCTTCACAACAGTTTGTGAAAAGACTGTCTACCACCTCATCCCTTCACAACAGTTTGTGAAAAGACTGTCTACCACCTCATCCCTTCACAACAGTTTGTGACAAGACTGTCTACCACCTCATCCCTTCACAACAGTTTGTGAAAAGACTGTCTACCACCTCATCCCTTCACAACAGTTTGTGACAAGGCTGTCTACCACCTCATCCCTTCATAACAGTTTGTGAAAAGACTGTCTACCACCTCATCCCTTCACAACAGTTTGTGACAAGACTGTCTACCACCTCATCCCTTCACAACAGTTTGTGAAAAGACTGTCTACCACCTCATCCCTTCACAACAGTTTGTGACAAGGCTGTCTACCACCTCATCCCTTCACAACAGTTTGTGAAAAGACTGTCTACCACCTCATCCCTTCACAACAGTTTGTGACAAGGCTGTCTACCACCTCATCCCTTCACAACAGTTTGTGACAAGACTGTCTACCACCTCATCCCTTCACAACAGTTTGTGAAAAGACTGTCTACCACCTCATCCCTTCACAACAGTTTGTGACAAGGCTGTCTACCACCTCATCCCTTCACAACAGTTTGTGACAAGACTGTCTCCCACCTCATCCCTTCACAACAGTTTGTGAAAAGACTGTCTACCACCTCATCCCTTCACAACAGTTTGTGACAAGGCTGTCTACCACCTCATCCCTTCACAACAGTTTGTGACAAGACTGTCTACCACCTCATCCCTTCACAACAGTTTGTGAAAAGACTGTCTACCACCTCATCCCTTCACAACAGTTTGTGACAAGGCTGTCTACCACCTCATCCCTTCACAACAGTTTGTGACAAGACTGTCTCCCACCTCATCCCTTCACAACAGTTTGTGAAAAGACTGTCTACCACCTCATCCCTTCACAACAGTTTGTGACAAGGCTGTCTACCACCTCATCCCTTCACAACAGTTTGTGACAAGACTGTCTCCCACCTCATCCCTTCACAACAGTTTGTGAAAAGACTGTCTACCACCTCATCCCTTCACAACAGTTTGTGACAAGGCTGTCTACCACCTCATCCCTTCACAACAGTTTGTGACAAGACTGTCTACCACCTCATCCCTTCACAACAGTTTGTGAAAAGACTGTCTACCACCTCATCCCTTCACAACAGTTTGTGACAAGACTGTCTACCACCTCATCCCTTCACAACAGTTTGTGAAAAGACTGTCTACCACCTCAATCCCTTCACAACAGTTTGTGACAAGGCTGTCTACCACCTCATCCCTTCACAACAGTTTGTGACAAGACTGTCTACCACCTCATCCCTTCACAACAGTTTGTGAAAAGACTGTCTACCACCTCATCCCTTCACAACAGTTTGTGACAAGGCTGTCTACCACCTCATCCCTTCACAACAGTTTGTGACAAGACTGTCTACCACCTCATCCCTTCACAACAGTTTGTGAAAAGACTGTCTACCACCTCATCCCTTCACAACAGTTTGTGACAAGACTGTCTACCACCTCATCCCTTCACAACAGTTTGCGACAAGGCTGTCTACCACCTCATCCCTTCACAACAGTTTGTGACAAGGCTGTCTACCACCTCATCCCTTCACAACAGTTTGTGACAAGGCTGTCTACCACCTCATCCCTTCACAACAGTTTGTGACAAGACTGTCTACCACCTCATCCCTTCACAACAGTTTGCGACAAGGCTGTCTACCACCTCATCCCTTCACAACAGTTTGTGACAAGGCTGTCTACCACCTCATCCCTTCACAACAGTTTGTGACAAGGCTGTCTACCACCTCATCCCTTCACAACAGTTTGTGACAAGACTGTCTACCACCTCATCCCTTCACAACAGTTTGCGACAAGGCTGTCTACCACCTCATCCCTTCACAACAGTTTGTGACAAGACTGTCTACCACCTCATCCCTTCACAACAGTTTGTGAAAAGACTGTCTACCACCTCATCCCTTCACAACAGTTTGTGACAAGACTGTCTACCACCTCATCCCTTCACAACAGTTTGCGACAAGGCTGTCTACCACCTCATCCCTTCACAACAGTTTGTGACAAGACTGTCTACCACCTCATCCCTTCACAACAGTTTGTGAAAAGACTGTCTACCACCTCATCCCTTCACAACAGTTTGTGACAAGACTGTCTACCACCTCATCCCTTCACAACAGTTTGCGACAAGGCTGTCTACCACCTCATCCCTTCACAACAGTTTGTGACAAGACTGTCTACCACCTCATCCCTTCACAACAGTTTGTGAAAAGACTGTCTACCACCTCATCCCTTCACAACAGTTTGTGACAAGACTGTCTACCACCTCATCCCTTCACAACAGTTTGCGACAAGGCTGTCTACCACCTCATCCCTTCACAACAGTTTGTGACAAGACTGTCTACCACCTCATCCCTTCACAACAGTTTGCGACAAGGCTGTCTACCACCTCATCCCTTCACAACAGTTTGTGACAAGACTGTCTACCACCTCATCCCTTCACAACAGTTTGTGAAAAGACTGTCTACCACCTCATCCCTTCACAACAGTTTGTGACAAGACTGTCTACCACCTCATCCCTTCACAACAGTTTGCGACAAGGCTGTCTACCACCTCATCCCTTCACAACAGTTTGTGACAAGGCTGTCTACCACCTCATCCCTTCACAACAGTTTGTGACAAGGCTGTCTACCACCTCATCCCTTCACAACAGTTTGTGACAAGACTGTCTACCACCTCATCCCTTCACAACAGTTTGCGACAAGGCTGTCTACCACCTCATCCCTTCACAACAGTTTGTGACAAGGCTGTCTACCACCTCATCCCTTCACAACAGTTTGCGACAAGGCTGTCTACCACCTCATCCCTTCACAACAGTTTGTGACAAGGCTGTCTACCACCGCATCCCTTCACAACAGTTTGTGAAAAGACTGTCTACCACCTCATCCCTTCACAACAGTTTGTGACAAGGCTGTCTACCACCTCATCCCTTCACAACAGTTTGTGACAAGACTGTCTACCACCTCATCCCTTCACAACAGTTTGTGACAAGACTGTCTACCACCTCATCCCTTCACAACAGTTTGTGACAAGGCTGTCTACCACCTCATCCCTTCATAACAGTTTGTGAAAAGACTGTCTACCACCTCATCCCTTCACAACAGTTTGTGACAAGACTGTCTACCACCTCATCCCTTCACAACAGTTTGTGAAAAGACTGTCTACCACCGCATCCCTTCACAACAGTTTGTGACAAGGCTGTCTACCACCGCATCCCTTCACAACAGTTTGTGAAAAGACTGTCTCCCACCTCATCCCTTCACAACAGTTTGTGACAAGACTGTCTACCACCTCATCCCTTCACAACAGTTTGTGAAAAGACTGTCTACCACCTCATCCCTTCACAACAGTTTGTGACAAGGCTGTCTACCACCTCATCCCTTCACAACAGTTTGTGACAAGACTGTCTACCACCTCATCCCTTCACAACAGTTTGTGACAAGGCTGTCTACCACCTCATCCCTTCACAACAGTTTGTGACAAGACTGTCTACCACCTCATCCCTTCACAACAGTTTGTGACAAGGCTGTCTACCACCGCATCCCTTCATAACAGTTTGTGACAAGACTGTCTACCACCTCATCCCTTCACAACAGTTTGTGAAAAGACTGTCTACCACCTCATCCCTTCACAACAGTTTGTGAAAAGACTGTCTACCACCTCATCCCTTCACAACAGTTTGTGACAAGGCTGTCTACCACCTCATCCCTTCACAACAGTTTGTGACAAGACTGTCTACCACCTCATCCCTTCACAACAGTTTGTGAAAAGACTGTCTACCACCTCATCCCTTCACAACAGTTTGTGACAAGGCTGTCTACCACCTCATCCCTTCACAACAGTTTGTGAAAAGACTGTCTACCACCTCATCCCTTCACAACAGTTTGTGACAAGGCTGTCTACCACCTCATCCCTTCACAACAGTTTGTGACAAGACTGTCTACCACCTCATCCCTTCACAACAGTTTGTGAAAAGACTGTCTACCACCTCATCCCTTCACAACAGTTTGTGACAAGGCTGTCTACCACCTCATCCCTTCACAACAGTTTGTGACAAGACTGTCTACCACCTCATCCCTTCACAACAGTTTGTGAAAAGACTGTCTACCACCTCATCCCTTCACAACAGTTTGTGACAAGACTGTCTACCACCTCATCCCTTCACAACAGTTTGTGAAAGACTGTCTACCACCTCATCCCTTCACAACAGTTTGTGACAAGACTGTCTACCACCTCATCCCTTCACAACAGTTTGTGAAAAGACTGTCTACCACCTCATCCCTTCACAACAGTTTGTGACAAGACTGTCTACCACCTCATCCCTTCACAACAGTTTGTGAAAAGACTGTCTACCACCTCATCCCTTCACAACAGTTTGTGACAAGACTGTCTACCACCTCATCCCTTCACAACAGTTTGTGAAAAGACTGTCTACCACCTCATCCCTTCACAACAGTTTGTGACAAGACTGTCTACCACCTCATCCCTTCACAACAGTTTGTGAAAAGACTGTCTACCACCTCATCCCTTCACAACAGTTTGTGACAAGACTGTCTACCACCTCATCCCTTCACAACAGTTTGTGAAAAGACTGTCTACCACCTCATCCCTTCACAACAGTTTGTGACAAGACTGTCTACCACCTCATCCCTTCACAACAGTTTGTGAAAAGACTGTCTACCACCGCATCCCTTCATAACAGTTTGTGAAAAGACTGTCTACCACCTCATCCCTTCACAACAGTTTGTGACAAGACTGTCTACCACCTCATCCCTTCACAACAGTTTGTGACAAGGCTGTCTACCACCTCATCCCTTCACAACGGTTTGTGACAAGACTGTCTACCACCTCATCCCTTCACAACGGTTTGTGACAAGACTGTCTACCACCTCATCCCTTCACAACAGTTTGTGACAAGACTGTCTACCACCTCATCCCTTCACAACAGTTTTGTGAAAAGACTGTCTACCACCTCATCCCTTCACAACAGTTTGTGAAAAGACTGTCTACCACCTCATCCCTTCACAACAGTTTGTGACAAGACTGTCTACCACCTCATCCCTTCACAACAGTTTGTGAAAAGACTGTCTACCACCTCATCCCTTCACAACAGTTTGTGAAAAGACTGTCTACACCTCATCCCTTCACAACAGTTTGTGAAAAGACTGTCTACCACCTCATCCCTTCACAACAGTTTGTGAAAAGACTGTCTACCACCTCATCCCTTCACAACAGTTTGTGAAAAGACTGTCTACCACCTCATCCCTTCACAACAGTTTGTGACAAGACTGTCTACCACCTCATCCCTTCACAACAGTTTGTGACAAGACTGTCTACCACCTCATCCCTTCACAACAGTTGTGAAAAGACTGTCTACCACCTCATCCCTTCACAACAGTTTGTGACAAGACTGTCTACCACCTCATCCCTTCACAACAGTTTGTGAAAAGACTGTCTACCACCTCATCCCTTCACAACAGTTTGTGAAAAGACTGTCTACCACCTCATCCCTTCACAACAGTTTGTGACAAGACTGTCTACCACCTCATCCCTTCACAACAGTTTGTGAAAAGACTGTCTACCACCTCATCCCTTCACAACAGTTTGTGAAAGACTGTCTACCACCTCATCCCTTCACAACAGTTTGTGAAAAGACTGTCTACCACCTCATCCCTTCACAACAGTTTGTGACAAGACTGTCTACCACCTCATCCCTTCACAACAGTTGTGAAAAGACTGTCTACCACCTCATCCCTTCACAACAGTTTGTGACAAGACTGTCTACCACCTCATCCCTTCACAACAGTTTGTGACAAGACTGTCTACCACCTCATCCCTTCACAACAGTTGTGAAAAGACTGTCTACCACCTCATCCCTTCACAACAGTTTGTGACAAGACTGTCTACCACCTCATCCCTTCACAACAGTTTGTGAAAAGACTGTCTACCACCTCATCCCTTCACAACAGTTTGTGACAAGACTGTCTACCACCTCATCCTTCACAACAGTTTGTGACAAGACTGTCTACCACCTCATCCCTTCACAACAGTTTGTGACAAGACTGTCTACCACCTCATCCCTTCACAACAGTTTGTGACAAGACTGTCTACCACCTCATCCCTTCACAACAGTTTGTGAAAAGACTGTCTACCACCTCATCCCTTCACAACAGTTTGTGACAAGACTGTCTACCACCTCATCCCTTCACAACAGTTTGTGACAAGACTGTCTACCACCTCATCCCTTCACAACAGTTTGTGACAAGCTGTCTACCACCTCATCCTTCACAACAGTTTGTGACAAGGCTGTCTACCACCTCATCCCTTCACAACAGTTTGTGAAAAGACTGTCTACCACCTCATCCCTTCACAACAGTTTGTGACAAGCTGTCTACCACCTCATCCCTTCACAACAGTTTGTGACAAGGCTGTCTACCACCTCATCCCTTCACAACAGTTTGTGAAAAGACTGTCTACCACCGCATCCCTTCACAACAGTTTGTGACAAGGCTGTCTACCACCTCATCCCTTCACAACAGTTTGTGACAAGACTGTCTACCACCTCATCCCTTCACAACAGTTTGTGAAAAGACTGTCTACCACCTCATCCCTTCACAACAGTTTGTGAAAAGACTGTCTACCACCTCATCCCTTCACAACAGTTTGTGACAAGGCTGTCTACCACCTCATCCCTTCACAACAGTTTGTGAAAAGACTGTCTACCACCGCATCCCTTCACAACAGTTTGTGACAAGGCTGTCTACCACCTCATCCCTTCACAACAGTTTGTGAAAAGACTGTCTACCACCTCATCCCTTCACAACAGTTTGTGACAAGGACTGTCTACCACCTCATCCCTTCACAACAGTTTGTGAAAAGACTGTCTACCACCTCATCCCTTCACAACAGTTTGTGACAAGGACTGTCTACCACCTCATCCCTTCACAACAGTTTGTGACAAGACTGTCTACCACCTCATCCCTTCACAACAGTTTGTGAAAAGACTGTCTACCACCTCATCCCTTCACAACAGTTTGTGAAAAGACTGTCTACCACCTCATCCCTTCACAACAGTTTGTGAAAAGACTGTCTACCACCTCATCCCTTCACAACAGTTTGTGACAAGGCTGTCTACCACCGCATCCCTTCACAACAGTTTGTGACAAGGCTGTCTACCACCGCATCCCTTCACAACAGTTTGTGACAAGGCTGTCTACCACCGCATCCCTTCACAACAGTTTGTGACAAGACTGTCTACCACCTCATCCCTTCACAACAGTTTGTGAAAAGACTGTCTACCACCTCATCCCTTCACAACAGTTTGTGACAAGACTGTCTACCACCTCATCCCTTCACAACAGTTTGTGAAAAGACTGTCTACCACCTCATCCCTTCACAACAGTTTGTGACAAGACTGTCTACCACCTCATCCCTTCACAACAGTTTGTGACAAGACTGTCTACCACCTCATCCCTTCACAACAGTTTGTGACAAGGCTGTCTACCACCTCATCCCTTCACAACAGTTTGTGACAAGGCTGTCTACCACCTCATCCCTTCACAACAGTTTGTGAAAAGACTGTCTACCACCGCATCCCTTCACAACAGTTTGTGACAAGGCTGTCTACCACCTCATCCCTTCACAACAGTTTGTGACAAGGCTGTCTACCACCTCATCCCTTCACAACAGTTTGTGAAAAGACTGTCTACCACCGCATCCCTTCACAACAGTTTGTGACAAGGCTGTCTACCACCGCATCCCTTCACAACAGTTTGTGACAAGACTGTCTACCACCTCATCCCTTCACAACAGTTTGTGAAAAGACTGTCTACCACCTCATCCCTTCACAACAGTTTGTGAAAAGACTGTCTACCACCTCATCCCTTCACAACAGTTTGTGACAAGGCTGTCTACCACCTCATCCC
Source organism: Eledone cirrhosa (assembly GCA_964016885.1). Lineage (NCBI taxonomy): Eukaryota > Metazoa > Mollusca > Cephalopoda > Octopoda > Eledonidae > Eledone > Eledone cirrhosa. The sequence continues at coordinate 20,216,541 of OZ024740.1, forward strand.
TTCACAACAGTTTGTGAAAAGACTGTCTACCACCGCATCCCTTCACAACAGTTTGTGACAAGGCTGTCTACCACCTCATCCCTTCACAACAGTTTGTGAAAAGACTGTCTACCACCTCATCCCTTCACAACAGTTTGTGACAAGGCTGTCTACCACCTCATCCCTTCACAACAGTTTGTGAAAAGACTGTCTACCACCTCATCCCTTCACAACAGTTTGTGACAAGGCTGTCTACCACCTCATCCCTTCACAACAGTTTGTGACAAGACTGTCTACCACCTCATCCCTTCACAACAGTTTGTGAAAAGACTGTCTACCACCTCATCCCTTCACAACAGTTTGTGAAAAGACTGTCTACCACCTCATCCCTTCACAACAGTTTGTGAAAAGACTGTCTACCACCTCATCCCTTCACAACAGTTTGTGACAAGGCTGTCTACCCACCGCATCCCTTCACAACAGTTTGTGACAAGGCTGTCTACCACCGCATCCCTTCACAACAGTTTGTGACAAGGCTGTCTACCACCGCATCCCTTCACAACAGTTTGTGACAAGACTGTCTACCACCTCATCCCTTCGCAACAGTTTGTGAAAAGACTGTCTACCACCTCATCCCTTCACAACAGTTTGTGACAAGGACTGTCTACCACCTCATCCCTTCACAACAGTTTGTGAAAAGACTGTCTACCACCTCATCCCTTCACAACAGTTTGTGACAAGGCTGTCTACCACCGCATCCTTCACAACAGTTTGTGACAAGACTGTCTACCACCTCATCCCTTCGCAACAGTTTGTGAAAAGACTGTCTACCACCTCATCCCTTCACAACAGTTTGTGAAAAGACTGTCTACCACCTCATCCCTTCACAACAGTTTGTGACAAGGCTGTCTACCACCTCATCCCTTCACAACAGTTTGTGACAAGGCTGTCTACCACCGCATCCCTTCACGAACAGTTTGTGACAAGGCTGTCTACCACCTCATCCCTTCACAACAGTTTGTGAAAAGACTGTCTACCACCTCATCCCTTCACAACAGTTTGTGAAAAGACTGTCTACCACCTCATCCCTTCACAACAGTTTGTGAAAAGACTGTCTACCACCTCATCCCTTCACAACAGTTTGTGAAAAGACTGTCTACCACCGCATCCCTTCACAACAGTTTGTGACAAGACTGTCTACCACCGCATCCCTTCACAACAGTTTGTGACAAGACTGTCTACCACCGCATCCCTTCACAACAGTTTGTGAAAAGACTGTCTACCACCTCATCCCTTCACAACAGTTTGTGAAAAGACTGTCTACCACCGCATCCCTTCACAACAGTTTGTGACAAGGACTGTCTACCACCGCATCCCTTCACAACAGTTTGTGAAAAGACTGTCTACCACCTCATCCCTTCACAACAGTTTGTGACAAGGCTGTCTACCACCTCATCCCTTCACAACAGTTTGTGAAAAGACTGTCTACCACCGCATCCCTTCACAACAGTTTGTGACAAGACTGTCTACCACCGCATCCCTTCACAACAGTTTGTGAAAAGACTGTCTACCACCTCATCCCTTCACAACAGTTTGTGAAAGACTGTCTACCACCGCATCCCTTCACAACAGTTTGTGACAAGACTGTCTACCACCGCATCCCTTCACAACAGTTTGTGAAAAGACTGTCTACCACCTCATCCCTTCACAACAGTTTGTGAAAAGACTGTCTACCACCTCATCCCTTCACAACAGTTTGTGACAAGACTGTCTACCACCGCATCCCTTCACAACAGTTTGTGAAAAGACTGTCTACCACCTCATCCCTTCACAACAGTTTGTGAAAAGACTGTCTACCACCGCATCCCTTCACAACAGTTTGTGACAAGACTGTCTACCACCTCATCCCTTCACAACAGTTTGTGAAAAGACTGTCTACCACCTCATCCCTTCACAACAGTTTGTGAAAAGACTGTCTACCACCGCATCCCTTCACAACAGTTTGTGACAAGACTGTCTACCACCGCATCCCTTCACAACAGTTTGTGAAAGACTGTCTACCACCTCATCCCTTCACAACAGTTTGTGACAAGACTGTCTACCACCTCATCCCTTCACAACAGTTTGTGACAAGACTGTCTACCACCTCATCCCTTCACAACAGTTTGTGAAAAGACCTGTCTACCACCTCATCCCTTCACAACAGTTTGTGAAAAGACTGTCTACCACCTCATCCCTTCACAACAGTTTGTGAAAAGACTGTCTACCACCTCATCCCTTCACAACAGTTTGTGAAAAGACTGTCTACCACCTCATCCCTTCACAACAGTTTGTGAAAAGACTGTCTACCACCGCATCCCTTCACAACAGTTTGTGACAAGACTGTCTACCACCGCATCCCTTCACAACAGTTTGTGACAAGACTGTCTACCACCGCATCCCTTCACAACAGTTTGTGAAAAGACTGTCTACCACCTCATCCCTTCACAACAGTTTGTGAAAAGACTGTCTACCACCGCATCCCTTCACAACAGTTTGTGACAAGACTGTCTACCACCTCATCCCTTCACAACAGTTTGTGAAAAGACTGTCTACCACCTCATCCCTTCACAACAGTTTGTGAAAAGACTGTCTACCACCTCATCCCTTCACAACAGTTTGTGACAAGACTGTCTACCACCGCATCCCTTCACAACAGTTTGTGACAAGACTGTCTACCACCTCATCCCTTCACAACAGTTTGTGAAAAGACTGTCTACCACCTCATCCCTTCACAACAGTTTGTGACAAGACTGTCTACCACCGCATCCCTTCACAACAGTTTGTGACAAGACTGTCTACCACCTCATCCCTTCACAACAGTTTGTGAAAAGACTGTCTACCACCTCATCCCTTCACAACAGTTTGTGAAAAGACTGTCTACCACCGCATCCCTTCACAACAGTTTGTGACAAGACTGTCTACCACCTCATCCCTTCACAACAGTTTGTGACAAGACTGTCTACCACCGCATCCCTTCACAACAGTTTGTGAAAAGACTGTCTACCACCTCATCCCTTCACAACAGTTTGTGAAAAGACTGTCTACCACCGCATCCCTTCACAACAGTTTGTGACAAGACTGTCTACCACCTCATCCCTTCACAACAGTTTGTGAAAAGACTGTCTACCACCTCATCCCTTCACAACAGTTTGTGAAAAGACTGTCTACCACCGCATCCCTTCACAACAGTTTGTGACAAGACTGTCTACCACCTCATCCCTTCACAACAGTTTGTGAAAAGACTGTCTACCACCTCATCCCTTCACAACAGTTTGTGAAAAGACTGTCTACCACCGCATCCCTTCACAACAGTTTGTGACAAGACTGTCTACCACCTCATCCCTTCACAACAGTTTGTGACAAGACTGTCTACCACCGCATCCCTTCACAACAGTTTGTGACAAGACTGTCTACCACCTCATCCCTTCACAACAGTTTGTGAAAAGACTGTCTACCACCTCATCCCTTCACAACAGTTTGTGACAAGACTGTCTACCACCGCATCCCTTCACAACAGTTTGTGACAAGACTGTCTACCACCTCATCCCTTCACAACAGTTTGTGAAAAGACTGTCTACCACCTCATCCCTTCACAACAGTTTGTGAAAAGACTGTCTACCACCGCATCCCTTCACAACAGTTTGTGACAAGACTGTCTACCACCTCATCCCTTCACAACAGTTTGTGACAAGACTGTCTACCACCGCATCCCTTCACAACAGTTTGTGAAAAGACTGTCTACCACCTCATCCCTTCACAACAGTTTGTGAAAAGACTGTCTACCACCGCATCCCTTCACAACAGTTTGTGACAAGACTGTCTACCACCTCATCCCTTCACAACAGTTTGTGAAAAGACTGTCTACCACCTCATCCCTTCACAACAGTTTGTGAAAAGACTGTCTACCACCGCATCCCTTCACAACAGTTTGTGACAAGACTGTCTACCACCTCATCCCTTCACAACAGTTTGTGAAAAGACTGTCTACCACCTCATCCCTTCACAACAGTTTGTGAAAAGACTGTCTACCACCGCATCCCTTCACAACAGTTTGTGACAAGACTGTCTACCACCTCATCCCTTCACAACAGTTTGTGAAAAGACTGTCTACCACCTCATCCCTTCACAACAGTTTGTGAAAAGACTGTCTACCACCTCATCCCTTCACAACAGTTTGTGACAAGACTGTCTACCACCGCATCCCTTCACAACAGTTTGTGACAAGACTGTCTACCACCTCATCCCTTCACAACAGTTTGTGAAAAGACTGTCTACCACCTCATCCCTTCACAACAGTTTGTGACAAGACTGTCTACCACCGCATCCCTTCACAACAGTTTGTGACAAGACTGTCTACCACCTCATCCCTTCACAACAGTTTGTGAAAAGACTGTCTACCACCTCATCCCTTCACAACAGTTTGTGAAAAGACTGTCTACCACCGCATCCCTTCACAACAGTTTGTGACAAGACTGTCTACCACCTCATCCCTTCACAACAGTTTGTGACAAGACTGTCTACCACCGCATCCCTTCACAACAGTTTGTGAAAAGACTGTCTACCACCTCATCCCTTCACAACAGTTTGTGAAAAGACTGTCTACCACCGCATCCCTTCACAACAGTTTGTGACAAGACTGTCTACCACCTCATCCCTTCACAACAGTTTGTGAAAAGACTGTCTACCACCTCATCCCTTCACAACAGTTTGTGACAAGACTGTCTACCACCGCATCCCTTCACAACAGTTTGTGACAAGACTGTCTACCACCTCATCCCTTCACAACAGTTTGTGAAAAGACTGTCTACCACCTCATCCCTTCACAACAGTTTGTGAAAAGACTGTCTACCACCTCATCCCTTCACAACAGTTTGTGAAAAGACTGTCTACCACCGCATCCCTTCACAACAGTTTGTGACAAGGCTGTCTACCACCTCATCCCTTCACAACAGTTTGTGAAAAGACTGTCTACCACCTCATCCCTTCACAACAGTTTGTGACAAGGCTGTCTACCACCTCATCCCTTCACAACAGTTTGTGAAAAGACTGTCTACCACCTCATCCCTTCACAACAGTTTGTGACAAGGCTGTCTACCACCTCATCCCTTCACAACAGTTTGTGACAAGGCTGTCTACCACCTCATCCCTTCACAACAGTTTGTGAAAAGACTGTCTACCACCTCATCCCTTCACAACAGTTTGTGAAAAGACTGTCTACCACCTCATCCCTTCACAACAGTTTGTGACAAGGCTGTCTACCACCTCATCCCTTCACAACAGTTTGTGACAAGACTGTCTACCACCTCATCCCTTCACAACAGTTTGTGAAAAGACTGTCTACCACCTCATCCCTTCACAACAGTTTGTGACAAGGCTGTCTACCACCTCATCCCTTCACAACAGTTTGTGAAAAGACTGTCTACCACCTCATCCCTTCACAACAGTTTGTGAAAAGACTGTCTACCACCGCATCCCTTCACAACAGTTTGTGACAAGACTGTCTACCACCTCATCCCTTCACAACAGTTTGTGAAAAGACTGTCTACCACCTCATCCCTTCACAACAGTTTGTGACAAGGCTGTCTACCACCGCATCCCTTCACAACAGTTTGTGAAAAGACTGTCTACCACCTCATCCCTTCACAACAGTTTGTGAAAAGACTGTCTACCACCGCATCCCTTCACAACAGTTTGTGACAAGACTGTCTACCACCGCATCCCTTCACAACAGTTTGTGAAAAGACTGTCTACCACCTCATCCCTTCACAACAGTTTGTGAAAAGACTGTCTACCACCTCATCCCTTCACAACAGTTTGTGAAAAGACTGTCTACCACCTCATCCCTTCACAACAGTTTGTGAAAAGACTGTCTACCACCTCATCCCTTCACAACAGTTTGTGACAAGACTGTCTACCACCGCATCCCTTCACAACAGTTTGTGACAAGACTGTCTACCACCGCATCCCTTCACAACAGTTTGTGACAAGACTGTCTACCACCGCATCCCTTCACAACAGTTTGTGAAAAGACTGTCTACCACCTCATCCCTTCACAACAGTTTGTGAAAAGACTGTCTACCACCGCATCCCTTCACAACAGTTTGTGACAAGACTGTCTACCACCGCATCCCTTCACAACAGTTTGTGACAAGGCTGTCTACCACCTCATCCCTTCACAACAGTTTGTGAAAAGACTGTCTACCACCTCATCCCTTCACAACAGTTTGTGAAAAGACTGTCTACCACCTCATCCCTTCACAACAGTTTGTGAAAAGACTGTCTACCACCGCATCCCTTCACAACAGTTTGTGACAAGACTGTCTACCACCGCATCCCTTCACAACAGTTTGTGACAAGGCTGTCTACCACCGCATCCCTTCACAACAGTTTGTGACAAGGCTGTCTACCACCGCATCCCTTCACAACAGTTTGTGACAAGGCTGTCTACCACCTCATCCCTTCACAACAGTTTGTGAAAAGACTGTCTACCACCTCATCCCTTCACAACAGTTTGTCAAAAGACTGTCTACCACCTCATCCCTTCACAACAGTTTGTGACAAGGCTGTCTACCACCGCATCCCTTCACAACAGTTTGTGAAAAGACTGTCTACCACCTCATCCCTTCACAACAGTTTGTGAAAAGACTGTCTACCACCTCATCCCTTCACAACAGTTTGTGACAAGGCTGTCTACCACCGCATCCCTTCGCAACAGTTTGTGACAAGGCTGTCTACCACCGCATCCCTTCACAACAGTTTGTGACAAGGCTGTCTACCACCTCATCCCTTCACAACAGTTTGTGACAAGACTGTCTACCACCTCATCCCTTCACAACAGTTTGTGACAAGGCTGTCTACCACCTCATCCCTTCGCAACAGTTTGTGAAAAGACTGTCTCCCACCTCATCCCTTCACAACAGTTTGTGAAAAGACTGTCTACCACCGCACCGCTTCACAACAGTTTGTGACAAGACTGTCTACCACCTCATCCCTTCACAACAGTTTGTGAAAAGACTGCCTACCACCTCATCCCTTCACAACAGTTTGTGAAAAGACTGTCTACCACCGCACCGCTTCGCAACAGTTTGTGACAAGACTGTCTACCACCTCATCCCTTCACAACAGTTTGTGACAGGACTGTCTACCACCTCATCCCTTCACAACAGTTTGTGAAAAGACTGTCTACCACCTCATCCCTTCACAACAGTTTGTGACAAGGCTGTCTACCACCGCATCCCTTCACAACAGTTTGTGAAAAGACTGTCTACCACCTCATCCCTTCACAACAGTTTGTGAAAAGACTGTCTACCACCTCATCCCTTCACAACAGTTTGTGAAAAGACTGTCTACCACCTCATCCCTTCACAACAGTTTGTGAAAAGACTGTCTACCACCTCATCCCTTCACAACAGTTTGTGAAAAGACTGTCTCCCACCTCATCCCTTCACAACAGTTTGTGAAAAGACTGTCTACCACCTCATCCCTTCACAACAGTTTGTGAAAAGACTGTCTACCACCTCATCCCTTCACAACAGTTTGTGAAAAGACTGTCTACCACCGCACCGCTTCGCAACAGTTTGTGACAAGACTGTCTACCACCTCATCCCTTCACAACAGTTTGTGACAAGACTGTCTACCACCTCATCCCTTCACAACAGTTTGTGAAAAGACTGTCTACCACCTCATCCCTTCACAACAGTTTGTGAAAAGACTGTCTACCACCTCATCCCTTCACAACAGTTTGTGACAAGGCTGTCTACCACCTCATCCCTTCGCAACAGTTTGTGAAAAGACTGTCTCCCACCTCATCCCTTCAAAACAGTTTGTGAAAAGACTGTCTACCACCTCATCCCTTCACAACAGTTTGTGACAAGGCTGTCTACCACCTCATCCCTTCGCAACAGTTTGTGAAAAGACTGTCTACCACCTCATCCCTTCACAACAGTTTGTGACAAGACTGTCTACCACCTCATCCCTTCGCAACAGTTTGTGACAAGACTGTCTACCACCTCATCCCTTCACAACAGTTTGTGACAAGGCTGTCTACCACCGCATCCCTTCACAACAGTTTGTGAAAAGACTGTCTACCACCTCATCCCTTCACAACAGTTTGTGAAAAGACTGTCTACCACCTCATCCCTTCACAACAGTTTGTGAAAAGACTGTCTACCACCTCATCCCTTCACAACAGTTTGTGAAAAGACTGTCTACCACCTCATCCCTTCACAACAGTTTGTGAAAAGACTGTCTCCCACCTCATCCCTTCACAACAGTTTGTCAAAAGACTGTCTACCACCTCATCCCTTCACAACAGTTTGTGAAAAGACTGTCTACCACCTCATCCCTTCACAACAGTTTGTGACAAGGCTGTCTACCACCGCACCGCTTCGCAACAGTTTGTGACAAGACTGTCTACCACCTCATCCCTTCACAACAGTTTGTGACAAGACTGTCTACCACCTCATCCCTTCACAACAGTTTGTGACAAGACTGTCTACCACCTCATCCCTTCACAACAGTTTGTGACAGGACTGTCTACCACCTCATCCCTTCACAACAGTTTGTGAAAAGACTGTCTACCACCTCATCCCTTCACAACAGTTTGTGACAAGGCTGTCTACCACCGCATCCCTTCACAACAGTTTGTGAAAAGACTGTCTACCACCTCATCCCTTCACAACAGTTTGTGAAAAGACTGTCTACCACCTCATCCCTTCACAACAGTTTGTGAAAAGACTGTCTACCACCTCATCCCTTCACAACAGTTTGTGAAAAGACTGTCTACCACCTCATCCCTTCACAACAGTTTGTGAAAAGACTGTCTCCCACCTCATCCCTTCACAACAGTTTGTGAAAAGACTGTCTACCACCTCATCCCTTCACAACAGTTTGTGAAAAGACTGTCTACCACCTCATCCCTTCACAACAGTTTGTGACAAGACTGTCTACCACCTCATCCCTTCACAACAGTTTGTGAAAAGACTGTCTACCACCTCATCCCTTCACAACAGTTTGTGACAAGACTGTCTACCACCGCATCCCTTCACAACAGTTTGTGACAAGACTGTCTACCACCTCATCCCTTCACAACAGTTTGTGAAAAGACTGTCTACCACCTCATCCCTTCACAACAGTTTGTGAAAAGACTGTCTACCACCTCATCCCTTCACAACAGTTTGTGAAAAGACTGTCTACCACCGCATCCCTTCACAACAGTTTGTGACAAGGCTGTCTACCACCTCATCCCTTCACAACAGTTTGTGAAAAGACTGTCTACCACCTCATCCCTTCACAACAGTTTGTGACAAGGCTGTCTACCACCTCATCCCTTCACAACAGTTTGTGAAAAGACTGTCTACCACCTCATCCCTTCACAACAGTTTGTGACAAGGCTGTCTACCACCTCATCCCTTCACAACAGTTTGTGACAAGGCTGTCTACCACCTCATCCCTTCACAACAGTTTGTGAAAAGACTGTCTACCACCTCATCCCTTCACAACAGTTTGTGAAAAGACTGTCTACCACCTCATCCCTTCACAACAGTTTGTGACAAGGCTGTCTACCACCTCATCCCTTCACAACAGTTTGTGACAAGACTGTCTACCACCTCATCCCTTCACAACAGTTTGTGAAAAGACTGTCTACCACCTCATCCCTTCACAACAGTTTGTGACAAGGCTGTCTACCACCTCATCCCTTCACAACAGTTTGTGAAAAGACTGTCTACCACCTCATCCCTTCACAACAGTTTGTGAAAAGACTGTCTACCACCGCATCCCTTCACAACAGTTTGTGACAAGACTGTCTACCACCTCATCCCTTCACAACAGTTTGTGAAAAGACTGTCTACCACCTCATCCCTTCACAACAGTTTGTGACAAGGCTGTCTACCACCGCATCCCTTCACAACAGTTTGTGAAAAGACTGTCTACCACCTCATCCCTTCACAACAGTTTGTGAAAAGACTGTCTACCACCGCATCCCTTCACAACAGTTTGTGACAAGACTGTCTACCACCGCATCCCTTCACAACAGTTTGTGAAAAGACTGTCTACCACCTCATCCCTTCACAACAGTTTGTGAAAAGACTGTCTACCACCTCATCCCTTCACAACAGTTTGTGAAAAGACTGTCTACCACCTCATCCCTTCACAACAGTTTGTGAAAAGACTGTCTACCACCTCATCCCTTCACAACAGTTTGTGACAAGACTGTCTACCACCGCATCCTTCACAACAGTTTGTGACAAGGACTGTCTACCACCGCATCCCTTCACAACAGTTTGTGACAAGACTGTCTACCACCGCATCCCTTCACAACAGTTTGTGAAAAGACTGTCTACCACCTCATCCCTTCACAACAGTTTGTGAAAAGACTGTCTACCACCGCATCCCTTCACAACAGTTTGTGACAAGACTGTCTACCACCGCATCCCTTCACAACAGTTTGTGACAAGGCTGTCTACCACCTCATCCCTTCACAACAGTTTGTGAAAAGACTGTCTACCACCTCATCCCTTCACAACAGTTTGTGAAAAGACTGTCTACCACCTCATCCCTTCACAACAGTTTGTGAAAAGACTGTCTACCACCGCATCCCTTCACAACAGTTTGTGACAAGACTGTCTACCACCGCATCCCTTCACAACAGTTTGTGACAAGGCTGTCTACCACCGCATCCCTTCACAACAGTTTGTGACAAGGCTGTCTACCACCGCATCCCTTCACAACAGTTTGTGACAAGGCTGTCTACCACCTCATCCCTTCACAACAGTTTGTGAAAAGACTGTCTACCACCTCATCCCTTCACAACAGTTTGTCAAAAGACTGTCTACCACCTCATCCCTTCACAACAGTTTGTGACAAGGCTGTCTACCACCGCATCCCTTCACAACAGTTTGTGAAAAGACTGTCTACCACCTCATCCCTTCACAACAGTTTGTGAAAAGACTGTCTACCACCTCATCCCTTCACAACAGTTTGTGACAAGGCTGTCTACCACCGCATCCCTTCGCAACAGTTTGTGACAAGGCTGTCTACCACCGCATCCCTTCACAACAGTTTGTGACAAGGCTGTCTACCACCTCATCCCTTCACAACAGTTTGTGACAAGACTGTCTACCACCTCATCCCTTCACAACAGTTTGTGACAAGGCTGTCTACCACCTCATCCCTTCGCAACAGTTTGTGAAAAGACTGTCTCCCACCTCATCCCTTCACAACAGTTTGTGAAAAGACTGTCTACCACCGCACCGCTTCACAACAGTTTGTGACAAGACTGTCTACCACCTCATCCCTTCACAACAGTTTGTGAAAAGACTGCCTACCACCTCATCCCTTCACAACAGTTTGTGAAAAGACTGTCTACCACCGCACCGCTTCGCAACAGTTTGTGACAAGACTGTCTACCACCTCATCCCTTCACAACAGTTTGTGACAGGACTGTCTACCACCTCATCCCTTCACAACAGTTTGTGAAAAGACTGTCTACCACCTCATCCCTTCACAACAGTTTGTGACAAGGCTGTCTACCACCGCATCCCTTCACAACAGTTTGTGAAAAGACTGTCTACCACCTCATCCCTTCACAACAGTTTGTGAAAAGACTGTCTACCACCTCATCCCTTCACAACAGTTTGTGAAAAGACTGTCTACCACCTCATCCCTTCACAACAGTTTGTGAAAAGACTGTCTACCACCTCATCCCTTCACAACAGTTTGTGAAAAGACTGTCTCCCACCTCATCCCTTCACAACAGTTTGTGAAAAGACTGTCTACCACCTCATCCCTTCACAACAGTTTGTGAAAAGACTGTCTACCACCTCATCCCTTCACAACAGTTTGTGAAAAGACTGTCTACCACCGCACCGCTTCGCAACAGTTTGTGACAAGACTGTCTACCACCTCATCCCTTCACAACAGTTTGTGACAAGACTGTCTACCACCTCATCCCTTCACAACAGTTTGTGAAAAGACTGTCTACCACCTCATCCCTTCACAACAGTTTGTGAAAAGACTGTCTACCACCTCATCCCTTCACAACAGTTTGTGACAAGGCTGTCTACCACCTCATCCCTTCGCAACAGTTTGTGAAAAGACTGTCTCCCACCTCATCCCTTCAAAACAGTTTGTGAAAAGACTGTCTACCACCTCATCCCTTCACAACAGTTTGTGACAAGGCTGTCTACCACCTCATCCCTTCGCAACAGTTTGTGAAAAGACTGTCTACCACCTCATCCCTTCACAACAGTTTGTGACAAGACTGTCTACCACCTCATCCCTTCGCAACAGTTTGTGACAAGACTGTCTACCACCTCATCCCTTCACAACAGTTTGTGACAAGGCTGTCTACCACCGCATCCCTTCACAACAGTTTGTGAAAAGACTGTCTACCACCTCATCCCTTCACAACAGTTTGTGAAAAGACTGTCTACCACCTCATCCCTTCACAACAGTTTGTGAAAAGACTGTCTACCACCTCATCCCTTCACAACAGTTTGTGAAAAGACTGTCTACCACCTCATCCCTTCACAACAGTTTGTGAAAAGACTGTCTCCCACCTCATCCCTTCACAACAGTTTGTCAAAAGACTGTCTACCACCTCATCCCTTCACAACAGTTTGTGAAAAGACTGTCTACCACCTCATCCCTTCACAACAGTTTGTGACAAGGCTGTCTACCACCGCACCGCTTCGCAACAGTTTGTGACAAGACTGTCTACCACCTCATCCCTTCACAACAGTTTGTGACAAGACTGTCTACCACCTCATCCCTTCACAACAGTTTGTGACAAGACTGTCTACCACCTCATCCCTTCACAACAGTTTGTGAAAAGACTGTCTACCACCTCATCCCTTCACAACAGTTTGTGACAAGGCTGTCTACCACCTCATCCCTTCGCAACAGTTTGTGAAAAGACTCTCCCACCTCATCCCTTCACAACAGTTTGTGAAAAGACTGTCTACCACCTCATCCCTTCACAACAGTTTGTGACAAGGCTGTCTACCACCTCATCCCTTCGCAACAGTTTGTGAAAAGACTGTCTACCACCTCATCCCTTCACAACAGTTTGTGACAAGACTGTCTACCACCTCATCCCTTCACAACAGTTTGTGAAAAGACTGTCTACCACCTCATCCCTTCACAACAGTTTGTGAAAAGACTGTCTACCACCTCATCCCTTCACAACAGTTTGTGAAAAGACTGTCTACCACCTCATCCCTTCACAACAGTTTGTGAAAAGACTGTCTACCACCTCATCCCTTCACAACAGTTTGTGAAAAGACTGTCTCCCACCTCATCCCTTCACAACAGTTTGTGAAAAGACTGTCTACCACCTCATCCCTTCACAACAGTTTGTGACAAGGCTGTCTACCACCGCATCCCTTCACAACAGTTTGTGAAAAGACTGTCTACCACCGCACCGCTTCGCAACAGTTTGTGACAAGACTGTCTACCACCTCATCCCTTCACAACAGTTTGTGACAAGACTGTCTACCACCTCATCCCTTCACAACAGTTTGTGAAAAGACTGTCTACCACCTCATCCCTTCACAACAGTTTGTGACAAGGCTGTCTACCACCTCATCCCTTCACAACAGTTTGTGACAAGGCTGTCTACCACCGCATCCCTTCACAACAGTTTGTGAAAAGACTGTCTCCCACCTCATCCCTTCACAACAGTTTGTGAAAAGACTGTCTCCCACCTCATCCCTTCACAACAGTTTGTGACAAGGCTGTCTACCACCGCATCCCTTCACAACAGTTTGTGAAAAGACTGTCTACCACCGCACCGCTTCGCAACAGTTTGTGACAAGACTGTCTACCACCTCATCCCTTCACAACAGTTTGTGACAAGACTGTCTACCACCTCATCCCTTCACAACAGTTTGTGAAAAGACTGTCTACCACCTCATCCCTTCACAACAGTTTGTGACAAGGCTGTCTACCACCTCATCCCTTCACAACAGTTTGTGAAAAGACTGTCTCCCACCTCATCCCTTCACAACAGTTTGTGAAAAGACTGTCTACCACCGCATCCCTTCACAACAGTTTGTGACAAGACTGTCTACCACCGCATCCCTTCACAACAGTTTGTGACAAGGCTGTCTACCACCGCATCCCTTCACAACAGTTTGTGAAAAGACTGTCTCCCACCTCATCCCTTCACAACAGTTTGTGAAAAGACTGTCTCCCACCTCATCCCTTCACAACAGTTTGTGAAAAGACTGTCTCCCACCTCATCCCTTCACAACAGTTTGTGACAAGGCTGTCTACCACCGCATCCCTTCACAACAGTTTGTGAAAAGACTGTCTACCACCGCATCCCTTCACAACAGTTTGTGACAAGGCTGTCTACCACCGCATCCCTTCACAACAGTTTGTGACAAGACTGTCTACCACCTCATCCCTTCACAACAGTTTGTGACAAGGCTGTCTACCACCTCATCCCTTCACAACAGTTTGTGACAAGGCTGTCTACCACCGCATCCCTTCACAACAGTTTGTGAAAAGACTGTCTCCCACCTCATCCCTTCACAACAGTTTGTGAAAAGACTGTCTCCCACCTCATCCCTTCACAACAGTTTGTGACAAGGCTGTCTACCACCGCATCCCTTCACAACAGTTTGTGAAAAGACTGTCTACCACCGCACCGCTTCGCAACAGTTTGTGACAAGACTGTCTACCACCTCATCCCTTCACAACAGTTTGTGACAAGACTGTCTACCACCTCATCCCTTCACAACAGTTTGTGAAAAGACTGTCTACCACCTCATCCCTTCACAACAGTTTGTGACAAGGCTGTCTACCACCTCATCCCTTCACAACAGTTTGTGACAAGGCTGTCTACCACCGCATCCCTTCACAACAGTTTGTGAAAAGACTGTCTCCCACCTCATCCCTTCACAACAGTTTGTGAAAAGACTGTCTCCCACCTCATCCCTTCACAACAGTTTGTGACAAGGCTGTCTACCACCGCATCCCTTCACAACAGTTTGTGAAAAGACTGTCTACCACCGCACCGCTTCGCAACAGTTTGTGACAAGACTGTCTACCACCTCATCCCTTCACAACAGTTTGTGACAAGACTGTCTACCACCTCATCCCTTCACAACAGTTTGTGAAAAGACTGTCTACCACCTCATCCCTTCACAACAGTTTGTGACAAGGCTGTCTACCACCGCATCCCTTCACAACAGTTTGTGAAAAGACTGTCTACCACCTCATCCCTTCACAACAGTTTGTGAAAAGACTGTCTACCACCTCATCCCTTCACAACAGTTTGTGAAAAGACTGTCTACCACCTCATCCCTTCACAACAGTTTGTGAAAAGACTGTCTACCACCTCATCCCTTCACAACAGTTTGTGAAAAGACTGTCTCCCACCTCATCCCTTCACAACAGTTTGTGAAAAGACTGTCTCCCACCTCATCCCTTCACAACAGTTTGTGAAAAGACTGTCTACCACCTCATCCCTTCACAACAGTTTGTGAAAAGACTCTACCACCTCATCCCTTCACAACAGTTTGTGAAAAGACTGTCTACCACCTCATCCCTTCACAACAGTTTGTGAAAAGACTGTCTACCACCGCACCGCTTCGCAACAGTTTGTGACAAGGCTGTCTACCACCGCATCCCTTCACAACAGCTTGTGAAAAGACTGTCTCCCACCTCATCCCTTCACAACAGTTTGTGAAAAGACTGTCTACCACCTCATCCCTTCACAACAGTTTGTGAAAAGACTGTCTACCACCTCATCCCTTCACAACAGTTTGTGAAAAGACTGTCTACCACCTCATCCCTTCACAACAGTTTGTGAAAAGACTGTCTACCACCTCATCCCTTCACAACAGTTTGTGAAAAGACTGTCTCCCACCTCATCCCTTCACAACAGTTTGTGAAAAGACTGTCTCCCACCTCATCCCTTCACAACAGTTTGTGAAAAGACTGTCTACCACCTCATCCCTTCACAACAGTTTGTGAAAAGACTGTCTACCACCTCATCCCTTCACAACAGTTTGTGAAAAGACTGTCTACCACCTCATCCCTTCACAACAGTTTGTGAAAAGACTGTCTACCACCGCACCGCTTCGCAACAGTTTGTGACAAGGCTGTCTACCACCTCATCCCTTCACAACAGTTTGTGAAAAGACTGTCTACCACCGCATCCCTTCACAACAGCTTGTGAAAAGACTGTCTCCCACCTCATCCCTTCACAACAGTTTGTGAAAAGACTGTCTACCACCTCATCCCTTCACAACAGTTTGTGAAAAGACTGTCTCCCACCTCATCCCTTCACAACAGTTTGTGAAAAGACTGTCTACCACCTCATCCCTTCACAACAGTTTGTGAAAAGACTGTCTACCACCTCATCCCTTCACAACAGTTTGTGACAAGACTGTCTACCACCTCATCCCTTCACAACAGTTTGTGACAAGACTGTCTACCACCTCATCCCTTCACAACAGTTTGTGAAAAGACTGTCTACCACCTCATCCCTTCACAACAGTTTGTGAAAAGACTGTCTCCCACCTCATCCCTTCACAACAGTTTGTGACAAGACTGTCTACCACCTCATCCCTTCACAACAGTTTGTGACAAGGCTGTCTACCACCGCATCCCTTCACAACAGTTTGTGAAAAGACTGTCTACCACCTCATCCCTTCACAACAGTTTGTGAAAAGACTGTCTACCACCTCATCCCTTCACAACAGTTTGTGAAAAGACTGTCTACCACCTCATCCCTTCACAACAGTTTGTGAAAAGACTGTCTCCCACCTCATCCCTTCACAACAGTTTGTGACAAGGCTGTCTACTACCTCATCCCTTCACAACAGTTTGTGAAAAGACTGTCTACCACCTCATCCCTTCACAACAGTTTGTGACAAGGCTGTCTACCACCTCATCCCTTCACAACAGTTTGTGAAAAGACTGTCTCCCACCTCATCCCTTCACAACAGCTTGTGAAAAGACTGTCTACCACCTCATCCCTTCACAACAGTTTGTGAAAAGACTGTCTACCACCGCACCGCTTCGCAACAGTTTGTGACAAGGCTGTCTACCACCGCATCCCTTCACAACAGCTTGTGAAAAGACTGTCTCCCACCTCATCCCTTCACAACAGTTTGTGAAAAGACTGTCTACCACCTCATCCCTTCACAACAGTTTGTGAAAAGACTGTCTCCCACCTCATCCCTTCACAACAGTTTGTGAAAAGACTGTCTACCACCTCATCCCTTCACAACAGTTTGTGAAAAGACTGTCTACCACCTCATCCCTTCACAACAGTTTGTGACAAGACTGTCTACCACCTCATCCCTTCACAACAGTTTGTGACAAGACTGTCTACCACCTCATCCCTTCACAACAGTTTGTGAAAAGACTGTCTACCACCTCATCCCTTCACAACAGTTTGTGACAAGGCTGTCTACCACCGCATCCCTTCACAACAGTTTGTGAAAAGACTGTCTACCACCTCATCCCTTCACAACAGTTTGTGAAAAGACTGTCTACCACCTCATCCCTTCACAACAGTTTGTGAAAAGACTGTCTACCACCTCATCCCTTCACAACAGTTTGTGAAAAGACTGTCTACCACCTCATCCCTTCACAACAGTTTGTGAAAAGACTGTCTACCACCTCATCCCTTCACAACAGTTTGTGAAAAGACTGTCTCCCACCTCATCCCTTCACAACAGTTTGTGACAAGGCTGTCTACCACCGCATCCCTTCACAACAGTTTGTGACAAGACTGTCTACCACCTCATCCCTTCACAACAGTTTGTGAAAAGACTGTCTACCACCTCATCCCTTCACAACAGTTTGTGACAAGGCTGTCTACCACCGCATCCCTTCACAACAGTTTGTGAAAAGACTGTCTACCACCTCATCCCTTCACAACAGTTTGTGAAAAGACTGTCTACCACCTCATCCCTTCACAACAGTTTGTGAAAAGACTGTCTACCACCTCATCCCTTCACAACAGTTTGTGAAAAGACTGTCTCCCACCTCATCCCTTCACAACAGTTTGTGAAAAGACTGTCTACCACCTCATCCCTTCACAACAGTTTGTGAAAAGACTGTCTACCACCGCACCGCTTCGCAACAGTTTGTGACAAGACTGTCTACCACCGCACCGCTTCGCAACAGTTTGTGACAAGACTGTCTACCACCTCATCCCTTCACAACAGTTTGTGACAAGACTGTCTACCACCTCATCCCTTCACAACAGTTTGTGACAAGACTGTCTACCACCTCATCCCTTCACAACAGTTTGTGAAAAGACTGTCTACCACCTCATCCCTTCACAACAGTTTGTGACAAGACTGTCTACCACCTCATCCCTTCACAACAGTTTGTGAAAAGACTGTCTACCACCTCATCCCTTCACAACAGTTTGTGACAAGACTGTCTACCACCTCATCCCTTCACAACAGTTTGTGACAAGACTGTCTACCACCTCATCCCTTCACAACAGTTTGTGAAAAGACTGTCTACCACCTCATCCCTTCACAACAGTTTGTGAAAAGACTGTCTACCACCTCATCCCTTCACAACAGTTTGTGACAAGGCTGTCTACCACCTCATCCCTTCGCAACAGTTTGTGACAAGACTGTCTACCACCTCATCCCTTCACAACAGTTTGTGACAAGACTGTCTACCACCTCATCCCTTCACAACAGTTTGTGACAAGGCTGTCTACCACCTCATCCCTTCACAACAGTTTGTGACAAGGCTGTCTACCACCTCATCCCTTCGCAACAGTTTGTGACAAGACTGTCTACCACCTCATCCCTTCACAACAGTTTGTGACAAGGCTGTCTACCACCTCATCCCTTCACAACAGTTTGTGACAAGGCTGTCTACCACCTCATCCCTTCACAACAGTTTGTGACAAGGCTGTCTACCACCGCACCGCTTCGCAAGAGTTTGCGACAAGACTGTCTACCACCGCATCCCTTCACAACAGTTTGTGAAAAGACTGTCTACCACCTCATCCCTTCACAACAGTTTGTGACAAGGCTGTCTACCACCTCATCCCTTCACAACAGTTTGTGACAAGGCTGTCTACCACCGCATCCCTTCACAACAGTTTGTGAAAAGACTGTCTACCACCTCATCCCTTCACAACAGTTTGTGACAAGGCTGTCTACCACCTCATCCCTTCACAACAGTTTGTGACAAGACTGTCTACCACCTCATCCCTTCACAACAGTTTGTGACAAGGCTGTCTACCACCTCATCCCTTCACAACAGTTTGTGACAAGGCTGTCTACCACCTCATCCCTTCACAACAGTTTGTGACAAGGCTGTCTACCACCGCACCGCTTCGCAAGAGTTTGCGACAAGACTGTCTACCACCGCATCCCTTCACAACAGTTTGTGAAAAGACTGTCTACCACCTCATCCCTTCACAACAGTTTGTGACAAGGCTGTCTACCACCTCATCCCTTCACAACAGTTTGTGACAAGGCTGTCTACCACCGCATCCCTTCACAACAGTTTGTGAAAAGACTGTCTACCACCTCATCCCTTCACAACAGTTTGTGACAAGGCTGTCTACCACCTCATCCCTTCACAACAGTTTGTGAAAAGACTGTCTACCACCTCATCCCTTCACAACAGTTTGTGACAAGGCTGTCTACCACCGCATCCCTTCGCAACAGTTTGTGACAAGGCTGTCTACCACCTCATCCCTTCACAACAGTTTGTGAAAAGACTGTCTACCACCTCATCCCTTCACAACAGTTTGTGACAAGGCTGTCTACCACCGCATCCCTTCACAACAGTTTGTGAAAAGACTGCCTACCACCTCATCCCTTCACAACAGTTTGTGAAAAGACTGTCTACCACCGCACCGCTTCGCAACAGTTTGTGACAAGACTGTCTACCACCTCATCCCTTCACAACAGTTTGTGAAAAGACTGTCTACCACCTCATCCCTTCACAACAGTTTGTGACAAGACTGTCTACCACCTCATCCCTTCACAACAGTTTGTGAAAAGACTGTCTACCACCTCATCCCTTCACAACAGTTTGTGACAAGGCTGTCTACCACCGCATCCCTTCACAACAGTTTGTGAAAAGACTGTCTACCACCTCATCCCTTCACAACAGTTTGTGAAAAGACTGTCTACCACCTCATCCCTTCACAACAGTTTGTGAAAAGACTGTCTACCACCTCATCCCTTCACAACAGTTTGTGACAAGGCTGTCTACCACCGCACCGCTTCGCAACAGTTTGTGACAAGACTGTCTACCACCTCATCCCTTCACAACAGTTTGTGACAAGACTGTCTACCACCTCATCCCTTCACAACAGTTTGTGACAAGGCTGTCTACCACCGCATCCCTTCACAACAGTTTGTGAAAAGACTGTCTACCACCTCATCCCTTCACAACAGTTTGTGAAAAGACTGTCTACCACCTCATCCCTTCACAACAGTTTGTGAAAAGACTGTCTACCACCTCATCCCTTCACAACAGTTTGTGACAAGGCTGTCTACCACCGCACCGCTTCGCAACAGTTTGTGACAAGACTGTCTACCACCTCATCCCTTCACAACAGTTTGTGACAAGACTGTCTACCACCTCATCCCTTCACAACAGTTTGTGAAAAGACTGTCTACCACCTCATCCCTTCACAACAGTTTGTGAAAAGACTGTCTACCACCTCATCCCTTCACAACAGTTTGTGACAAGGCTGTCTACCACCTCATCCCTTCGCAACAGTTTGTGAAAAGACTGTCTCCCACCTCATCCCTTCAAAACAGTTTGTGAAAAGACTGTCTACCACCTCATCCCTTCACAACAGTTTGTGACAAGACTGTCTCCCACCTCATCCCTTCACAACAGTTTGTGAAAAGACTGTCTCCCACCTCATCCCTTCACAACAGTTTGTCAAAAGACTGTCTACCACCTCATCCCTTCACAACAGTTTGTGAAAAGACTGTCTACCACCTCATCCCTTCACAACAGTTTGTGACAAGGCTGTCTACCACCGCACCGCTTCGCAACAGTTTGTGACAAGACTGTCTACCACCTCATCCCTTCACAACAGTTTGTGACAAGACTGTCTACCACCTCATCCCTTCACAACAGTTTGTGACAAGACTGTCTACCACCTCATCCCTTCACAACAGTTTGTGAAAAGACTGTCTACCACCTCATCCCTTCACAACAGTTTGTGACAAGGCTGTCTACCACCTCATCCCTTCACAACAGTTTGTGACAAGGCTGTCTACCACCGCATCCCTTCGCAACAGTTTGTGAAAAGACTCTCCCACCTCATCCCTTCACAACAGTTTGTGAAAAGACTGTCTACCACCTCATCCCTTCACAACAGTTTGTGACAAGGCTGTCTACCACCTCATCCCTTCACAACAGTTTGTGACAAGGCTGTCTACCACCGCATCCCTTCGCAACAGTTTGTGAAAAGACTCTCCCACCTCATCCCTTCACAACAGTTTGTGAAAAGACTGTCTACCACCTCATCCCTTCACAACAGTTTGTGACAAGGCTGTCTACCACCTCATCCCTTCACAACAGTTTGTGAAAAGACTGTCTACCACCTCATCCCTTCACAACAGTTTGTGACAAGGCTGTCTACCACCTCATCCCTTCACAACAGTTTGTGACAAGGCTGTCTACCACCGCATCCCTTCGCAACAGTTTGTGAAAAGACTCTCCCACCTCATCCCTTCACAACAGTTTGTGAAAAGACTGTCTCCCACCTCATCCCTTCACAACAGTTTGTGAAAAGACTGTCTACCACCGCATCCCTTCACAACAGTTTGTGAAAAGACTGTCTACCACCTCATCCCTTCACAACAGTTTGTGACAAGACTGTCTACCACCTCATCCCTTCACAACAGTTTGTGACAAGGCTGTCTACCACCTCATCCCTTCACAACAGTTTGTGACAAGACTGTCTACCACCTCATCCCTTCGCAACAGTTTGTGAAAAGACTCTCCCACCTCATCCCTTCACAACAGTTTGTGAAAAGACTGTCTCCCACCTCATCCCTTCACAACAGTTTGTGAAAAGACTGTCTACCACCGCATCCCTTCACAACAGTTTGTGAAAAGACTGTCTACCACCTCATCCCTTCACAACAGTTTGTGAAAAGACTGTCTACCACCTCATCCCTTCACAACAGTTTGTGACAAGGCTGTCTACCACCGCATCCCTTCACAACAGTTTGTGAAAAGACTGTCTACCACCTCATCCCTTCACAACAGTTTGTGACAAGGCTGTCTACCACCGCATCCCTTCACAACAGTTTGTGAAAAGACTGTCTACCACCTCATCCCTTCACAACAGTTTGTGAAAAGACTGTCTACCACCTCATCCCTTCACAACAGTTTGTGAAAAGACTGTCTACCACCTCATCCCTTCACAACAGTTTGTGAAAAGACTGTCTACCACCTCATCCCTTCACAACAGTTTGTGAAAAGACTGTCTCCCACCTCATCCCTTCACAACAGTTTGTGAAAAGACTGTCTACCACCTCATCCCTTCACAACAGTTTGTGAAAAGACTGTCTACCACCTCATCCCTTCACAACAGTTTGTGAAAAGACTGTCTACCACCGCACCGCTTCGCAACAGTTTGTGACAAGACTGTCTACCACCTCATCCCTTCACAACAGTTTGTGACAAGACTGTCTACCACCTCATCCCTTCACAACAGTTTGTGAAAAGACTGTCTACCACCTCATCCCTTCACAACAGTTTGTGAAAAGACTGTCTACCACCTCATCCCTTCACAACAGTTTGTGACAAGGCTGTCTACCACCTCATCCCTTCGCAACAGTTTGTGAAAAGACTGTCTCCCACCTCATCCCTTCAAAACAGTTTGTGAAAAGACTGTCTACCACCTCATCCCTTCACAACAGTTTGTGACAAGGCTGTCTACCACCGCATCCCTTCACAACAGTTTGTGAAAAGACTGTCTACCACCTCATCCCTTCACAACAGTTTGTGAAAAGACTGTCTACCACCTCATCCCTTCACAACAGTTTGTGAAAAGACTGTCTACCACCTCATCCCTTCACAACAGTTTGTGAAAAGACTGTCTACCACCTCATCCCTTCACAACAGTTTGTGAAAAGACTGTCTCCCACCTCATCCCTTCACAACAGTTTGTCAAAAGACTGTCTACCACCTCATCCCTTCACAACAGTTTGTGAAAAGACTGTCTACCACCTCATCCCTTCACAACAGTTTGTGACAAGGCTGTCTACCACCGCACCGCTTCGCAACAGTTTGTGACAAGACTGTCTACCACCTCATCCCTTCACAACAGTTTGTGACAAGACTGTCTACCACCTCATCCCTTCACAACAGTTTGTGACAAGACTGTCTACCACCTCATCCCTTCACAACAGTTTGTGAAAAGACTGTCTACCACCTCATCCCTTCACAACAGTTTGTGACAAGGCTGTCTACCACCTCATCCCTTCGCAACAGTTTGTGAAAAGACTCTCCCACCTCATCCCTTCACAACAGTTTGTGAAAAGACTGTCTACCATCTCATCCCTTCACAACAGTTTGTGACAAGGTTGTCTACCACCGCATCCCTTCACAACAGTTTGTGAAAAGACTGTCTACCACCTCATCCCTTCACAACAGTTTGTGAAAAGACTGTCTACCACCTCATCCCTTCACAACAGTTTGTGAAAAGACTGTCTACCACCTCATCCCTTCACAACAGTTTCTGAAAAGACTGTCTACCACCTCATCCCTTCACAACAGTTTGTGAAAAGACTGTCTCCCACCTCATCCCTTCACAACAGTTTGTGAAAAGACTGTCTACCACCTCATCCCTTCACAACAGTTTGTGAAAAGACTGTCTACCACCGCACCGCTTCGCAACAGTTTGTGACAAGACTGTCTACCACCTCATCCCTTCACAACAGTTTGTGACAAGACTGTCTACCACCTCATCCCTTCACAACAGTTTGTGAAAAGACTGTCTACCACCTCATCCCTTCACAACAGTTTGTGACAAGGCTGTCTACCACCGCATCCCTTCACAACAGTTTGTGAAAAGACTGTCTACCACCTCATCCCTTCACAACAGTTTGTGAAAAGACTGTCTACCACCTCATCCCTTCACAACAGTTTGTGACAAGGCTGTCTACCACCTCATCCCTTCGCAACAGTTTGTGACAAGACTGTCTACCACCTCATCCCTTCACAACAGTTTGTGACAAGACTGTCTACCACCTCATCCCTTCACAACAGTTTGTGAAAAGACTGTCTCCCACCTCATCCCTTCGCAACAGTTTGTGACAAGACTGTCTACCACCTCATCCCTTCACAACAGTTTGTGACAAGACTGTCTACCACCTCATCCCTTCACAACAGTTTGTGAAAAGACTGTCTCCCACCTCATCCCTTCGCAACAGTTTGTGAAAAGACTGTCTACCACCTCATCCCTTCACAACAGTTTGTGACAAGGCTGTCTACCACCTCATCCCTTCGCAACAGTTTGTGACAAGACTGTCTACCACCTCATCCCTTCACAACAGTTTGTGACAAGACTGTCTACCACCTCATCCCTTCACAACAGTTTGTGAAAAGACTGTCTCCCACCTCATCCCTTCGCAACAGTTTGTGAAAAGACTGTCTACCACCTCATCCCTTCACAACAGTTTGTGACAAGGCTGTCTACCACCTCATCCCTTCACAACAGTTTGTGACAAGGCTGTCTACCACCTCATCCCTTCACAACAGTTTGTGACAAGGCTGTCTACCACCTCATCCCTTCGCAACAGTTTGTGACAAGACTGTCTACCACCTCATCCCTTCACAACAGTTTGTGACAAGGCTGTCTACCACCTCATCCCTTCACAACAGTTTGTGACAAGGCTGTCTACCACCTCATCCCTTCACAACAGTTTGTGACAAGGCTGTCTACCACCGCACCGCTTCGCAAGAGTTTGCGACAAGACTGTCTACCACCGCATCCCTTCGCAACAGTTTGCGACAAGGCTGTCTACCACCTCATCCCTTCGCAACAGTTTGTGACAAGGCTGTCTACCACCTCATCCCTTCGCAACAGTTTGTGACAAGACTGTCTACCACCTCATCCCTTCACAACAGTTTGTGACAAGGCTGTCTACCACCTCATCCCTTCACAACAGTTTGTGACAAGGCTGTCTACCACCGCACCGCTTCGCAAGAGTTTGCGACAAGACTGTCTACCACCGCATCCCTTCGCAACAGTTTGTGACAAGGCTGTCTACCACCGCATCCCTTCGCAACAGTTTGCGACAAGGCTGTCTACCACCTCATCCCTTCACAACAGTTTGTGACAAGGCTGTCTACCACCTCATCCCTTCACAACAGTTTGTGACAAGGCTGTCTACCACCGCACCGCTTCGCAAGAGTTTGCGACAAGACTGTCTACCACCGCATCCCTTCGCAACAGTTTGTGACAAGGCTGTCTACCACCGCATCCCTTCGCAACAGTTTGCGACAAGGCTGTCTACCACCTCATCCCTTCACAACAGTTTGTGACAAGGCTGTCTACCACCTCATCCCTTCACAACAGTTTGTGACAAGGCTGTCTACCACCGCACCGCTTCGCAAGAGTTTGCGACAAGACTGTCTACCACCGCATCCCTTCGCAACAGTTTGTGACAAGGCTGTCTACCACCGCATCCCTTCGCAACAGTTTGCGACAAGGCTGTCTACCACCTCATCCCTTCACAACAGTTTGTGACAAGGCTGTCTACCACCTCATCCCTTCACAACAGTTTGTGACAAGGCTGTCTACCACCGCATCCCTTCGCAACAGTTTGCGACAAGGCTGTCTACCACCTCATCCCTTCACAACAGTTTGTGACAAGGCTGTCTACCACCGCATCCCTTCACAACAGTTTGTGACAAGGCTGTCTACCACCTCATCCCTTCACAACAGTTTGTGACAAGGCTGTCTACCACCTCATCCCTTCACAACAGTTTGTGACAAGGCTGTCTACCACCTCATCCCTTCACAACAGTTTGTGACAAGGCTGTCTACCACCGCATCCCTTCGCAACAGTTTGCGACAAGGCTGTCTACCACCTCATCCCTTCACAACAGTTTGCGACAAGGCTGTCTACCACCGCATCCCTTCGCAACAGTTTGCGACAAGGCTGTCTACCACCTCATCCCTTCACAACAGTTTGCGACAAGGCTGTCTACCACCTCATCCCTTCACAACAGTTTGTGACAAGGCTGTCTACCACCTCATCCCTTCACAACAGTTTGCGACAAGGCTGTCTACCACCTCATCCCTTCACAACAGTTTGTGACAAGGCTGTCTACCACCGCATCCCTTCGCAACAGTTTGCGACAAGGCTGTCTACCACCTCATCCCTTCACAACAGTTTGTGACAAGGCTGTCTACCACCGCATCCCTTCGCAACAGTTTGCGACAAGGCTGTCTACCACCTCATCCCTTCACAACAGTTTGTGACAAGGCTGTCTACCACCGCATCCCTTGACAACAGTTTGTGACAAGGCTGTCTACCACCTCATCCCTTCACAACAGTTTGTGACAAGGCTGTCTACCACCTCATCCCTTCACAACAGTTTGTGACAAGGCTGTCTACCACCTCATCCCTTCACAACAGTTTGTGACAAGGCTGTCTACCACCGCATCCCTTCGCAACAGTTTGCGACAAGGCTGTCTACCACCTCATCCCTTCACAACAGTTTGCGACAAGGCTGTCTACCACCGCATCCCTTCGCAACAGTTTGCGACAAGGCTGTCTACCACCTCATCCCTTCACAACAGTTTGCGACAAGGCTGTCTACCACCTCATCCCTTCACAACAGTTTGTGACAAGGCTGTCTACCACCTCATCCCTTCACAACAGTTTGCGACAAGGCTGTCTACCACCTCATCCCTTCACAACAGTTTGTGACAAGGCTGTCTACCACCGCATCCCTTCGCAACAGTTTGCGACAAGGCTGTCTACCACCTCATCCCTTCACAACAGTTTGTGACAAGGCTGTCTACCACCTCATCCCTTCACAACAGTTTGTGACAAGGCTGTCTACCACCTCATCCCTTCACAACAGTTTGTGACAAGGCTATCTACCACCTCATCCCTTCACAACAGTTTGTGACAAGGCTGTCTACCACCTCATCCCTTCACAACAGTTTGTGACAAGGCTGTCTACCACCTCATCCCTTCACAACAGTTTGTGACAAGGCTGTCTACCACCTCATCCCTTCACAACAGTTTGTGACAAGACTGTCTACCACCTCATCCCTTCACAACAGTTTGTGACAAGGCTGTCTACCACCTCATCCCTTCACAACAGTTTGTGACAAGGCTGTCTACCACCTCATCCCTTCAAAACAGTTTGTGACAAGGCTGTCTACCACCTCATCCCTTCACAACAGTTTGTGACAAGGCTGTCTACCACCTCATCCCTTCACAACAGTTTGTGACAAGGCTGTCTACCACCTCATCCCTTCACAACAGTTTGTGACAAGGCTGTCTACCACCGCATCCCTTCGCAACAGTTTGTGACAAGGCTGTCTACCACCGCATCCCTTCGCAACAGTTTGTGACAAGGCTGTCTACCACCTCATCCCTTCACAACAGTTTGTGACAAGGCTGTCTACCACCTCATCCCTTCACAACAGTTTGTGACAAGGCTGTCTACCACCTCATCCCTTCACAACAGTTTGTGACAAGGCTGTCTGCCACCTCATCCCTTCACAACAGTTTGCGACAAGGCTGTCTACCACCTCATCCCTTCACAACAGTTTGTGACAAGGCTGTCTGCCACCTCATCCCTTCACAACAGTTTGTGACAAGGCTGTCTACCACCTCATCCCTTCACAACAGTTTGTGACAAGGCTGTCTACCACCTCATCCCTTCACAACAGTTTGTGACAAGGCTGTCTGCCACCTCATCCCTTCACAACAGTTTGCGACAAGGCTGTCTACCACCTCATCCCTTCACAACAGTTTGTGACAAGGCTGTCTGCCACCTCATCCCTTCACAACAGTTTGCGACAAGGCTGTCTACCACCTCATCCCTTCACAACAGTTTGCAACAAGGCTGTCTACCATCTCATCCCTTCACAACAGTTTAATATTCTACACTGCAAATGTGTTAAAACTCTAATTTCTAAGTTCGAATTTTCCGAAACTCTCGATGCTAAACCACATGAAACTATTTTTGGTTCTCTGATATAAAACATTTTATTTTAAAGTGTGTGAGAGAGAGAGAGAGTGTGTGTGTGTGTGTGTGAACCTTCCATTATAATTGTATATAAAAATGTTATTATATTGGCTTAATAATGATTTCTACAATAGGTACAAAGCCAACAATTTTGGGGGACAGTAAAGTCGATTAAATCGACCCAGTGTGTTACTGGTACTTTATTTTATCAAGCCCATAAGGATGAAAGGCAAAGCTAACCATAGCAGGACTTGAACTCAGAAGATAAAGGGCCGTAACTCTGTGCCACAATGCATGTTGTCCGACACTCTACCAGTACTGCCAATCCACCGCTCTCACACAGCTTAATAATGAGATAGTTAAATCTCTCCAAATTATTGATTATTTTCAAAATCATTTGAAAATCATAGGCAGTGTTTTATTTGGAATAAATGAAAGGGTTAACTGGCTTACAAAATATATGGGTTTTCTTTTCCTTATTTTTTCTTGTCTTCCTTTTCACACACAGTCATCCCCTGGACTTCTCCACGATCATCCATCTACCCCTATCATTCCCTCCACCCCTCTCACAGTCATTCTCTTTGGCTTTCACATCGCTCCCTCCACCTCCTCCAGTCATTCCCACATCTTCCACAATTCACTCTGGCTCTCTCTATCTCACTATCTCTCTCTCCCCCTCTCTCTTCCCTGTCCTGTCAACTCTTTCATGCTTCTCTCATTCATCTCCCCACCCCACGTCACTGTTTCTCTACCTTCACTAGAGAGAGAGCATACAAAGTAGGTGCAGTGTAGTGTGTCAGTGTGCATTCTGTGATGCACTACCACCACCTTCGTGCCACCATCCCATTGTATCACCCCCACCACCACTCCATACTGCCACCACCTCTCCTTCCACTATCAACCCCCCCCCCCCCCCCCACTATCCCCACACATCACGCCATAGTGTCACCCCCTCCCCTATCACCCCACCACTCCCTAGGGTGTCACCCCTATCACCCCACGACCACCTCCACAGTCCTCCCACCATCACTCTACAGTGCCCCCCCCCCAACCATTCCATCAACTGATTTCACAGTTCTTTGATGTTGGAATCATATGAAAGACAAACCTCTGTATATTTAAAACAGATTCTGTTAGTGTCAACCTTGTAGAGAGGCGAGAGGTGGTGGGGGGGGGGGTATTGTTATTGATGGTGGTGGTGGTGAAGGCAATGATGGTGGTGGTGATAATGATTGTGGTGGTGGTGAAGGCAATGATGGTGGTTGTGATAATGATAGTGGTGGTGGTGGTGAAGGCAATGATGGTGGTGGTGATGATTGTGGTGGTGGTGGTGGTGAAGGCAATGATGGTGGTTGTGATAATGATTGTGGTGGTGGTGGTGGTGAAGGCAATGATGGTGGTGGTGATAATGATTGTGGTGGTGGTGGTGGTTGTGATAACGATAGTGGTGGTTGTGGTGGTAATGATGGTGGTTGTGATAATGATAGTGATAGTGGTGGTGGTGGTGGTGGTGAAGGCAATAATGGTGGTTGTGATAATGATAGTGGTGGTGGTGGTGGTTGTGATAACGATAGTGGTGGTTGTGGTGGTAATGATGGTGGTTGTGATAATGATAGTGATGGTGGTGGTGGAAGTGGTGAAGGCAATGATGGTGGTTGTGATAATGATAGTGGTGGTGGTGGTGGTTGTGATAATGATAGTGGTGGTGGTGGTGGTTGTGATGGTGGTTGTGATAATGATAGTGGTGGTGGTGGTGGTGATTGTGGTGGTAATGATGGTGGTTGTGATAATGATAGTGATAGTGGTGGTGGTGGTGAAGGCAATGATGGTGGTTGTGATAATGATAGTGGTGGTGGTGGGGATGGTGCCAATGATGGTGGTAATGGTGGCAGTGGTTGTAGTTGTGATAATAGTAGCAGTAGTAGTAGTGGTGGCAGGAGTGATTGTAAAGGTGGTGATGATGATGATGGTGGTAGTGGCAGTGTTTTGGTATGTTTGTAGTTGTGATAATAATAATGGTTGTAGTAGTGGTGGTTATGGTGGTAGTAGTGGTGGTGGTGGTGGTTTTGGTGGTAGTAGTGGTGGTTATGGTGGTAGTAGTGGCGGTGGTGGTGGTAGTAGTGGTGATGGTAGTAGTGATAGTAGTGATGGTGGTGGTGGTGATAGTAGTGATGGTAGTAGTGATGGTAGTAGTGGTGGTGGTGGTAGTAGTGGTGGTTATGGTGGTAGTAGTGATGGTGGTAGTGGCTGTAAGGATGATGAT
Source organism: Eledone cirrhosa (assembly GCA_964016885.1). Classification (NCBI taxonomy): domain Eukaryota; kingdom Metazoa; phylum Mollusca; class Cephalopoda; order Octopoda; family Eledonidae; genus Eledone; species Eledone cirrhosa. Next base: position 20,247,022 of record OZ024740.1, read on the forward strand.
GGCAGCAGTGGTTGTGATTTGGTGCGCTTGTACTTATGATAATGGTTGTAGTAGTGGTGGTTATGGTGGTAGTAGTGATGGTGGTTATGGTGGTAGTAGTTTTAGCAGTATTGGTTATAGAGTAGTCGCCACTTTAGCAGGGTGGTAGAATCAGTGGTCGTTACTTTAACAGGGTAGATGATTGAAGGTCGTTAGTTGCCAGTGTGGTAAGTGATAGTATCCTCGTTGGATTATCTTGTTGACATAGACATGAGGGAAGGTCCGTCGATCTATTTTCCATCTATTTACAATATTCCTTTCATCAGGTCGCCAATTCCAGCAGCATGGATTAAAGATGTTATTGAGACACGAGTAACATAACGATTTCAACAGCAGTAATTAGAGATGAAATGTATGTTTATTTATATGGTTGAAGTTACAGATAAAAAGAGGTTACAAAAGGGAATGTGCCATTGCGCCGTTAAGCCGGCGAGGCTAGGGGTGCAATATCTCACCGTTACATTATGCGTGTTGCTGGCTCGAAGTTTCTGGTACAAGAGAGAGATTCTTCAAATCTTCGCGGGGAATTTCTTCCTCAGGGCGCGTAGGGATACATCCTCTTCTACTGGCGCTGATTGGCTGAACTGAGCCAAATCACGCACAGAGAATGTATGTGAGCCCGCGGAATGTAGGTCACTACATCACCTCCGACCAGATTTTCAGCGGAAAATCGATAACGAAGAAACCAAGGACCCACATATTATTGAATCAGCAAGAACAAATGCTGAAAGAGCACATCAGTGAAAAAATAATTGAGCAGAAGGTTGCATGCAAGAACAAAAAATGAGGCGCTACGGGCCGTGTTGAGCCGCTGTGTCAAATGACCAGTTGTTTTGTCTAATAAAAAACGGATAAAGTCTGACATGGGCGAAGTTGCTGTTCTTGCATTAAATGTTAATGGTAAGCGTTGTACCAGTAGCTGTGAAAGAAGCTATTATGGTAGTTTACCAGTGCTGGCGAGAAAATGATGGCCCCCAGATGTATTGTCGAATGTGCTGTGGAGCCAGGAAAAAATGGCTGGTTGCCTTGTAAAGAAAAAAAGGCAAGTTTGACCTGTAGGTGGGTTGCAGTGTAAATTCCATAATTCGGGCGAATCCACAGAAGTGGCTGAAATATTGACAAGTCCAGTTCAATGTGTTGCTTTCCCAGCGAGTCGGGCAAAAACAACAAGACAGAGGCCGTCATGGACGATCAGTGTGCAACGAGATGCGAAGCTGTTTGAGTTCAGCTGCAATTAGTATTCTCGTGTTGCGGTGCCTGTTTGAATCCAGTGGATTAAGCTCTGAGAGCTGCTAGCATGTGACAGCATCTCAACCAGGTGAAAAGGGACTCGCAGAATATTACGCTTGAAGAACATATACCAAGAACAACATGTTGGTGTGTGATAAAAAAAATGTGTGCATATGCAGGCATGTAAAACAGCAAAGAATGTGAATGAACAAAAACCATGAGCGAACAAATAGCAAAAGAGCACAAAACAAGTAAATGCATTCTACAAAGAAATATGTGAATGTAACAAACTGATAATTCAAAGTCAATCTAGGGGAGCAGAGAAATTGCTCAATAAGTTCAAAGTTTTTCAAAGTCAAATAGTTCACACATCACCAGTGTACATACACTAGTTCTATCTGAAAACTGAAAAAGAAGTTTGTTAATGCCGTTAGGGGTTAGATGTATGGTGTTTTTGTGAGATTTCGTGGCCATTTTACCGTCCCGCCACATGGTTGTGTTGCTTATTGTTAAAGCAAAGTCAAAGAATCTTCTGTAGAGTAGGAGTCACCAAATATGGCAGCCACGTCTGACGCCATAATGGTGAGAAAACTACTGTCTCAATTTCTCGAGTCCCTGTGGTAACGAGACAGAAGGTATGGTGGTTGCGTCGGTAAAGTTACAAGCCGTTTTGAAATTTCCGATGTGTGGTGGTTGGCGTCGGTAAGGTTATGAAGCTGCCACTCACTGTTCCCCGTATTGGTCAGTAATTAAACAACGCTGTCGCTGCTGCTGTTGTTGTTGTTGGTAGCCATCTTGAAATTTTTTTGTGGCGAAAAAGTTTTTGAAATATTGTTAATTTTTCAAAAATCTTAAAAGGAATATTTTTTTATTTTCGCAAGTTGCGACGTGGCAATAAAAGTTAAACTGAATGAACAAGAAGGGCTGCGTTAAATTTTTAATTCGGTCACCACTTTAGCTGTCTTTAGCAGTATTAGCAGGGTGGTAGAATCAGTGGTCGTTACTTTAACAGGGTAGATGATTGAAGGTCGTTAATTGCCAGTGTGGTAAGTGATAGTATCCTCGTTGGATTATCTTGTTGACATAGACGTGAGGGAAGGTCCCTCGATCTATTTTCCATCTATTTACAATATTCCTTTCGTCAGGTCGGCAATTCCAGCAGCAGGGATTAAAGATGTTATTGAGACACGAGTAACATAACAACGATTTCAACAGCAGTAATTAGAGATGAAATGTATGTTTATTTATATGGTTGAAGTTACAGATAAAAAGAGGTTACAAAAGGGAATGTGCCATTGCGCCGTTAAGCCGGCGAGGCTAGGGGTGCAATATCTCACTGTTACATTATGCGTGTTGCTGGCTCGAAGTTTCTGGTACAAGAGAGAGATTCTTCAAATCTTCGCGGGGAATTTCTTCCTCAGGGCGCGTAGGGATACATCCTCTTCTACTGGCGCTGATTGGCTGAACTGAGCCAAATCACGCACAGAGAATGTATGTGAGCCTGCGGAATGTAGGTCACTACATAGTGATGGTGGTGGTGGTTATGGTGGTAGTAGTGATGGTAGTAGTGGTGGTTATGGTGGTAGTAGTGATGGTAGTAGTGGTGGTGGTAGTGGCTGTAAGGATGATGATGATGGCAGCAGTGGTTGTGTTTTGGTGTGTTTGTAGTTATGATAATGGTTGTAGTAGTGGTGATGGTGGTGGTAGTAGTGTTGGTGGTGGTTATGGTGGTAGTAGTAAAGGTGGTGGTGGTTGTAAGGATGGTAATGATGATGGTAGTGGTTGTTTTGGTATGCTTGCTGGTAAGAAGGAAGATGCTGGGGATAGTGATGTAACAGTGATCTCTTTTTAGTTGGTGGTGGTGGTCATAGTAAGAAGCTTATTATGGTGATGTAAATATTGATAATAAGAATAGAAGTGTTGTTGTTGTTAGCCATGGTGTACAGTTGGTAGTTATGGTGGTGTTAACCTTTCCATTACCATATTTCTAATGACAGACACTGCCTATGATTTTTAAAGAGATTTAGTAATATAACTAACTTTCTTACCATCTCTCTGGTGTTTGGAACATAACTTAACAGATGTTGCATAAAACTAGATAAATATATGTGGCCGTGTAGGTAACATGGAAAAAGTTCCCAGTCCACACTGTAAATGTGGTTGGTGTTAGGAAGGGCATCCAGCCGTAGAAAACCTGCCAGACAGTTCTATATGAGCGAGACACGGTCACCCGACCAATCTTGCCTCAAGTGGCACAACGCCCGTCTAACCCATGCTAGCGTGGAAGATAGACGTTAAACGATGATGATGATGATGACTTTAAAATAAACCACTTTGCATTGTAGAACGAGGGTCAGTTTTAGGAAGTTCCATATCAAAATCTTTAATAAATGTGGTAAGGATATTGGTAATGGTGGAGGTGATATGATGTTGGTCATGGTAGAGTCCCCCTCCTCCCTCTATATCTTTATAGTTTAACTGTTACACTCCAGTTGTCTCTCCTTGTTTCCACATCTCATTATTGATGATGCTTGCTGAGGTATTGATGGTGGAGTTGGTTATGATGATGATGATGATGGTGGTGGCGGCAGCGAGCTATTTCTTTTTGATTTTTTCCTGATGGTTTATTTATAGCTGAATGGTTCCTCCACCACCACCATCACCTCATCACTAGACCTGTTGACTTCAGTAGCTACAAAATTCACCCTCCCTCCTCTCACACCATCTTCCATTCCTTTATAATGTAGACCTTTCTTGTTTTGCATTAATGTTGTTGCTATATGCCCCCCCCCTCCCCTGCAATGATTTCCTGGTTCATAGTTAACTTCCACAATATTCTTATGCCCATCCCTCCCCTGTGTGTGTGTGTGTACATGTACTTAAATTCATACATACATAGACTGAAACCTGCACACATTCATACATGTATACATACACAATACATTACACACATACACACACATTTGCTCATATATACATATGCATAAACACAAATGCACACACAACATGCACATTCTAACACACACACATATGCATATATACATATAAGAGTTAAACAATATTCAATGAGTATATCAAAGAGTGAGTTTTACAGTAGATTGGAAGCACTCTATGAAAAATAATTTTCCAGAGTTATTAATATTAAAATACAAATATTAATAAAATACCTAATATATCCATATAAACTTCCATATATCATTCTATACATAATTTTTAGTTAAATTTATTGATTATCATTTATTTTGAACTATGAATAATCAATGCATTTACTCCCTTTTATATATACGTATATATATGGGGAAGAGTACAACAGATGCCCTCTTCTTGGTGAGACAGGGAAGAGTACAACAGATGCCTTCTTCTTGGTGAGACAATTGCAAGAGAGGTTCTTAGAGAAGAATAAGCCACTATACTTAGCCTTTGTTGACCTAGAGAAGGCCTTTGATAGGGTACCCCGATCTGTCATCTGGTGGTCCCTAAGGAAGCTAGGTGTTGAATGGTTTGTGAGGACAGTGCAAACTTTGTACAGAGGTACTCTCAGTAAAGTCAGGGTAGGAATGGAGTTTAGTGAGGAATTCCAGATACAAGTAGGAGTACATCAGGGTTCGGTCCTCAGCCCGCTCTTGTTCATTATAGTCCTCCAAGCCATAACAGAGGAGTTTAAGACTGGCTGTCCATGGGAACTTCTCTATGCTGACGATCTGGTTCTTATAGCAGAATCAGTAGAGGAGCTAGAGAATAAATTCTGGCTATGGAAACAGCAGTTGGAAGCAAGAGGACTGAGAGTGAATCTAGCTAAGATAAAAGTGTTGATGAGTAGAAAAGAGGACAAAACCCTGATTCCGCCAGGGAAATGGCCATGTTCGATATGCAGAAAAGGAACTGGCATAAATTCTATAAAATGCACACAATGCAGATCCTGAGTACACAAGAGATGTAGCGGGATAGCAGGCAAACTAACAGGTAGGGAGAAATATGTATGCAGTCGATGTACAGGGAAATTAGACAGTAGAAGTCGCATTGATAGACACATTTTTCAAATGCAGGAGGGCGCTATAGAAGTTTTGGATAGCTTCCGGTACCTAGGAGATCAGATTAGCATGGGGGGTGGGGGTGTTCCGAGGCCATAGTATCTAGAATAAGGACGGGTTGGAAGAAGTTTAGGGAGCTGCTTCCTCTGTTGACGAAGAAGGGTTTCTCCCTGCGTACGAAAGGCCGGTTGTATGATGCCTGTGTGAGGAGCGCGATGCTGCATGGTAGTGAGACATGGGCAGCAACTGCAGAGGATATGCGACGGCTGGAGAGAAATGAGGCCAGCATGCTCCGTTGGATGTGCAGTGTAAATGTGCGTGAACGACCCAGCATAAATGTGTTGAGAGAGAAACTGTGTCTGAGAGGGATAGAATGTAGTGTACGGGAGAGGAGACTGAGGTGGTATGGAGGATGACCGATGGGTGAAGAAGTGCCAGGAATTGCCAGTTGAAGGAAGACGTGGTAGAGGTAGACCACGAAAAACATGGGCGGAGGTGGTGAGAACAGACCTCAGATCATTGAAGCTCACGGTGGAGATGACGAGGGACCGTGACGAGTGGAGAGATGCTGTGCTGAATAAGACCCGTCCCACCCTTGCAAGCAGGGAAAAGCGGACGTAAAATAAATGCTGATGATGATGATTTAACCTTAGCATGCCTAAATCTATTATCTTATTTTTATTTTTATTTTCCTCAAATATACAGGCTCATTTATATATATATATATACACACATAATAGTTATTTAAATATTTCTAACAATAAATACTTCATAAGATTTACATACTATATATGTTGACAATGAATATCTCCGGTAAAACTTACATTTAGAAAAATATTCGACAGTGTAAACTTTATTTTCTGCTGGCCAGCTAAATCCTTTAAAACTCTGAAGTTTAGAAATGTTGAAACACTTATTGAATTTACAAAACTAATAAATAACCTGCAATTTAAAAAAAAAAACCCTAAAATCTTGACTCTTCACCCTAAAATAGCATAAATTAAATATTTTCAAACTTAACCGTTTAACTTTCGGAAAATCTTCTTCTACATATATTCCCTCTCTCTATATATATTACCTCAGCGGCTCTCATTGACCGCTTTCCCTGATAAATTGTAGTATCATACATTTTAAAATCTCTATAACTGTTACATTAGGCAACGTTTTTCTTACTCACACATTCTCTATTGAATTTATTACGTTTTCGCATTTTCTCATTATTAGGGTATAAATGTTAAACTTTCTCTTAGGTTAATCACTACCTTGATTAAATCTTAACCATTTAACATCTCAGGGTATGTCATATATCATTATATTTTGTCTGATGAGGATGTACTGTTGTACATCCGAAATATGTATAATAAAATGTAATTGATAAAAAGAACATCTATTTTATTAATATTTGTATTTTTATATATATATGGGGAGGGGGGTCATATTGTTGTAATAATATTGCCAGAAATAATAACAGAACACACTCACTGTTTGGTTGGTTTTCGCTTCTGTATGTTTTATATCTCCACAGTTAATTTATTTGGTGATCAATGTTTACATTTACTGACCAACGGTAAAAAATACAGATATATTATTGACACAAACACAGATATATAGTCTAACAAAGTTCTTTCATTGCACATCTGCAACATCGTCAGTGGTGCTATTATGTTCCTCCTGTTGTATTGTATATCTACACCATCTTTATTTTATCTGTGTATTTATTTATTTATTTTTGTCTTCTTTGCGCATGCGTTGTTTGTGTGTGTGTATAGCATTTGGTGTGAGTTCGCGTTTGGGTGACTGTGTTTTGGTTATTGTATTCTATCTTAGTTTACTAGTGTGTGTTTATTGTGCTTGTGTATATATTTATTTATTTATTTATATTTCTCTTAAGTCAGTATTGTTTGTTTGGGTGTTGTTGTTATTCCATTCATTTTTATCTTGGACGAGCTGATAAATTCCGACCTCACACACTTACACCTCTCCAAGACAATGTCACTGGACCGAGACCTTTGGCGGTACTCAGTAATAGAGAAGACCCGCCTTACCTAAATACAAAGTAAAACCTACTACAGTCAGTAGGCATCTCTAACAAAATACACCCCCATCCAACCACCCCCACCCCATCCACACCGCCCCTTTCAATGTAAAGTTATGTTGGTGTCACAACATCCAGGCCGAAACAAATGAGATCGTGTAGGTGTTACGACAAAAAAACACACAGTCCATGCTGTAATGTGGCCGTGTAGGCAACACGGTAAAAACCTCCCAGCCCCACACTGTAAATGTGGTTGGTGTTAGGAAGGGCATCCAGCTGTAGAAAACCCGCCAGACAGTCCTATGCGAGCAATGACAACCACTCTTGCCTCAAGTGGGAAAACTCCCGTCCAAACCCATGCAAGCTTGGAACATGGATGTTAAACGATGATGATGATGATGATACATACTCATAAATTCTTACACACACATATACATCAATATATATCAATATACATACACATAGACCATGTGGTTGTGCTTAGATCTAGTTTTGCTCTTCTCATCATTGTCCCCCTTTTGCTCTTTTAAATTCTATAAACCTCTCCTCATACATCACTAACTTCTCTTTGAACTAGTCACCTCCCTTCTCCTTCACAAACACTATTTGACTCCCAACATAGATATAGCTTGAACCCTTGACATCCCCTTTTCTTTATACCTCCCTGGTAAGACAATTCTGTAGTCACCTGCTGCTAGTAACCATTACTTACCATTATGAAGAAGAAACCACTGGATTGGAAGATTAATTAAGGAAGATTTTGGAAGGTTTTACTAAAATTATAATTCCTTTAAGATGGTATTTTTAACATAAGATGTTATTTAAAATTATGTAGGAAGGTTCTAATTCAAGGAGGAACCCTTTAAGCATCTTGTTTGGGGTTGACTTCAGGGTCTCTTGTCAATTGGTTTTGCCCATAAAATCTGTCCAACGATTCTATCCTGAGACATTCTAATGACATGACTATAGTATCAGAGCTGTGATCTCTTTATTCGCAATCATATTCTTTCAGTCATTACCCTAGATTCATGACCATAGGTAAGGGTTGGCCTGAATACCGAATTGAAAATGAGTTTGGCTTTTACACCTACCTCCCTTCTGATTACTTCAGATCAACAAAAGCATTTGTGTTGTATAATATTCATATTTATCTCTTGGTCCCCATTATTTGTATTATTTATATTCTAAATTTGATATTTTATAAAAAATTATAGACCTCTCCTTCGTAAACACTCTGCACATTTTCAACAAGGACAATAAGGACAATACAGTCTAAACAAGGAAAAAATAAATTTTAGAGAACATCTGTTGGAAATATAAACCACCTCCAATTAACTTTCCCACTGGGTCCCAGCTGATAGGATGAAGAATATATTACCCCAGAGGACGGCAAAAGGGAGACACTGAAACAGCCACTCCATCTCGTAGTCCTGCCCGACAGCAAGGGACACGTGCTGGAAAAGCAGATTTTGATAAATTTTGTAAATTCTCAATTTATATAAACTGCCATACAAATATAAAATGATTTTTAAATCTTAAAATAAATGACAGTTGAGCAGTTTATGGGAAGTTTTTCTCACATAGGAATGCTTTTCATTTTGATCCTTTATCCATTCATTCTAGTTTGTTTTGCTTGGCATTGTGATAGTGCCAGCATGTTTAAAAAACAAATATGACTTTCTCTCACTGGTGATTACTGTAAAGTATGAAACTTGAATATTATGACTGTGTGAAGATTTGTGGCTTAGTGGTTAGAGAATTGGATTTGCATTCATAAGATTGCAAGTTCTATTCTCAGACCAAGTGTTGCATTATGTCCTTGAGCGAGACACTTTGTTTCACGCTGCTCTTTCTACCAGGAGTTGTGACTGGTAGATAATATCAGCAATGGAAAGATCAATGGAAACATTGTTTCCTTGGTCCGATAAACATACGAGGTCAGATCTTGTCAATCAATTTCATGAAGATAACATTTATCTTAATATTTATCTCTTCATATGGTTTTCTATTTCACATTTTACTTTTTAAAAATTACATGTTTTATTCATCTGTTTTTCTTATATTTTCCAGAAATATCTCAACTGCATTTACGAAGAATAGATTTCTCTGCCAACAAAATATCTTCAATTCCAATAGATTTTCGGATAATGGATACTTTAGAGGAAATGATCCTGGATCACAATCCATTAACGACGCCTCCAGCACATGTGAGTGACCTTTGCTTTTACTGTTTCTACAAATTGTTGCCTGTGTGTGTAGGCTTGAGCCCACGGCACGATATCTTCAGCAAGAGTCTTATGCTATAGCCTCAGATTGATCCAGGCCATGTGTTGACAGAAATTAGTTAGGGGTCTGTTGTATAGATTGTACTTGGAATTCAAAGACCCTGTCTCATCACATTGTGCTATTTGGATTCACAGTATGGGGATTTCAGTAAGAGTGCTTGATTCTGTGAAATACTCATGACTACATTAATTTGATGTGTTGGATATTCAGTAGATCAAAGAGGAAGAGGTTCATCATTATAACACACAAAGAAGACATCATGTTGATAACAATGGTGATATTGTTGTTGATGTTGTTTCCACTCATGTCAGACTTAATTGAGAAGATTTATAATCAAAGACATTCCTGATTCTTAATGACTTCAGCCTGCCATTCCAATATTCGGGGTACTCATGATATTTGACTATATTCCATCAGCCAGGTATTCCGACATCAACTTTATTTAACCGTATCCCACCACCCAGTATCAACAATATCTAACCCTATCCCACCATCCCAGTATCAACAATATCTAACCCTATCTCACCATCCCAGTATCAACAATATCTAACCCTATCCCACCATCCCAGTATCAACTACATCTAACCCTATCACACCATCCCAGTATCAACTATATTAAACCCTATCTCACCATCCCAGTATCAACAATATTTAACCCTATCCCACAATCCCAGTATCAACAATATCTAACCCTATGCCACCATCCCAGTATCAACTATATCTAACCCTATCCCACCATGCCAGTATCTACAATATTTAACTCTATCTCACTATCCCATTATTAACTATATCTAACCCTATCTCACCATCCTAGTATCAACAATATTTAACCCTATCTTACCATCCCAGTATCAACTATATCTAACCATATCTCATCATCCCAGTATCAACTATATCTAACCCTATCCCACCACCCATTATCAACAATATCTATCCCTATCTCACCACCCCAGTATCAACAATATCTAACCCTATCTCACCATCCCAGTAACAATATCTAACCCTATCTCACAATCCCAGTATCAACTATATCTATCCCACCATCCCAGTATCAACAATATCTAACCCTATCCCACCATCCCAGTATCAACTATATCTAACCCTATCTCACCATCCCAGTATCAACAATATTTAACCCTATCCCATCATCCCAGTATCAACAATATCTAACCCTATCCCACCATCCCAGTATCAACTATATCTAACCCTATCTCACCATCCCAGTATCAACTATATTTAACCCTATCCCACCATCCCAGTATCAACTATATCTAACCCTATCTCACCATCCCAGTATCAACTATATTTAACCCTATCCCACCATCCCAGTATCAACTATATCTAACCCTATCCCACCATCCCAGTATCAACTATATCTAACCCTATCTCACCATCCCAGTATCAACTATATTTAACCCTATCCCACCATCCCAGTATCAACAATATCTAACCCTATCTCACCATCCCAGTATCAACTATATTTAACCCTATCCCACCATCCCAGTATCAACAATATCTAACCCTATCTCACCATCCCAGTATCAACTATATTTAACCCTATCCCACCATCCCAGTATCAACTATATCTAACCCTATCCCACCATCCCAGTATCAACAATATCTAACCCTATCTCACCATCCCAGTATCAACTATATTTAACCCTATCCCACCATCCCAGTATCAACAATATCTAACCCTATCTCACCATCCCAGTATCAACTATATTTAACCCTATCCCACCATCCCAGTATCAACAATATCTAACCCTATCTCACCATCCCAGTATCAACTATATTTAACCCTATCCCACCATCCCAGTATCAACAATATCTAACCCTATCTCACCATCCCAGTATCAACAATATCTAAGCCTATCCCACCATCCCAGTATCAACTATATCTAACCCTATCTCACCATCCCAGTATCAACAATATTTAACCCTATCCCATCATCCCAGTATCAACGATATCTAACCCTATCTCACCATCCCAGTATCAACTATATCTAACCCTATCCCACCATCCCAGTATCAACTATATCTAACCCTATCTCACCATCCCAGTATCAACAATATCTAACCCTATCCCACCACCCATTATCAACAATATCTAACCCTATCTCACCATCCCAGTATCAACTATATTTAACCCTATCCCACCATCCCAGTATCAACAATATCTAACCCTATCTCACCATCCCAGTATCAACTATATCTAACCCTATCCCACCATCCCAGTATCAACAATATCTAACCCTATCTCACCATCCCACTATCAACTACATCTAACCCCATCCACCATCCCAGTATCAACTATATTTAACCCTATCCCATCATCCCAGTATCAACTACATTTAACCCTATCTCATCATCCCAGTATCAACTATATCTAACCCTATCTCACCATCCCAGTATCAACTATATCTAACCCTATCTCACCATCCCAGTATCAACAATATCTAACCCTATCTCACCATCCCAGTATCAACAATATCTAACCCTATCTCACCATCCCAGTATCCACTATATCTAACCCTATCTCACCATCCCAGTATCAACAATATCTAACCCTATCTCACCATCCCAGTATCAACTATATCTAACCCTATCCCACCATCCCAGTAACAATATTTAACCCTATCCCACCATCCCAGTATCAACAATATCTAACCCTATCTCACCATCCCAGTATCAACTATATTTAACCCTATCTCACCATCCCAGTATCAACTATATCTAACCCTATCCCACCACCCCAGTAACAATATTTAACCCTATCTCACCATCCCAGTATCAACTATATTTAACCCTATCTCACAATCCCAGTATCAACAATATTTAACCCTATCTCACCATCCCAGTATCAACTATATTTAACCCTATCTCACAATCCCAGTATCAACAATATCTAAGCCTATCTCACCATCCCAGTATCAACTATATCTAACCCTATCCCACAATCCCAGTATCAACAATATCTAACCCTATCACACCATCCCAGTATCAACTATATCTAACCCTATCCCACCATCCCAGTATCAACTACATCTAATCCTATACCACCATCCCAGTATCAACTATATCTAACCCTGTCCCACCATCCCTGTATCAACTATATTTAACACTATCTCACCATCCCAGTATCAACTACATCTAACCCTATCCCACCATCCCAGTATCAACAATATCTAACCCTATCCCACCATCCCAGTATCAACTATATTTAACACTATCTCATCACCCCAGTATCAACGATATCTAACCCTATCTCACCATCCCAGTATCAACTACATCTAACCCTATCCCACCATCCTAGTATCAACAATATTTAACCCTATCTCACCATCCCAGTATCAACTATATTTAACCCTATCTCATCACCCGTGTCAACATTTTCTAACCCTATCCCACCATCCCAGTATCGACTATATCTAACCCTATCCCACCATCCCAGTATCAACAATATCTAACCCTATCCCACCATCCCAGTATCAACTACAGCTAACCCTACCTCACCATCCCAGTATCGACTATATCTAACCCTATCCCACCATCCCAGTATCAACAATATTTAACCCTACCTCACCATCCCAGTATCGACTATATCTAACCCTATCCCACCATCCCTGTATCAACAATATCTAACCCTATCCCACAATCCCAGTATCAACTATATCTAACCCTATCCCACCATCCCAGTATCAACTATATCTAACCCTATCCCACCACCCCAGTATCAACAATATTTAACCCTATCTCACCATCCCAGTATCAACTACATCTAATCCTATCCCACCATCCCAGTATCAACAATATCTAACCCTATCTCATCATCCCTGTATCAACTATATCTAACCCTATCCCACCATCCCAGTATCAACTATATCTAACCCTATCCCACCATCCCAGTATCAACTATATCTAACCCTATCCCACCATCCCAGTATCAACTATATCTAACCCTATCTCACCATCCCAGTATCAACTATATCTAACCCTATCCCACCATCCCAGTATCAACTATATCTAACCCTATCCCACCATCCCACTATCAACTACATCTAACCCCATCCACCATCCCAGTATCAACTATATTTAACCCTATCCCATCATCCCAGTATCAACTACATTTAACCCTATCTCATCATCCCAGTATCAACTATATCTAACCCTATCTCACCATCCCAGTATCAACAATATTTAACCCTATCCCATCATCCCAGTATCAACGATATCTAACCCTATCTCACCATCTCTGTATCAACTATATCTAACCCTATCACACCATCCCAGTATCAACTATATCTAACTCTATCCCACCATCCCAGTATCAACTATATCTAACCCTATCCCACCATCCCAGTATCAACTATATCTAACCCTATCTCACCATCCCAGTATCAACTACATCTCACCCTATCTCACCATCCCAGTATCAACTACATCTAACCCTATCTCACCATCCCAGTATCAACTATATTTAACCCTATCCCACAATCCCACTATCAACAATATTTAACCCTATCCCACAATCCCAGTATCAACAATATCTAAGCCTATCCCACCATCCCAGTATCAACTATATTTAACCCTATCCCACCATCCCAGTATCAACTATATCTAACCCTATCCCACCATCCCAGTATCAACTATATCTAACCCTATCCCACCATCCCAGTATCAACTATATTTAACCCTATCCCACCATCCCAGTATCAACTATATCTAACCCTATCCCACCATCCCAGTATCAACTATATCTAACCCTATCCCACCATCCCAGTATCAACTACATCTAATCCTATCCCACAATCCCAGTATCAACTATATCTAACCCTATCTCACCATCCCAGTATCAACTATATCTAACCCTATCCCACCATCCCAGTATCAACAATATCTAACCCTATCACACCATCCCAGTATCAACTATATCTAACTCTATCCCACCATCCCAGTATCAACTATATCTAACCCTATCCCACCATCCCAGTATCAACTATATCTAACCCTATCCCACCATCCCAGTATCAACTATATCTAACCCTATCCCACCATCCCAGTATCAACTACATCTAATCCTATCCCACAATCCCAGTATCAACAATATCTAACCCTATCTCACCATCCCAGTATCAACTACATCTCACCCTATCTCACCATCCCAGTATCAACTACATCTAACCCTATCCCACCATCCCAGTATCAACTATATCTAACCCTATCCCACCATCCCATTATCAACAATATCTAACCTTATCCCACCATCCCAGTATCAACAATATCTAACCCTATCCCACCATCCCAGTATCAACTACATCTAACCCTATCCCACCATCCCAGTATCAACTATATCTAACCCTATCTCACCATCCCAGTATCAACTATATCTAACCCTATCCCACCATCCCAGTATCAACTACATCTAACCCTATCCCACCATCCCAGTATCAACTATATCTAACCCTATCCCACCATCCCAGTATCAACTACATCTAATCCTATCCCACAATCCCAGTATCAACTATATTTAACCCTATCTCATCATCCCAGTATCAACAATATCTAACCCTATCTCACCATCCCAGTATCAACTATATCTAACCCTATCTCATCATCCCAGTATCAACAAAATCTAACCCTATCTCACCATCCCAGTATCAACTATATCTAACCCTATCTCATCATCCCCGTATCAACAATATCTAAGCCTATCCCACCATCCCAGTATCAACAATATCTAACCCTATCCCACCATCCCAGTATCAACTATATCTAACCCTATCCCACCATCCCAGTATCAACTACATCTAACCCTATCCCACCATCCCAGTATCAACTATATCTAACCCTATCCCACCATCCCAGTATCAACTACATCTAATCCTATCCCACAATCCCAGTATCAACTATATTTAACCCTATCTCATCATCCCAGTATCAACAATATCTAACCCTATCTCACCATCCCAGTATCAACTATATCTAACCCTATCTCATCATCCCAGTATCAACAAAATCTAACCCTATCTCACCATCCCAGTATCAACTATATCTAACCCTATCTCATCATCCCCGTATCAACAATATCTAAGCCTATCCCACCATCCCAGTATCAACAATATCTAACCCTATCTCATCATCCCTGTATCAACAATATCTAAGCCTATCCCACCATCCCAGTATCAACAATATCTAACCCTATCCCACCATCCCAGTATCAACTATATTTAATCCTATCTCAGCATCCCAGTATCAATATTTAACCCTATCTCACCATCCCAGCATCAACTATATTTAACCCTATCCCACCATCCCAGTATCAACAATATCTAACCCTCTCCCACCATCCCAGTATCAACAATATTTAACCCTATCCCACAATCCCAGTATCAACAATATTTAACCCTATCCCACCATCCCAGTATCAACAATATCTAACCCTCTCCCACCATCCCAGTATCAACAATATCTAACCCTATCCCACAATCCCAGTATCAACAATATTTAACCCTATCCCAAAATCCCAGTATCAACTATATTTAATCCTATCTCACCATCCCAGTATCAACTATATCTAACCCTATCTCACCATCCCAGTATCAACTATATATAACCTTATCCCACCATCCCAGTATCAACAATATCTAACCCTATCCCACAATCCCAGTATCAACTACATCTAACCCTATCTCACCATCCCAGTATCAACTATATCTAACCTTATCCCACCATCCCAGTATCAACAATATCTAACCCTATCCCATCATCCCAGTATCAACAATATCTAACCCTATCTCACCATCCCAGTATCAACTATATCTAACCCTATCTCACCATCCCAGTATCAACAATATCTAACCCTATCCCATCATCCCAGTATCAACAATATCTAACCCTATCCCACCATCCCAGTATCAACAATATCTAACCCTATCTCACCATCCCAGTATCAACAATATCTAACCCTATCTCACCATCCCAGTATCAACAATATCTAACCCTATCTCACCATCCCAGTATCAACAATATTTAACCCTATCCCAAAATCCCAGTATCAACTATATTTAACCCTATCCCACCATCCCAGTATCAACAATATCTAACCCTATCCCATCATCCCAGTATCAACAATATCTAACCCTATCCCACCATCCCAGTATCAACAATATCTAACCCTATCTCACCATCCCAGTATCAACTATATTTAACCCTATCTTACCATCCCAGTATCAACAATATCTAACCCTATCTCACCATCCCAGTATCAACAATATTTAACCCTATCTCACCATCCCAGTATCAACTATATCTAACCCTATCTCACCATCCCAGTATCAACTATATCTAACCTTATCCCACCACCCCAGTATCAACAATATTTAACCCTATCCCAAAATCCCAGTATCAACTATATCTAACCCTATCCCACCATCCCAGTATCAACAATATCTAACCCTATCCCACCATCCCAGTATCAACAATATCTAGCCCTATCTCACCATCCCAGTAACAATATCTAACCCTATCCCACCATCCCAGTATCAACAATATCTAGCCCTATCTCACCATCCCAGTATCAACTATATTTAACCCTATCCCACCATCCCAGTATCAACAATATCTAACCCTATCCCACCATCCCAGTATCAACTATATCTAACCCTATCCCACCATCCCAGTATCAACAATATCTAACCCTATCTCACCATCCCAGTATCAACTATATTTAACCCTATCCCACCATCCCAGTATCAACAATATCTAACCCTATCTCACCATCCCAGTATCAACAATATCTAAGCCTATCCCACCATCCCAGTATCAACAATATCTAACCCTATCCCACCATCCCAGTAACAATATCTAACCCTATCTCACCATCCCAGTATCAACAATATCTAACCCTATCCCACCATCCCAGTATCAACAATATCTAACCCTATCTCACCATCCCAGTAACAATATCTAACCCTATCCCACCATCCCAGTATCAACAATATCTAACCCTATCCCACCACCCCAGTAACAATATCTAACCCTATGTCACCATCCCAGTATCAACAATATCTAACCCTATCCCACCATCCCAGTATCAACTATATTTAACCCTATCCCACCATCCCAGTATCAACAATATCTAACCTTATCCCACCATCCCAGTATCAACAATATCTAACCCTATCTCACAATCCCAGTATCAACAATATTTAACCCTATCTCACCATCCCAGTATCAACAATATCTAACCTTATCCCACCATCCCAGTATCAACAATATTTAACCCTATCCCATCATCCCAGTATCAACGATATCTAACCCTATCTCACCATCTCTGTATCAACTATATCTAACCCTATCACACCATCCCAGTATCAACTACATTTAACCCTATCTCATCATCCCAGTATCAACTATATCTAACCCTATCTCACCATCCCAGTATCAACTATATCTAACCTTATCCCACCATCCCAGTATCAACTATCTAACCCTATCCCACCACCCATTATCAACAATATCTAACCCTATCTCACCATCGCAGTATCAACTATATCTAACCCTATCTCACCATCCCAGTATCAACTATATCTAACCCTATCTCATCCCAGTATCAACAATATCTAACCCTATCCCACCATCCCAGTATCAACTATATTTAACCCTATCCCACCATCCCAGTATCAACAATATCTAACCCTATCTCACCATCCCAGTATCAACAATATTTAACCCTATCCCATCATCCCAGTATCAACGATATCTAACCCTATCTCACCATCTCTGTATCAACTATATCTAACCCTATCACACCATCCCAGTATCAACTACATTTAACCCTATCTCATCATCCCAGTATCAACTATATCTAACCCTATCTCACCATCCCAGTATCAACAATATCTAACCCTATCTCATCATCCCAGTATCAACAATATCTAACCCTATCTCATCATCCCCGTATCAACAATATCTAAGCCTATCCCACCATCCCAGTATCAACAATATCTAACTCTATCCCACCATCCCAGTATCAACTATATCTAACCCTATCCCACCATCCCAGTATCAACTATATCTAACCCTATGCCGCCATCCCAGTATCAACTACATCTAACCCTATCTCACCATCCCAGTATCAACTACATCTAACCCTATCTCACCATCCCAGTATCAACTACATCTAACCCTATCTCACCATCCCAGTATCAACTACATCTCACCCTATCTCACCATCCCAGTATCAACTACATCTAACCCTATCTCACCATCCCAGTATCAACTATATTTAACCCTATCCCACAATCCCACTATCAACAATATTTAACCCTATCCCACAATCCCAGTATCAACAATATCTAAGCCTATCCCACCATCCCAGTATCAACTATATCTAACCCTATCCCACCATCCCAGTATCAACTATATCTAACACGATCCCACCATCCCAGTATCAACTACATCTAACCCTATCCCACCATCCCAGTATCAACTATATCTAACTCTATCTCACCATCCCAGTATCAACTACATCTAATCCTATCCCACAATCCCAGTATCAACAATATCTAACCCTATCTCACCATCCCAGTATCAACTATATCTAACCCTATCTCATCATCCCCGTATCAACAATATCTAAGCCTATCCCACCATCCCAGTATCAACAATATCTAACCCTATCTCATCATCCCAGTATCAACAAAATCTAACCCTATCTCACCATCCCAGTATCAACTATATCTAACCCTATCTCATCATCCCCGTATCAACAATATCTAAGCCTATCCCACCATCCCAGTATCAACTATATCTAACCCTATCCCACCATCCCAGTATCAACAATATCTAACCCTATCCCACCATCCCAGTATCAACAATATCTAACCCTATCCCACCATCCCAGTATCAACTATATCTAAGCCTATCTCACCATCCCAGTATCAACTATATTTAATCCTATCTCAGCATCCCAGTATCAATATTTAACCCTATCTCACCATCCCAGCATCAACTATATTTAACCCTATCCCACCATCCCAGTATCAACAATATCTAACCCTCTCCCACCATCCCAGTATCAACAATATTTAACCCTATCCCACAATCCCAGTATCAACAATATTTAACCCTATCCCACCATCCCAGTATCAACAATATCTAACCCTCTCCCACCATCCCAGTATCAACAATATCTAACCCTATCCCACAATCCCAGTATCAACAATATTTAACCCTATCCCAAAATCCCAGTATCAACTATATTTAATCCTATCTCACCATCCCAGTATCAACTATATCTAACCCTATCTCACCATCCCAGTATCAACTATATATAACCTTATCCCACCATCCCAGTATCAACAATATCTAACCCTATCCCACAATCCCAGTATCAACTACATCTAACCCTATCTCACCATCCCAGTATCAACTATATCTAACCTTATCCCACCATCCCAGTATCAACAATATCTAGCCCTATCTCACCATCCCAGTATCAACAATATCTAACCCTATCTCACCATCCCAGTATCAACTATATCTAACCCTATCTCACCATCCCAGTATCAACTATATCTAACCCTATCTCACCATCCCAGTATCAACAATATCTAACCATATCCCACCATCCCAGTATCAACAATATCTAACCCTATCCCACCATCCCAGTATCAACAATATCTAACCCTATCCCACCATCCCAGTATCAACAATATCTAACCCTATCCCACCATCCCAGTAACAATATCTAATCCTATCTCACCATCCCAGTATCAACTATATCTAACCCTATCTCACCATCCCAGTATCAACAATATCTAACCATATCCCACCGTCCCAGTATCAACAATATCTAGCCCTATCCCACCATCCCAGTAACAATATCTAACCCTATCCCACCATCCCTGTAACAATATCTAACCCTATCTCATCATCCCTGTATCAACAATATCTAACCCTATCTCACCATCCCAGTATCAACAATATCTAAGCCTATCCCACCATCCCAGTATCAACAATATCTAACCCTATCCCACCATCCCAGTATCAACTATATCTATCCCACCATCCCAGTATCAACAATATCTAACCCTATCCCACCACCCCAGTAACAACAATATCTAACCCTATCCCACCACCCCAGTAACAATATCTAACCCTATCTCACCATCCCAGTATCAACAATATCTAACCCTATCTCACCATCCCAGTATCAACAATATCTAACCCTATCTCACCATCCCAGTATCAACAATATCTAACCCTATCTCACCATCCCAGTATCAACTATATCTAACCCTATCTCACCATCCCAGTATCAACTATATCTAGCCCTATCCCACCATCCCATTATCAACAATATCTAACCCTATCCCACCACCCCAGTAACAATATCTAACCCTATCTCACCATCCCAGTATCAACTATATCTAACCCTATCTCATCATCCCTGTATCAACAATATCTAACCCTATCTCACCATCCCAGTATCAACAATATCTAAGCCTATCCCACCATCCCAGTATCAACAATATCTAACCCTATCCCACCATCCCAGTAACAATATCTAACCCTATCTCACCATCCCAGTATCAACAATATCTAACCCTATCTCACCATCCCAGTAACAATATCTAACCCTATCCCACCATCCCAGTATCAACAATATCTAACCCTATCCCACCACCCCAGTAACAATATCTAACCCTATCTCACCATCCCAGTATCAACAATATCTAACCCTATCCCACCACCCCAGTAACAATATCTAACCCTATCCCACCATCCCAGTATCAACAATATCTAACCCTATCCCACCACCCCAGTAACAATATCTAACCCTATCTCATCATCCCTGTATCAACAATATCTAACCCTATCTCACCATCCCAGTATCAACTATATCTATCCCACCATCCCAGTATCAACAATATCTAAGCCTATCCCACCATCCCAGTATCAACAATATCTAACCCTATCCCACCATCCCAGTATCAACTATATCTATCCCACCATCCCAGTATCAACAATATCTAACCCTATCCCACCACCCCAGTAACAATATCTAACCCTATCTCACCATCCCAGTATCAACTATATCTAACCCTATCTCACCATCCCAGTATCAACTATATCTAACCCTATCTCACCATCCCAGTATCAACTATATCTAACCCTATCTAACCCTATCTCACCATCCCAGTATCAACTATAACTAACCCTATCCCACCATCCCAGTATCAACAATATCTAACCCTATCCCACCACCCCAGTAACAATATCTAACCCTATCTCACCATCCCAGTAACAATATCTAACCCTGTCTCACCATCCCAGTATCAACTATATTTAACCCTATCTCACCATCCCAGTATCAACAATATCTAAGCCTATCTCACCATCCCAGTATCAACTACATTTAACCCTATCCCACCAGTTATTCCCTGTTATTTACACCACTTTCCTCCGCTAATCACTATTTGCTATACATCACTGCTTTAGGCAGGTTTCTATGGTAAGTAATTGCTGAAGATTTTATAAACTTCATTTGTTTTGTTTCATAAGTTTAATTGATATGAATATCATTTTTTATCACTGATTTTCATGTAGACAGCCAGAGTTAGGGGCTGCACCCATGGTAGGAAGGTTTGGGCTCACTGTTAAAAGATATTTCAGGGTAATTTGACATATATATCATCATCATCACTTTATGTCCGCTTTTCCCTGCTTGCCAGGGTGGGACGGGAACTGATTCTGGCTTGATTTCTACAGCTGGATGCCCTTCCTAACACCAACCTCATTTACAGTGAGTGCTGGGTGCTTTTTTGCCGTGGCACCTCCACGACCACTTTGCAGTGGAATGATATGGACCCCTGTCCCTATCATCTCATTTCTACAGTTGAGTAAACTGGAGCAATGTGAAATAAAGTGTCTTGCTCAAGGAAACAACACATCACCCGGTCTGAGAATTGAACTCACAACCTTTTGATTGCAAAGCCAATGCTCTAACCACTAAGCCATGTGCCTCCATTATATATATATAGTGGTAACACAACAGCAAACTCAGCTGGAGGTGCGATCTGTTGGTGGATCGAACCTGACTTTGGATTCGCAAGTTCCTCAGATACGTCTAGGGATATCTGCTCAGAGCAGAAAGAGGATTTGCTTCGAAGTCACTAGACGTATCTGAGGAACTTGCGAATCCAGAGTCAGGTTCGATCCACAAACAGATCGCACCTCGAGCTGTTCGCCGGACAAACAATTGCAATACGTTGATAAATTGTGTTCCGATGCATCACTGATTCTTTGTTTTCCATATTTGAGCATAGAGTGCTCAACCGGCATACCGCCTATGGACGTATCCAAGCAACCTTACTACAAATATGTTTATATATATCTCTCTCTCTCTCTCTATATATATATATATGGTTTTACAGATTGAGTGGTATACTAGTGGAACCCTTGTTGACTCAGTATTGTTGACTATGTGATGACTGTGTGTGGAGGGGAAAGTTTATAGAAGCACTGCTTCTATCCGTCTGTGTGTGTTTTGTATGTTCAGTGTTTGCCTATGTGTATCTGAGTGTGAGATTGAGAGATAGTGTGGGGGATGGGGGGGGGTAGATCATTGGCCAATCAATGACCCCCCCCCCATCTCCCACCCTTTTCTCCAAATAAAATCATAATGCAGAAAATGTATTTTCTGACTCAGACAATGTTTTCTCAGGTGAAACACACTCACACACACACATGCAAACTCTCACACTACACGCCCTCTCAATTACCCCCCCCCCCAGATTTCTACATGTAGATATCCCCTGGGTACTGAGTCATATTAAATGAGCTTGTCATGTTATTACTCCCCTTCCCAACTCTAGTGTCCCCCTTGGCTCCAGAACTGAAGGAGGAGGGTCAATAACAGGGTGAAAGTGTGTGTGTGTGTGGGGGGGGGGGTTCGTATGGTCCCTCCCCCTTATGTACTGTTACAGTTTGACTGTTATGCTCCAGTTGTCTCTCCTTGTTTCCACATCTAGTTATTGATGATGATTGTGGTGATGGTGGTGGCATTTGTGGTGGTGTTGGTGGAGTTGGTGATGATGGTGTAGGTGGTGGTGTTCGTGATGATGTGGGTGTTGGTGATGAGGTGTGGGTGTTGTTGGTGATGATGGTGGTAGTGTTGATGGTGATGGTGATGGTGATGTTGGTGATGGTGGTGTTGGTGGTGATGATTATGGTGGTGGTGGTGTTGATGTAAGTAGTGGTGGTGATGGTTATGGTTCTGGTGGTAGTGATGGCAGTGGTGGTGATGGTTATGTTGGTGGTGTTAGTGATGGTAATGATAGCGGTGGGGATGGTATTGATGTTGGGTGGTGGTGATGGCTGTAATGGTAGTGATAGATGGTGTTGGTGGTGATGATGTTGGTGAAGGTAGTGATGTTGGTGGTGGTGGTAATGTTGGTGATAGGTGGTGGTGGTGTTTGTAATGATGCTGTGTGTGTGTACATGTGGTGTGTGTGTGTGTGTACATGTGATGTGTGTGTGTGTTACTGAGTCATTGAACTTCCCTTTGTCCCTTCATTATCCACTTGTGGAGGTTGCAGTCAAGAGCAGGAGGGTGGGGGATAGCAGCCAGCATACTACACTACTCCTTTCTCTTCTCCTTGGTCAATGTCTATATATTTCCTTGCCCCCCCCCCCCCCCCCTATCAGTTATGACTGTTCTAACTGACCTTTCTTCCACATCAGACTTTTCCTCTCGTCTACTCCTTAATAATAATAATAATTGTTTCTACTTTTGGCACAAGGCCAACAATAACCCAGTACATTACTGGTACTTTATTTTATCGACTCCCGTAAGGATGAAAGGGAAAGTGAACCTGGGCGGGATTTGAACTCAGACTATAATGGGGTGCAGGTTGACACTTGCTGAGATATGAGAAAAAAGCAGAATTCAAAAGAAGTTTCAAATAATAATAATAATACTTTAGACACAAGACCAACACATTTTGGGTGAGGGGGGGAAAGTTGATTAAATCGACCCCTTAACTATATACTGCAAAGCATGTGGTACAACGATCTACCGATTCGGCCAGTCCCACACCCTAATAAGAAGGGTTTCTAATTTAGACATAACACCAATCATTTTGAGGGATGGAAAAGTGCATTAACCCTTTACCATTTACATTACTCCATATATACTATTGTATTTTCACACTAAAGGCTTTACCTCACATAACATCTCGTATACGAGAGATGTGTGTTGACGTGTGTGAACAAGCTCGGCTACCAAGTTGGATTTACTTACTCAAAAGTGAGTTTTGATTAATTTTTTATACTGTAATATACGTTAACCCCTTGCCTTGGTCGTCAAACTTTGAGTTTATTTATTTTCGCCCCTTTTTGGGGCGAATTTTCCAGTTAAAAATTTATTACGGCAAACTAATAGAAATGGACGGAATTTTCACATCTTATCCTAACAAGAAAGCCACGCCCCCTAAGAAAGGTGATACAGAGAAGCTAGAAGCACAAGGCTCTAAGTCTTCCCTCCTCACTTCTGCAAAAGAAACATGGAACACGGAATTAAAAGAAAAATTTGTAAAAATGGGTGAAAACCCAGAAAGTCACATAAACGCAGACAAAAACAACAATGACAATAACAGCAATAGTCACAACACCAACCAAGGAAAAAATAACGATAACACCAAACAAAGCGAACCCACTACTGGTGCCTCCTTTGCACAGGCGGTCCGGAAAACACAGACCTGCAAGCAACTGGACATTACAACTCTTAGAGAAAAGATGAAGGAAGCAAAACAGTATGTAACTTTCAAAGAAGGAGGAAACTTCACAATCACCTCCCCACAAGAAATCAAAAGAGACACGACACTAAGAACGATATCTTTCAGAACAATTTCCAACATAACAAGGAAACCAGCTCAATTATCCCAAAAAGAAATTGAGCTGGTTCTAAAAAATGTGTGGAGTGATATATCGTTCATACAAAAAGGGCCACTCTATGGGAATATAACGGTGCTAATGAAGGATCAATTGACGGCCAGGAAATACTCTGTGGCACCTATTGTTTCCAAGCTACACACATTTTCCCCCACATATTTAGGGAAAAGAACGCAGAAAGTAAGAGTCTTCGGAATCCGGCCAAATGCATGCATTTCCTGAGTACTAACAGGATTTTTAGAAGACGAGCACAGAATCCTCTCAGTAGGAGAAGTCACCACAGACGTTTTTGGCGGTTTGAGCGTGGAGGTTCTGGTCCAAATGAGACCAGAACGAATAGCTAGAATACCACAGAGGGTGTCCCTCGATGGAGAAACATTTATATACATTTCAGCCGAGGGTAGGAGGCCCATATGTTACTACTGTTCAAGCAGGGGTCATCTAAGGGCTGCCTGTCCTCAATTGACAAAAAAAAGGCTCTTTTGCCTACACCCCACACACCACCACCGCCACCACCACCACCACCTCCACCACCACAACAACAACAAAAACAACACGGA
Organism: Eledone cirrhosa; assembly: GCA_964016885.1. Classification (NCBI taxonomy): domain Eukaryota; kingdom Metazoa; phylum Mollusca; class Cephalopoda; order Octopoda; family Eledonidae; genus Eledone; species Eledone cirrhosa. The sequence continues at coordinate 20,273,163 of OZ024740.1, forward strand.
AAAATAATTGCTGTGTACGCCCCTTTTTGGGCAGCGCGGCTGGAATACTTCCAACGTCTGTAAACTTTTCTGGGAACGTCCCGCTCCTTGCTTTTAGTGGGGGACTGGAATGGTATCCTGGATGCACGTTGGGACTATGTAGGGGCATGTGCCAATAGAGGGGGGTGTAAAAGCCTCAAAAGGTTAATCGGCCGATTTGACCTGGCCGATAGATATCGACTAGATTTTCCGACTGTACCACTATGGACGTGGACCAATCGCAGCGGAACATCTAGGTCGTACCTAGATAGGGTCCTAGTTAGAGAGAAGAATAGGGACACAATTAGCTGTCCAAAAATGTTCATGGTTGACTATTCGGATCACAAGTTAGTGACCTGCATAGCCAACCCTGATAGAACCCATAGACAGGGACCTGGTTATTGGAAGCTGAACTTGTCCTTACCGACAAGCAAAGCTTACAGTAAACGGATTAGCACGTTAGTTAAGCAGAGTTTGACAGGGGCAATTGTCAACAACAGGTGGTGGAGCTCTCTTAAGAGAGCAATTAGAATAGAATCGATAGGTTTTAGTCAGGAATTAGCAAGGGATAGGAACAAGACGGAAAGGGAATTAGTAGATAGAGTAGAAGAGGCGATTAGGAGTGGCAATGTAGCCGGCGTGCTGGCATCAAGAATGGCCTTAGACCAGTTCTTTGGATTTCAATCCATACCTCGACGGTCTGCCGCGCCTCTTGGACGTGGAGGCGAAGTCCTGCGAAAGGACGATTTCAGCTGCTGAGATAGGGGCGGCGCTGAGCCAATGCGGCAAACGCAAATCCCCGGGTCTCGATGGTATACCATACGAGCTATATGTAGCGATGCCGGACTTGTTCTCCGATATCCTCGAAGCGGTCTACTGCAACTGGCAGCAGAACGGGAGAATTCCCAGTTCTGTGACCGAGGGCGTAGTTATGCTGGTGAGGAAGGATGAGAACAAGGGGGATGACATAAGTAACTTCAGGCCCATAACTCTGCTAAATACAGAGTTAAAGATTTTGGCCAAGGTGTTAGCGAAGAGGTTGGCGCTTGTCGTTGGAAACCTGGTGGGAGAAGCGCGGACATGCGCAATCCCGTCCAGGTCCATTGCAGAAAGCGGCGTCGGCCTACGCCGATGACGTGACAGTAATGGTGTCAAAAACCTCGCAAATCGGTGAGATCGGCACCTTACTGGAGGAATATGAAAAGTTTGCAGGAGCCAAGCTGAACCGGGACAAGTCCGTCGGTTTGCAACTCGGAACATTGGAGAGGCAAACCGATGCCCTCCAATGACGTCGTCGGACGCTGGACGGAGGGCCCGGTGAAGCTGCTTGGGGTCTGGTTCGGACCAGACCTCTAGGTGGAGAAAAACTGGAACGAGGTAACGGCCAGGGTGTTTGCACTCACCCAGAAGTGGGCCCAGTGCAAACTATCCCTGAAAGGTGGAGCGGAGGGGGCGAATACTTATATAGCATCCGTCATCTACTACCGCTTGACCGTCGTGCCTTGCCCAGTGAAAAGACTCGCCAAAATGGAATGCGCGCTGTTCCAACTTCTTTGGAACAAGCGGAACCCTTTGGTGAGCAGATCCATCTGCTGTCAACACCCTTCGAAAGGAGGGCTGGGGATGCCGTGGCTACAGATGCGTAAACACGCATTAAGGCTACGGCACCTCCAGGTATTCCTCACCGGTCAACCGGTGTGGGCCCCATTTGTGAGGCGAGCCTTTCCCAGACTCGTCTCGCTCACCGAGCTGCAATCCTGGATCAAGCAAAGACCGAAAAAAGTGGGCGACTGGCACATTGAATGTGCCCAGGCGCTCACGGCCCTCTGGAAAGCGGACCCGGCAATCAGTGGAGACTCCACCTCGACATTCTATAGAGGGTTGGTACGCAGCAGGTGCGACGATGCTCTCGGAGAAGCTCTAGGCATGGAGGAAAATGAACTGGCCAGTCTGTTCGGTAGGACGTTTGGCCCTGGACCGATGGACAACTTCCAAAAGTCCCTGGCTTGGCAGTGCTACCGAGGGGCTCTACCCGTTCGAGACAAGCTCCACAGGCATGGGAGCCTGGGTAGGGATCCTTTGAATAAGATCTGTCCGAGATGCGTGCATGACGACGAAACCGTTGCACACGCATTCGTACACTGCCCAGGCATTGCTGACCTGTGGGGCTATGTGGAACGACTACTCGAGGGTGGCACCAATTCGGTTGACCACCGAGTCCATTGTCACGATCAAACCGCCTCCCCCTTTCAAAAACGAAGGAGAGGCGGTTTTTCTCTGTGTGATAGCCATGGCTAAAGAAGTTGTATGGTGGACGAGGCTGAAAGGGCTGAGGTCAGACACCTTTCTCTCCGGCCAACAACTGGTCCCCTTTTTCAAATACCATTTTAAAAGAAGGATCAGAATGGAGAGAGAGGTGCTCTACCCCAGCAAGTTTTATGAAAGGTGGGTGAAAGTAGGGAGAATGGCCAGAGTGAATGGGTCTTCTCTCTATATCAGCCTGTAGGTGAAAGAAGAGGAGACGAGGGAAGCACCTACTCTTTGTGCTCCTGAGGAGAAGGGTTGCACATTTTTTCCGGGGTGTGTGCGACCCATGTTAATGCCCCCTCCCTATTGAGGACTTTGTTTGTTGTTGTTATTTCATTGTTATATTTTTGTACTCGTTAATTATATGTAAACTTCCCCCCTTGTATCTGTCCCTACCTTTTGTGCCCTAGTGGCAAATAAAGAAATCACTCTATATATACTATTGTATTTTCACAGTAAAGGCTTTACCTCACATAATATCTACATTACTCTATATATACTTGTTTCTACTTTAGGCACAAGGCCAGCAATTACTGGTACTTTATTTTATCGACCCCGTAAGGATGAAAGGCAAAGTCAACCTTGGCGGGATTTGAACTCAGATCGTAAAGGGACGTAGCTATGCTTGAAAGCATGGCGTCCGACCCTCTACCGCTACTGCCAATCCACCGCATTACTCTATATATACTATTGCATTTTCACAATAAAGGCTTTACCTTACATAATATCTCGCATAACATTTACATTACTCTATATATACTATTGTATTTTCACAGTAAAGGCTTTATCTCACATAATATCTACATTACTTTATATATACTATTGTATTTTCACAGTAAAGGCTTTACCTCACATAATATCTACATTACTCTATATATACTATTGTATTTTCACAGTAAAGGCTTTACCTCACATAATATCTCACATAACATCTCGTATACGAGAGACGTGTGTTGACGTGCGTGAACAAGCTCGGATACCGAGTCGGATTTAACAAGCTCGGATACCGAGTCGGATTTACTTACTCAAAAGTGAGTTTTGATTAATTTTTATACTGTAATATACGTTAACCCCTTGCCTTGGTCGTCAAACTTTGCGTTTATTTATTTTCGCCCCTTTTGGGGGCAAATTTTCTAGTTAAAAATTTATTACGGCAAACTAATAGAAATGGACGGAATTTTCACATCTCATCCTAACGTGAAAGCCACGCCCTCTAAGAAAGGTGATACAGAGAAGCTAGAAGCACAAGGCTCTAAGTCTTCCCTCCTCACTTCTGCAAAAGAAACATGGAACACGGAATTAAAAGAAAAATTTGTAAAAATGGGTGAAAACCCAGAAAGTCACATAAACGCAGACAAAAACAACAACGACAATAACAGCAATAGTCACAACACCAACCAAGGAAAAAATAACGATAACACCAAACAAAGCGAACCCACTACTGGTGCCTCCTTTGCACAGGCGGTCCGGAAAACACAAACCTGCAAGCAACTGGACATTACAACTCTGAGAGAAAAGATGAAGGAAGCGAAACAATATGTAACTTTCAAAGAAGGAGGAGACTTCACAATCACCTCCCCACAAGAAATCAAAAGAGACACGACGCTAAGAACGATATCTTTCAGAACAATTTCCAACATAACAAGGAAACCAGCTCAATTATCCCAAAAAGAGATTGAGCTGGTCCTAAAAAATGTGTGGAGTGATATATCGTTCATACAAAAAGGGCCACTCTATGGGAATATAACGGTCCTAATGAAGGATCAATTGACGGCCAGGAAATACTCTGTGGCGCCAATTGTTTCCAAGCTACATACATTTTTCCCCACATATTTAGGGAAAAGAACGCAGAAAATAAGGGTCTCCGGAATCCGGCCAAATGCATGCATTTCCTGGGTACTAACAGGATTTTTAGAAGACGAGGACGGAATCCTCTCAGTAGGAGAAGTCACCACAGACGTTTTCGACGGTTTGAGCGTGGAGGTTCTGGTCCAAATGAGACCAGAACGAATAGCTAGAATACCACAGAGGGTGTCCCTCGATGGAGAAACATTTATATACATTTCAGCCGAGGGTAGGAGACCCATATGTTACTACTGTTCAGGCAGGGGTCATCTAAGGGCTGCTTGTCCTCAATTGACAAAAAAAAAAAGCTCTTTTGCCTACACCCCACACACCACCACCACCACCACCACCACCACCACCTCCACCACCTCCACCACCACCACCACAACAACAACAAAAACAACACGGAAAAATAACACAAGACACGGCCCCACCCAAAACAACTCCCAAAACACACACAAATACAACAAAACCCCAAAATACACCACTACCCGACAGCACGGACGAGGACCCAGCTGAAACGGCACCTAGTGACGAAGAGGGGGAACCCTTCCAACCTGTAAAAAGGAAAAAAAGAAAGCACCACTCGAACATAAACGAAACAAACACACAACCACCAACAAAAACAAAACAAACAGAACAAACAAAATCCGCCCCACCCCAAAACATAACACATACAACAAAACGTAAGCACACACAAGAACAACAAACAAACACAACACAAATAAAACAGTATACATACATTAACACAAATAACAAAGAACTAGTAAAAACAATACACAAAGACCCTTCGGTGGAAACTGAAGGGCAATTCTTTGCAAGCGCGGCCAACAAACCGCATTTAAAAATGATAAGACTCCCAATGGACACCTATGCAAAACTAAGAGAGAACTTTCCTGCGGACGTGGGGAAAACATGTACTCGACCCTATAACCGCGTCCTCTTGAAACGTTTCCCCACCCACACCTCCCCAAACACCCCCACTCCACCACAGAACAACACCCCACCAAACAACCCCTCCAATACGCCCATGGATATTGTGCAACCTGCTCCTCAGGAGCCGAACAGGTAGGTCCTTCCTCTTTTAACCAACATGGCTGATATAAGAGTTGGGTGTCTCAATGTACGCGGCCTGGGACTGTCTTGGAAACAAGGCAAACTTTTAAACGATCTCAAGTCGCATAGAATGGATGTAATGGCTATTTGCGAGTCCAGGATCAGCAGCGAGCACCAACTGGCGCCCCTCTTCGACGACTTTGAGATCTTCGCATCTCTCTGTCAACCGGGGGGTGGGGGTGGAGTTGTCGTTCTGCTGCGAAAACACCTGGGCCTCGCCATACAGAAGGTGCACCTGGACCCGGAGGGTCGACTGGTGGTTTTAGACGTCGGCAGTAGTGAAAGTGGAGCCCTTAGACTAATAGCTGTGTACGCCCCTTTTTGGGCAGCGCGGCCGGAATACTTCCAACGTCTGCAAACTTTTCTGGGAACGTCCTGCTCCTTGCTTTTAGTGGGGGACTGGAATGGTATCCTGGATGCACGTTGGGACTATGTAGGGGCATGTGCCAATAGAGGGGGGTGTAAAAGCCTCAAAAGGTTAATCGGCCGATTTGACCTGGCCGATAGATATCGACTAGATTTTCCGACTGTACCACTATGGACGTGGACCAATCGCAGCGGAACATCTAGGTCGTACCTAGATGGGGTCCTAGTTAGAGAGAAGAATAGGGACACATTTAGCTGTCCAAAAATGTTCATGGTTGACTATTCGGATCACAAGTTAGTGACCTGCATAGCCAACCTTGATAGAACCCATAGACAGGGACCCGGTTACTGGAAGCTGAACTTGTCCTTACCGAGAAGCAAAGCTTACAGTAAACGGATTAGCACGTTAGTTAAGCAGAGTTTGACAGGGGCAATTGTCAACAACAGGTGGTGGAGCTCTCTTAAGAGAGCAATTAGAATAGAATCGATAGGTTTTAGTCAGGAATTAGCAAGGGATAGGAACAAGACGGAAAGGGAATTAGTAGATAGAGTAGAAGAGGCGATTAGGAGTGGCAATGTAGCCGGCGTGCTGGCATCAAGAATGGCCTTAGACCAGTTCTTTGAGGTGAAGCATGAAGGCTGCGTTGTCAGGAGTAAAATACGTGCTCTGGGTAATGAGGGAGCCAAAGCTGTGAGCTGGGCCCGAGTGACAGAGGCAAAAAGTGGGAACAAGTCCACGATTCGGTCTTTGAAGGACCAGGATGGGCGTGTGATCCTTGAACCTGGGCAGATGTGTGCGGCCTTTCAGCGGCACTTTGCACGACTGTTCGAGAGGGGCGGCGCACCGGGTGAGACTATGGATTTCAATCCATACCTCGACGGTCTGCCGCGCCTCTCGGACGCGGAGGCGAAATCCTGCGAAAGGACGATTTCAGCTGCTGAAATAGGGGCGCCGCTGAGCCAATGCGGCAAACGCAAATCCCCGGGTCTCGATGGTCTACCATACGACCTATATGTAGCGATGCCGGACTTGTTCTCCGATATCCTCGAAGCGGTCTACTGTAACTGGCAGCAGAACGGGAGAATTCCCAGTTCTGTGACCAAGGGCGTAGTTACGCTGGTGAGGAAGGATGAGAACAAGGGGGATGACATAAGTAACTTCAGGCCCATAACTCTGCTAAATACAGAGTTAAAGATTTTGGCCAAGGTGTTAGCGAAGAGGTTGGCGCTTGTCGTTGGAAACCTGGTGGGAGAAGCGCAGACATGCGCAATCCCGTCCAGGTCCATTCACGACAATCTCCACCTTATGCGATACATCATAGAGAGGGTAGGGAATGAACCCGGCTTTGGTGGGGCCCTGATCAACTTGGATCAATCTAAAGCTTTCGATAGGGTTGACCATCGTTACCTGGATGCGGTGCTCGCGGCGGCAGGCTTCGGACCCGTTTTCAGGGGTTGGATTGCTGCGATGCACAGCAACAACGTCTGCTCAAGGGTCAAGGTGAACGGCCACCTCTCGGAGCCGTTCCAAATCATGCGATCCATCTGACAGGGATGCCCTCTCTCCTCCCTACTGTATGTGCTGGCTCTTGAGCCACTACTGCGGAAGTTGGAGCGGTTGCAGGGCATCCCTTTGGAACCGGGATTGCAGAAAGCGGCGTCGGCCTACGCCGATGACGTGACAGTAATGGTGTCGAAAACCTCGCAAATCGGTGAGATCGGCACCTTACTGGAGGAATATGAAAGGTTTACAGGAGCCAAGCTGAACCGGGACAAGTCCGTCGGTTTGCAACTCGGAACATGGAGAGGCAAACCGATGCCCTCCAATGACGTCGTCGGACGCTGGACGGAGGGCCCGGTGAAGCTGCTTGGGGTCTGGTTCGGACCAGACCTCCAGGTGGAGAAAAACTGGAACGAGGTAACGGCCAGGGTGTTTGCACTCACCCAGAAGTGGGCCCAGTGCAAACTATCCCTGAAAGGTGGAGCGGAGGTGGCGAATACTTATATAGCATCCGTCATCTACTACCGCTTGACCGTCGTGCCTTGCCCAGTGAAAAGACTCGCCAAAATGGAGTGCGCGCTGTTCCAATTTCTTTGGAACAAGCGGACCCCTTTGGTGAGGAGATCCATCTGCTGCCAACACCCTTCGAAAGGAGGGCTGGGGATGCCGTGGCTACAGATGCGTAAACACGCATTAAGGCTACGGCACCTCCAGGTATTCCTCACCGGTCAACCGGTGTGGGCCCCGTTTGTGAGGCGAGCCTTTCCCAGACTCGTCTCGCTCACCGAGCTGCAATCCTGGGTCAAGCAAAGACCGAGAAAAGTGGGCGACTGGCACATTGAATGTGCCCAGGCGCTCACGGCCCTCTGGAAAGCGGACCCGGCAATCAGTGGAGACTCCACCTCGACATTCTATAGAGGGTTGGTACGCAGCAGGTGCGACGATGCTCTCGGAGAAGCTCTAGGCATGGAGGAAGATGAACTGGCCAGTCTGTTCGGTAGGACGTTTGGCCCTGGACCAATGGACAACTTCCAAAAGTCCCTGGCTTGGCAGTGCTACCAAGGGGCTCTACCCGTTCGAGACAAGCTCCACAGGCATGGGAGCCTGGGTAGAGATCCTTTGAATAAGATCTGTCCGAGATGCGTGCATGACGACGAAACCGTTGCGCACACATTCGTACACTGCCCAGGCATTGCTGACCTGTGGGGCTATGTGGAACGACTACTGTCGAGGGTGGGACCAATCCGGTTGACCACCGCGTCCATTGTCACGATCAAACCGCCTCCCCTTTTCAAAAACGAAGGAGAGGCGGTTTTTCTCTGTGTGATAGCCATGGCTAAAGAAGTTGTATGGTGGACGAGGCTGAAAGGGCTGAGGTCAGACACCTTTCTCTCCGGCCAACAACTGGTCCCCTTTTTCAAATACCATTTTAAAAGAAGGATCAGAATGGAGAGAGAGGTGCTCTACCCCAGCAAGTTTTATGAAAGGTGGGTGAAAGTAGGGAGAATGGCCAGAGTGAATGGGTCTTCTCTCTATATCAGCCTGTAGGTGAAAGAAGAGGAAAAAGAGGAGACGAGGGAAGCACCTACTCTTTGTGCTCCTGAGGAGAAGGGTTGCACATTTTTTCCGGGGTGTGTGCGACCCATGTTAATGCCCCCTCCCTATTGAGGACTTCGTTTGTTGTTGTTATTTCATTGTTATATTTTTGTACTCGTTAATTATATGTAAACTTCCCCCCTTGTATCTGTCCCTACCTTTTGTGCCCTAGTGGCAAATAAAGAAACCACTCTATATATACTATTGTATTTTCACAGTAAAGGCTTTACGTCACATAATATCTCACATAACATTTACATTACTCTATATATACTATTGTATTTTCACAGGAAATGCTTTACCTCACATAATATCTCACATAACATTTACATTACTCTATATTTACTGTTGTATTTTCACAGTAAAGGCTTTACCTCACATAATATCTCACATAAGATTTACATTACTCTATATTTACTGTTGTATTTTCACAGTAAAGGCTTTACCTCACATAATATCTCACATAATATCTACATTACTCTATATATACTATTGTATTTTCACAGTAAAGGCTTTACCTCACATAATATCTACATTACTCTATATATACTATTGTATTTTCACAGTAAAGGATTTACCTCACATAATATCTCACATAACATTTACATTACTCTCTATATACTATTGTATTTTCACAGTAAAGGCTTTACCTCACATATCTCACATAACATTTACATTACTCTATATATACTATTGTATTTTCACAGTAAAGGCTTTACCTCACATAATATCTACATTACTCTATATATACTATTGTATTGTCAGAGTAAAGGCTTTACCTCACATAATATCTCACATAACATTTACATTACTCTATATATACTATTGTATTTTGACAGTAAAGGCTTTACCTAACATAATACCTCACATAACATTTACATTACTCTCTATATACTATTGTATTTTCACAGTAAAGGCTTTACCTCACATAATATCTCACATAACATTTACATTACTCTCTATCATCCCCTTAATTTCATAGTCCTTCCAAATCCTATAGCATTTTCTATCCTCAGATTTCCAATTCTTGTTTCACTACTAGCCATTCTATCCTATTTCCTCCTGTATTCTGTGTATTCTCTCCTGTATTTTCCAAAACAAATCTTGTATTTTTGTTATTGCTTGTTAAATACGAAAGTTTTTGGCGTATTTTACTAAACAAATCTTGTATTTTTGTTATCGCTTGTTAAATACGAGGATCTCACTTAAACCTATTCTTCTCTCATATAATATTTTAAATATATTTGTTATTATTTCAAACTCTTAATTCCCGCTCCTTAATATCCTCTCCCCCTCTACCACACTCTACAACATGCGGTCAAACGCCCCCCCCCCCTCCCCTCTCTCTATCTATATATATATAAGATAACCGCCACAAGTAATTCACTTTCGCCAAACTTGTGGGTGTTTTTCCTTCATGGTATAATGTAATGTACACATTTTTTTAGCTTTTCTAACATCCCCTTAATTTCATAGTCCTTCCAAATCCTATAGCATTTTCTATCCTCAGATTTCCAATTCTTGTTTCACTACTAGCCATTCTATCCTATTTCCTCCTGTATTCTGTGTATTCTCTCCTGTATTTTCCAAAACAAATCTTGTATTTTTGTTATCGCTTGTTAAATACGAGGATCTCACTTAAACCTATTCTTCTCGCTAACAACTCAACACCCCTCCCTCTCGCCCCCACGCACCACCATTACTATTACTTGGACCAATCATAAGCCAGAGGCCTATACTATCGCTTACCTGGTCGCCTTCGATATGTAGGATGGAAGGACTACGGAATTCCGGAGAGTTGAAGAGAGAAAAATCTGGACGCTCAGCGACAATGCCAAAGATAAAGACAAACACACCTCGTGGACGAGAATGCGAGCATTCCTCTTTGTTTCGGCCGCGGATGGCTAACATAACCCCATCTTCCCCCGCTCCCCACCGCTCCCACCCTCCAAACGCAATCCAAAACTTCAGAGTTGGTACCTTGAATGTAGGCACCTTAAAGGGTCGCTCTAACGAGGTTGTAGAAATGCTTGACGTAAGGAGGTCGATGTTTGTTGTATTCAAGAGACCAGGTGGAGGGGTGGATCTGCTAGATTCATTGTGGGTAGAAAACGATGCTATAAGCTTTTCTGGGTGGGAAATGACAATGGGCTGGGTGGAGTAGGAATCATGGTAGCAGAAAAGTGGGCAGATAAGATAATAGACGTAAATAGAGTGAACGACAGAATAATTAAAATAAAACTTGTCCTCAGTAGAACAACGGTGACAGTAATATCTGCGTACGCACCCCAATCCGGACTGCCCAGCACTATAAAAGACAGATTCTATGAGATACTGATGCTCACTACCTCCCAAATAACCGACAGTGACTATTTAATTATTGCAGGCGACCTAAATGGTCATGTTGGACAACATTGTGACGGCTACGATGAAATCCATGGAGGCTATGGGTTTGGTACTAGAAATGAGGAAGGCTCCAGAATCCTGGAATTCTGTGACGCAAATAACCTAACTATCTGTAACACTAACTTCAAAAAACGAGACAATCACTTGATCACCTACAGATCAGGGGAACATACCAGCCAGGTAGATTATATCCTTACCAGAAGACATGACAGAGTGACTGTTGTAAACACTAAATCCCTCCCCCATGAAGAATGCACCTCCCAACATAGACTGATAATTAGCGACCTAATAGTCAGGACGAGACGTACTAGACAACAGAAGAGGACTATCCTCAGGAGAAAAATATGGAAGCTAAAGGACCCCACAGCCAGAAATAAATTTCAAAGCATATTACTTGATGCTTTCGACAGTAAGGAAGAGCAATTAGAGTCGTACAAGGTAGAGGAACAGTGGGAATTCCTGAAAGCAAACCTGCTGATGGCGGCAGACGAAGTCTGTGGCTGGAGCAGGCCTGTAGGCAGGAGGAGAGTAACATGGTGGTGGAACAGTAAGGTGGAGGGGTCAATTAAGGCCAAAAAGCAGGCTTGGAAAGTATGGCGGGATGGGGGAAGCAGAGAAGACTATCAAGTGGCCAGGAGGGAAGCTTGGAGACAAGTGTACTTCGCAAGAAGGGAAGCAGAGGAAAGAAAGTTCAAGCATGTTCTACAACGCGAGGACCAAAAACGTGAGGTGTTCAGGATTGCTAGGCATTGTGTCAAGGAAAACAGTGATATTGTCGGGGAGAAGTGTGTACTTAATGATGACGGCGTACCTGCCATCACCGACGCTGATAAGAAGGTAGCTTGGAAGTGTCACTATGAAAGGCTACTAAATGAGGAGAATAAATGGGAGAAAGACAGTCTCCCCCCCCACATCGACCCAATAGAGGAACCAGCAGTGTTAGTCGAGGGTAGTATAATAAGTAAGGCAATCAAAGATATGAAGACGGGTAAGGCGGCTGGGCCTTCGGAAATAGTTGCCGAGATGCTGAAGGCATCTGGTACGGTGGGACACACCATGGTCACCCGGATAGTCAACCAAGTCATACAGAATGGGGTTGTTCCGAAGGACTGGCGTAGCAGCATCATCGTTAACTGTTATAAGGGTAAAGGAGATGCCCTAGATAGGAGTAACTATAGAGGCATTAAATTAATCGACCAGGTCATGAAGGTCACGGAAAAAGTAATAGTGCAACTAATCAGAGAGCGAATTGATCTAGATGAAATGCAGTTCGGGTTTGTGTCAGGAAAAAGTACCACAGACGCTCTTTTCATTGTACGACAACTACAGGAGAAGTACCTAGCTAAAAGTAAACCCCTATACTTAGCTTTCGTCGACTTGGAGAAAGCCTTCGACAGAGTCCCCCATTCCATTATCTGGTGGGCTCTTAGAAAACTAGGTGTTGATGAATGGCTTGTGAGAGCTATACAAGCCATGTATAAAGAAACAGTCTGCAAGGTTAGAATTAACAACGAATATAGTGAAGAGTTTAGTGTAAAAGTTGGTGTTCATCAGGGCTCTGTTCTTAGCCCCCTACTATTTATTATTGCCCTCCAGGCTACAACAGTGGAGTTCAAGACTGGCTGCCCATGGGGACTCCTATACGCAGATGTTCTAACGCTCATAGCTGAATCAATGGCCGAGCTAGAGAAGAAATTCCAAACATGGAAGCACGGCCTAGAATCAAAAGGCCTTAAAATTAACCTGGCTAAGACTAAAGTTCTAGTTTGTAAGAAAGAAAATAAGGTGGCGGTCCCCTCCGGGAAGTGGCCATGCTCAGTGTGTAGGAAAGGCGTAGGTAGAAACTCCATTTTGTGTCCCAAATGCAAAGTATGGGTGCATAAAAGATGTAGTGGGATCACAGGTAAGCTAACTAAGAACATAGATTTTACATGTGGCCGGTGTTCTGGGGCAATAAGTAGCAGCAAGTGCCCAAAAAATACTAGCTCTTTCAACTGCGCAGAGGGTTCTATAGAAATAGTGGACAGCTTCCGTTACCTGGGTGACAAAATCAGCAGTGGGGGAGGGTGCTCTGAAAGTACAGTAGCTAGAGTCAGAACTGGATGGAAAAAGTTCAGAGAGCTTATACCGCTATTAGCCGCTAAAGGGTTCTCTCTAAAAATGAAAGGCAGGTTGTACGATGCCTGCATACGAACAGCAATGATGCATGGCAGTGAGACCTGGGCATTGTGTGCAGAGGATATACGCAGACTAGAGAGAAACGAAGCTTGCATGCTCCGCTGGATGTGTAATAGTAATATACGCGAACGGCAAAGCATAAACGAACTAAGGAAAAAATTAGAAATAAGAGGTATCAGATGTTGTTTACTCGAGAGAAGGCTACGTTGGTAGGGTCACGTGATGCGCATGAAGGACGATAGCTGTATAACAAAGTGCAGGGCAATAAAGATAGACGGTAGCCACGGAATAGGCAGACCCAGAAAAACCTGGGACGAGCTGATAAATTCCGACCTCACACACTTACACCTCACCAAGACAATGTCACTGGACCGAGACCTTTGGCGGTACTCAGTAATAGAGAAGACCCGCCTTACCTAAGTACAAAGCAAAACCTACTACAGTCAGTAGGCATCTCTAACAAAATACCCCCCCCCCCCATCCACACCGCCCCTTTCAATGTAAAGTTATGTTGGTGCCACAACATCCAGGCCGAAACAAATGAGATCGTGTAGGTGTCACGTCAAAAAACACACAGTTCACGCTGTAATGTGGCCGTGTAGGCAACACGGTAAAAACCTCCCAGCCCCACACTGTAAATGTGGTTGGTGTTAGGAAGGGCATCCAGCTGTAGAAAACCCGCCAGATAGTCCTATGCGAGCAAGATAACCACTCTTGCCTCAAGTGGGAAAACCCTCCGTCCAAACCCATGCAAGCGTGGAACACGGATGTTAAACGATGATGATGATGATGATGATGATGATGATGATACTATTGTATTTTCACAGTAAAGGCTTTACCTCACATATCTCACATAACATTTACATTACTCTATATATACTATTGTATTTTCACAGTAAAGGCTTTACCTCACATAATATCTCACATAACATTTACATTACTCTATATATACTATTGTATTTTCACAGTAAAGGCTTTACCTCACATAATATCTCACATAACATTTACATTACTCTCTATATACTATTGTATTTTCACAGTAAATGCTTTAACTCTATGCTGTGAATCATGTTGTCTATCTACAGATACTGCCAATCCACCACTCTCTTCATCAATATTGTTTCTGTATAGCAGTAGCCACCACCATCACCTACCTTCACTCTCTACTTCCTTCCTTGACTCTCTACTTCCTTCCTTGACTCTCTACTTCCTTCCTTGACTCTCTACTTCCTTCCTTGACTCTCTACTTCCTTCCTTCACTCTACTTCCTTCCTTGACTCTCTACTTCCTTCACTCTCTACTTCCTTCCTTGACTCTCTACTTCCTTCCTTCACTCTCTACTTCCTTCCTTGACTCTCTACTTCCTTCCTTGACTCTCTACTTCCTCCCTTCACTCTCTACTGCCTTCTTTCACTCTCTACTTCCTTCACTCTCTACTCCTTCCTTCACTCTCTACTCCTTCCTTCACTCTCTACTTCTTCCTTCACTCTCTAATTCTTCCTTCACTCTCTACTTCTTCCTTCACTCTCTACTTCTTCCTTCACTCTCTACTTCTTCCTTCACTCTCTACTTCTTCCTTCAGTCTCTACTGCCTTCCTTCACTCTCTACTTCTTTCACTCTCTAATTCCTTCTTTCACTCTCTAATTCCTTCCTTCACTCTCTACTTCCTTCCTTCATTCTCTACTTCCTTCCTTCACTCTCTACTTCCTTCCTTCACTCTCTACTTCCTTCCTTCACTTTCTACTTCCTTCCTTCACTCTCTACTTCCTTCCTTCACTCTCTACTTCCTTCCTTCACTCTCTACTTCCTTCCTTCACTCTAATTCCTTCCTTCACTCTCTAATTCCTTATTTCACTCTCTAATTCCTTATTTCACTCTCTAATTCCTTATTTCACTCTCTACTTCCTTCCTTCACTCTCTACTCCTTCCTTCATTCTCTACTTACTTCCTTCCTTCATTCTCTACTTCTTTCTTTCAATTATTGAAGATTATTCATTTCTCCAAGAATATAACTGGTATCAACAGAATCTACCCACTTTATCTTTAGAGCTCTTTGTAGATATGGATGGATGTATGTATCTGTGTGTATATGTATACACATACATGCACATACAGAGGTATGCATGTGAATATGTATGTGTGTGTGCGTGTGTGTATATATATATATATGTATCTATGTGTATATGTATACACATACATGCACATACACAGAGGTATCAATGTATATTTGTGTGTGTGTGTGTATATATAGACGCAAACACACATATCATCATCTTTTAACATGCATCTTCCACGCTAGCATAGGTTAGACGGGTTCTATTTTAAGGCAAGTTGCTCGGTGCTTTTTGCCGTATATTTTACATGTCCACTTTACAGTGTGGGCTCGGTGCTTTTTGCCGTATATTTTACATGTCCACTATACAGTGTAGGCTCGGTGCTTTTTGCCGTATATTTTACATGTCCACTTTACAGTGTGGGCTCGGTGCTTTTTGCCGTATATTTTACATGTCCACTTTACAGTGTGGGCTCGGTGCTTTTTGCCGTATATTTTACATGTCCACTATACAGTGTAGGCTCGGTGCTTTTTGCCGTATATTTTACATGTCCACTTTACAATGTGGGCTCGGTGCTTTTTGCCGTATATTTTACATATCCACTTTACAGTGTGAGCTGGGGGAAGCGGGTTAGATATCATTTGCATACACTATTATTTTATGTCTATTGTAATATGCTGCTATGGATTGGGCTATATATAAATCGCACACACACACACACACTCCCACACACACTCAGATCTCATTATTGTTATGAACCTTGTTTTTTTTTATTTTTCATAACTACTTATATTATATTATTTAAAGATTTGATTTCTATATTTGTTTTTGTTCTGATGAAATAATGGAAATATTTTGGTCTGGTGGTTTATATCAATAATCCAGGATAGAATCTCTCAGGTCTTTTAATTCTGGCTGGATTTAGCTGCTTATTATGTTCTTTGTCTTCATTGCATTATATTTTAATGGTATGGTCTATGTTATTTTTATTGGATTGTATAAATAAATAAATCACTTCTTAATGAGAACATCTTCTTCACCGACATATTCCTGAGTTGTGGGGGCAGAGTTCTCAAACACTCCATCCAAAGCAACCATCTCCAGCCGATCCGGCTAGATCCCCAAGCATTACCAGCCAAACTCATGGATGTTATCCAACCATCTTCCTTGGGGTCTACTCTTGGGTCTCCTGCCGGTTGGTTTTGCCTGTAAAATCTGTCCAGCGATTCTTTCCTGAGACATTCTAACCACATCCCCATAGTATCTGATCTGTAAATGAGAACATCTATTTTTTAAATTGATGATGGTGATGGCAGTGATGATGATGACGACTGTTTGCTTGACACCACAATAACCATAAGAAAGGTGCCAGATGCCTCAGTCTGCTGGATGCAGTTTCATATCTTGCAACCCAATATACAGTCAGAAGAAAACTGAAATGCCCAAGGAAAAGAAAGCCCTATTGTATATACTCGAATATAAGCCAATCTGAATATAAGCTCCCTTATTTTATTTCTGAGAAACAGGTGAAAATCTAAACCCCATTTATAAACCAAGGCAGCTAATCAACACATTGTTTAGATGGTGTATATAAGCCAACCTCTTATTTTACCATCAATATTTTGGTCACATATTTCTCTTATATTCGAGTATATACGGTATTTATTATAGTTTCTGATTCATGCACAAGGCCAACATTTTTGGGGGAGGGGGAAGTTAAAATAAAGTACCAATCACACACTGGGGTCAATTTAATTGACTTTTCCCTTTCCTTGAATTGCTGGCCTTGTGCCTAAATCAGAAACCATTAACGTTACTAAAACTAGTCACCCAGTTTTCTTAGGACATACAGAAACACACACACACCCCTTTGCCCCCCAATACCTGTTGACAAACTTGCACTTACCCCCCCCCCCCTCTGTTTTTAGGTGACAACACTCTCTATCTATCTTTGACACACACACACACACACACACACTCTCTCTAATAACAACCTGTCATAGTAAAAGTCTTTTTTCAAAGTCTGTTGCAGTTTCTGTTGGACATACATAATCCCCCCCCACACACACACACACACATCCCCCGCCCTTACACCCATCCCCCACCCCTACAGCCATCCCCACAAACCAAAAAGACTCCACTTTTTCGTTAGAGAGAAGTGGAGTAGTATTTTCCTCCCTCTTCTGTATGAGCAAAATATGGTTACCTGACCTATCTCACAACAGGTGAGATAGTATTGAGAAATGGATGTTCAACAGTGATGATGATGTAGAGAGCGTGTTTCTTATTGTATAGATTCATCTATTGTTGCTTTATTTCAGGTTTGTACAAAGGGTAAAGCCCATGTAATGAAGTTCTTACAAAAGGTAGCTGATCGGAACAAAGCACTTCTCAATGACAGTGAAATGAAGTGGAACTGTAGGAAATCTTTCCCTCAACCTGCTGCGTGAGTAAACCCATTTTTAATGTTAAAATAATTTGTCCAAGACCCAGTGGCTAATCAGGCTAGAGCTTTTCCTGGTTATATTGGCATTAAGCAACTGAGAGTACAAACTAGGATGTTAGTCCATCATTAGCTCCTGCTGTTGTTGCTAGTACTCATTTATTGTGAACTGGAGCAATGTGAAAGGAAGTGCCTTGTTCAGAGATAGTGAATACCAGTACCAACATCAGCTGGGGATTAACCTTGCAATGAACTAGTATTTTGTCTTCTACTTTCAGTCAACACCACATGAAACTAGTATAAGCTCAAGCCTAAGGGGTCTCTAGACACAAGACAGACTGTAACTTTTTTTTTTTTAGCATGATTGAACCTTTTTGCTAGCAGATTTCCAATGAAAAAATACTGCCTATAATTTCAAATATAATTACGAATTTGAAGGGATTTTATAAAATAATTTTCTTATTATCAAGCTGGTGTTTGGAGCATAACTTAAATGTTCTTAGACAGAAATATGTTTAAAGGCTTACAGATATTTATAAACACTTTAAAACAAGCAGTTATGTTAATTTAAAGGATGATGTGCTCATGTCAATGCCAACTTTTTCCATCTTTTAAGGGTTCTCACCTTATTTTATAGCATATCTGCACATGAGCACACCATCCTTTACAATTAATTCTATATTTTTAGGGCTTCAAAGTCCGATCTCTCAATTCCGTACATTATATGTTGTAAAACCAGAGGCTGTTTCAGGCAGTTTGATGTTAAACCAAAGGAGTTAACATCATTGTACCTCCCTCTTAATGGGATTCCACTGATTTCATTTTTAATTGAAAACAAATAAATTTTTATTGATATGTTTTGTGTGTGTTTTGTCTTTGCAGACCCACAGAAGAGTTTGGTAATCTGTCCCCAGAACAGCGATGGAAGAGACACATGCTTAGTAGTGATTCTGGCTATATTGACGGCAGTGACAAGAGTAACTGGTCCTTACTAGAGGTAAATAAGACGTCCCCTCCAGCATGGCCTGAATGTGTGTCTGCTACTCAGTTGGCTCCTTGTTACAACTACATAATGAGGAAACTTGGCACCAACACCAACCACTACCGCCACCAACATGTTCAGCAACCATCTCGACTATATGACAATAGAATAGAGGTAGTCTTTATTTTGTCTCTTGTCTAAAATCAACAGCTAAACTGCAGCACATAGCTAAATTAGGACATAGTTTCTCCATTTATCACCCTATCCATTTTCAGTTTTCTTATATTCAAGCTATCTAATTTCCAAATCTAAGCTTTTAAAAAATAAAAATAACTTTTAAAAAGCCTATATATACTTGGTAAGGTCTGAACCAGTGGTTTCCCAACATATTTCCCTAACCAATTGTAGAACCCATAAATATATTTTATGGACAATCCCTGCTATCATTCTAAGACATTAAATGAAATGTAAATTATTTTAGAGCGAGAATATATTTATATTAAAATGAGAGAATATATTTATATTAAAATGAGAGAATATATTTATATTAAAATGAATATAAATAAATTTTAATGAACGATGCTGTATCTCATGATATCCCAGTATTTGTTTTTAGGGATTGGCGGTGGATTGGCAGTATCGGTAGAGAGTCGGACCCCATGCTTTGAAGCATAGAGTTACGTCCCTTTATGATCTGAGTTCAAATCCCGCCAAGGTTAACTTTGCCTTTCTCCTTACGGGGTCGATAAAATAAAGTACCAGTAATGTACTGGGTAATTGCTGGCCTTGTGCCTAAAATAGAAACAAGTATTTATTTTTAGGGACCCACTGGTTTATACTAACATTATTATTATTATTGGGGTGGGTGGGTGAAGAGTCATTAGAACATTGAATAAAATGCTTTGTGATATTATTTTAATGAATGGTTAAATCCCGTGGAGGTCTTTGATCCTTCTGGGTTTGATAGATGTACCAGTTAGCTACTTGGGGTCAATATACTAACACCCCCACCCAATTTTTGGCCTTGTATCTATGTTAGAAACATTATTATTAAGGAGGGCGGTGGCTTGGCAGTATCGGTAGAAGGTTGGACGCCATGCTTTGACGCATAGTTACGGCCCTTGCCATTCTGAGTTCAAATCCCGCCGAGGTTAACTTTGCCTTTCATCCTTACGGGGTTGATAAAATAAAGTACCAGTAATACACTGGGATAATTGCTGGCCTTGTGCCAAAAGTAGAAACGATTATTATTAAGGAGGCAAAGGGTGGTGGGTTGGCAGTATCAGTAGAGTTCAGACAACATACTTTGCAGCATAGAGTTATGGCCCTTTATGGTCTGCGTTCAAATCCTGTTGAGGTTAGTTTTGCCTTTCATCCTTAAGGGGTTGATAAAATAAAGTACCAGTAATGCTCTGGGGTTGATTTAATCAACTTTCCCCTCCCCCCCAAATTGCTATCCTTGTGCCTAAATCAGAAACAATTATTATGGAGGCAAATGCAGTGGATTAGCAGTATCAGTAGAACATTGGACAACATGCTTTGAGGCATATAGTTGTGCTCCTTTATGTTCTGAGTTCAAATCCTGCTGAGGTTAGCCTTTCTTTTCATCCTGATGGGGTCAATAAAATAAAGTACTATTAAGTGCTGGGGTCAATTTATTTGACTATCCCCTTAAAATTGTTGACTTGGTGTCAAATGTAGAAACAATTATTATTAAGGAGGTAAATTGGCCAAGTGATTTGGGTAACAGATAAAATACCTTGTGGTATTTGTATTTATTTAGAGCCCGAGTTCAAACCCCACTGAAATCAACCTTCCCTTTCATCCTTTTAGTCATGTAGTGAGTTAATTTAATTGATTAACCTCTAGTGTCGGTTTCTGGTCTTGCACCTGTCACTGGATTGGAAGACTTCTTAGAGCATTGGACATTCTACCAATTCTTTATATTCTTAGTTCAGTAGCTTTTCATTCTTTCAGAGTTGATAAAATAAAGTACCAGTAACACACTGGGGTCAATTTAATCAACCCGCTCAGATCGTTGACTTGTGCCTAAATCAGAAATCATTATTATTATTGACAAAATTGGTAGAGCATTGGACAACATCCTTTGCAGCATAAAGTTACGTCCCTTTACGTTCTGAGTACAAATCCTGCTGAGGTTAGCTTTGCCTTTCATCCTTATGGGGTCAATAAAATAAAGCACCAATCACATTACTAGGGTCAATTTAATCAAATTTGCTCTCCCCTAAAATTGTTGGCCTTGTGGCTAAATCAGAAACCATTATTATTATTATTATTAACCAGCTTTCTATTTATTATTTGCTTTCAGTATTATTAGTTTAAATCCTAATTTCAGTAGTGCTTACAGTAGAATTTAATATTTTGTGAAGTGGTAGAAATGGTAAAGCATTGGACTTGGAACATTCATCTGACCCATTCATTACATTGCCATTTGAAATTCTGACTAGGGATCAACTTTGCCTCTCTCATCCTCTCCATGAAACGTACGGTGTTCTGCCGGTGTTAAGGTGGATAGTTAATAGGATCGTGAGAAGATTAGACTTGTTTAATTTACATTCTGAATTCAAATCCATCTGAGATCATCTTTGCTTTTTATCGTTCCGAGTTTGATAAAATAAAATACATGTCAGGGTTGATTTAATCAACTATAACATCCCCTCAAATTGCAGGCCTTGTGCTTCAACTAGAATTCATCATTCAGTGAATTGGCAGTATTGGTAGAGAGTCGGACGCCATGCTTTCCAGCATAGTTACGTCCCTTTACGGTCTGAGTTCAAATCCCGCCGAGGTTCACTTTGCCTTTCATCCTTACGGGGGTCGATAAAATAAAGTACCAGTAATGCATTGGGTAATTGCTGGCCTTGTGCCAAAAGTAGAAACAATTATTATGAAAGGGTAGTATCTCTAGGGCATCTTACAAAATGCTTTATGGCATGTAGTTATGGCTCTTTACTTTCTAAGTTCAAATCCAGCCGAAATTAACTCTGCTTTTCATCTAACTGGAGTCAATAAAATAAAGTACCAGTCAAGTACTGGGGTTGAATAAATTGATAAATAACCCTTTTATCACCATATTTCTAATGAAAGACACTGATTTTCAGATAATTTTGAAAATAATAAAAAATTTTGGAGGATTTAGAAATATATATTAACTATTTTCATAATTAATGTAGTGTTTGGAACATTAACAAGTTCTTGCATAAAATTATGAGATGTATTTCAAATAATTTTATAATTAAAATAGAAATAAAAGCATTGCTGTAATGTTGAGTAGATAATATAGTCTAATAATGGGGCGTATAAACCCCTGAACTGAAAAAGATGGGTATGAGCACTCATGGGAGTTGAACCTACACCTCTTATTTGCCGGACAAGTATGGAACCATCTTTTTCAATTCAGTGGGTTTATACACCCCATTATTAAACTATATTATGTATGAGGTGCTTGGCTTTGTGGTTAGGGTATTCGACTTACAATCGTAAGGTCGTGAGTTTGATTCCTGGAGGCGTGTTGTGTCCGTGAGCAAGATACTTTATTTCATGTTGTTCCAGTCCACTTAGCTGAAACAAAGGAGTTGTGCCTATAATTGGAACGGACAGCTTTGCCACATTGATTCATGCTGAATCTCCCTGAGAACTACGTTAGGGGTATGTGTGTCTGTGGAATGTTCGGCCACTTGCTCATTAATTTTACAAGCAGGCTGTTCGTTGATCATATCAACTGCAACACTTGTCATAACTGACAGTACCAGTAATTGTGTAGTCAATGTTATGGCAATGTTTCTATTTCAATTCTAAAACTTTGCCGTGTTCCAAACATATTTCCAGGTTTTTGGTCTGAAAAAGGTTAAATATCGTACAGTGTGTTGCCAGTCATGTGTTTAATTAAACAAAGTATTGTTAAATATAATTTACAGTGAAATATCAGTAAATATTGATTAGATTGAAGTTGATTTCATGAAATATCTATAGATTGTTAGGGACACTCTAAAGGGTAATGTCACATTTCCTGTCTGTAAAAGAGAGATAGAGAGAGGGAGAGAAGATTGAAGTCCAACACAACTTTGACCATAGTCTATTGGATCAGGGTTGAATTGGGCTTAAACAACAACCCTAGATTTCCATCTCAGACAACAAAGGAATGAGAAAATCTGCCAGGTATTGAGTCCATCATGCTACCATTCCTATCACTTCACCATTAGCAGTTTTACAATCTAAAACAACTAAAGACTGGCTACTACAAGAGAACAACTACATGTCTATTTGCCTTATGCTTAGCTTATATTTATATCCTACTTATCAAACTGATTTTACTTAACAAAGAGCCAAGTTTCCTACACCTTTTACCCTCTCTTTTTTTCCATCTTTGTTTGGAGTGCATCCCCCCCCCCACCCCCCCACCCCCCGAAAGTACTCTAACCTCTTCCATCTTTGTTTGTGAATTCCTCCTCTGGCACCCAATACAGACTACCCCCCATTCACAGCCTCACCTCATTTGTTCTTTTATTTCAGTTATTTTATTAACAATTGACTTTTTGAATTTACTTTGTTAATGAATATTTATTTGTCAACAAATCTGATATCTCTCTGTTAACAAACCGATGATATCTGTCTACAAACCAGTGATGTCACCACTGTCACCACCACTGTCACCATATCAGTGATGTCACCTCTGTCACCACACCAGTGATGTCACCTCTGTCACCATATCAGTGATGTCACCACTGTCACCACACCAGTGATGTCACCTCTGTCACCACACCAGTGATGTCACCTCTGTCACCATATCAGTGATGTCACCACTGTCACCACACCAGTGATGTCACCTGTCACCATATCAGTGATGTCACCACTGTCACCACACCAGTGATGTCACCTCTGTCACCATACCAGTGATGTCACCTCTGTCACCACACCAGTGATGTCACCTCTGTGACGACACCAGTGATGTCACCTCTGTCACCACACCAGTGATGTTACCTCTGTCACCACACCAGTGATGTTACCTCTGTCACCACACCAGTGATGTCACCACTGTCACCATATCAGTGAGGTCACCACTGTCACCACACCAGTGATGTCACCTCTGTCACCATATCAGTGAGGTCACCACTGTCACCACACCAGTGATGTCACCACTGTCACCACACCAGTGATGTCACCTCTGTCACCATATCAGTGATGTCACCACTGTCACCATATCAGTGATGTCACCACTGTCACCACACCAGTGATGTCACCACTGTCACCGCACCAGTGATGTCACCACTGTCACCACACCAGTGATGTCACCTCTGTCACCACACCAGTGATGTCACCACTGTCACCACACCAGTGATATCACCTCTGTCACCACACCAGTGATGTCACCTCTGTCACCATATCAGTGATGTCACCACTGTCACCACACCAGTGATGTTACCACACCAGTGATGTCACCACTGTCACCACACCAGTGAGGTCACCTCTGTCACCACACCAGTGATGTCACCTCTGTCACCACACCAGTGATGTCACCTCTGTCACCATATCAGTGATGTCACCACTGTCACCACACCAGTGATGTTACCACACCAGTGATGTCACCACATCAGTGATGTCACCACTGTCACCACACCAGTGATGTTACCACACCAGTGATGTCACCACTGTCACCACACCAGTGAGGTCACCTCTGTCACCACACCAGTGATGTCACCTCTGTCACCACACCAGTGATGTCACCTCTGTCACCACACCAATGACGTCACCACTGTCACCAGACCAATGACATCACCTCTGTCACTACATCAATGACATGACCTCTGTCACCACACTAATGACATCACCTCTGTCACCACACTAATGACATCACCTGTGTCACCACACTAATGACATCACCTGTGTTACCACACTAATGACATCACCTGTGTCACCACACTAATGACATCACCTCTGTCACCACACTGACATCACCTCTGTCACCACACTGACATCACCTCTGTCACCACACTAATGACATCACCTGTGTCACCACACTAATGACATCACCTGTGTCACCACACTAATGACATCACCTGTGTCACCACATCAATGACATCACCTGTGTCACCACACTAATGACATCACCTCTGTCACCACACTAATGACATCACCTGTGTCACCACATCAATGACATCACCTCTGTCACCACACTAATGACATCACCTCTGTCACCACACTAATGACATCACCTTTGTCACCACACTGACATCACCTCTGTTACCAGACTAATGACATCACCTCTGTTACCAGACTAATGACATCACCTGTGTCACCACATCAATGACATCACCTCTGTCACCACACTAATGACATCACCTCTGTCACCACATCAATGACATCACCTCTGTCACCACACCAATGACATCACCTCTGTCACCACACTAATGACATCACCTCTGTCACCACACTAATGACATCACCTGTGTCACCACATCAATGACATCACCTCTGTCACCACACTAATGACATCACCTCTGTCACCACACTAATGACATCACATGTGTTACCACACTAATGACATCACCTGTGTCACCACACTAATGACATCACCTCTGTCACCACACCAATGACATCACCTCTGTCACCACATCAATGACATCACCTGTGTCACCACATCAATGACATCACCTCTGAAACCACACTAATGACATCACCTGTGTCACCACACTAATGACATCACCTGTGTCACCACATCAATGACATCACCTCTGTCACCACACTAATGACATCACCTCTGTCACCACACTAATGACATCACCTGTCTCACCACATCAATGACATCACCTGTGTCACCACATCAATGACATCACCTGTGTCACCACACTGACATCACCTCTGTCACCACACTAATGACATCACCTGTGTTACCACACCAGTGATATATTACCTCTCTGTGTCACCAAGCCCTGTATATATTCTGTGTTTACCATTACTGATACATTATATACTGAGGCATGCCTCCCTGTGTCTGTATTATTATTATTTACTACATCATCAGTGCATGTCTGTTCACACTTGTCAACATCTATGTCTTACATGATGTTGAAATCATTGATTTTCTTTTTTTTAAATATTGATATTCATCTTTTTTCTTAAAATATTGATTTTTCTTTTTTGTTTTCATTTAATTTTTCTTATCATTCAGTTTCACTTATCCTCCAGGTGATTATACCACACCTGGCCTCATCTATACTATATACTCCACCTTACACCTGGTCACATCTATACTATATACTCCACCTTACACCTGGCCACATCTATACTATATACTCCACCTTACACCTGGTCACATCTATACTATATACTCCACCTTACACCTGGTCACATCTATACTATATACTCCACCTTACACCTGGCCACATCTATACTATATACTCCACCTTACACCTGGTCACATCTATACTATATACTCCACCTTACACCTGGCCACATCTATACTATATACTCCACCTTACACCTGGTCACATCTATACTATATACTCCACCTTACACCTGGTCACATCTATAGTATACACTCCACCTTACACCTGGTCACATCTATACTATATACTCCACCTTACACCTGGCCACATCTATACTATATACTCCACCTTACACCTGGTCACATCTATACTATATACTCCACCTTACACCTGGTCACATCTATAGTATACACTCCACCTTACACCTGGTCACATCTATACTATATACTCCACCTTACACCTGGTCACATCTATACAATACACTCCACCTTACACCTGGTCACATCTATATTATACACTCCACCTTACACCTGGTCACATCTATAGTATACACTCCACCTTACACCTGGCCACATCTATACTATATACTCCACCTTACACCTGGTCACATCTATACTATATACTCCACCTTACACCTGGTCACATCATCATCATCATCACCGTTTTACGTCCGTTCCACATTAGCATGGGTGAGACGGGTTGTCCTGTTGTGGGCAGTGTCTGGTTGTCTGACCATGCCTTGCTCATACAGGAACTGATTTGGCTTGATTTCTACAGCTGGATGCCCTTCCTAACACCAACCTCATTTACAGTGAGTGCTGGGTGCTTTTTCGTGGCGCCTACATGTCCACTTTACAGTGTGGGCTGGGGGCTTTTTTTCCGTGGCACCTCCACGACCACTTTGCGGTGGGGGGTGTGGGGCATATTGTCTATATGCTTCAGCTTGTACCCATGGGAGGTCAGGTACTCTGTATTACTGCGTGACGCCAGAAGTCACGGTCGTGTGTCATTGCCTTTGAGAGGTGTAATTGGGTATGGTCGGCTTTTATCACCTCATCCCAGATCATCTTGGGTCTCCCCACTCCGCGGTTTCCATCGACTTCTAGTGCTCTGCACCTTTTTATGCAGCTGTCATCCTTCATATGCATCACATGTCCATACCAGCGCAACCGCCTCTCCTGCACACAGCATTTGATTCCTCTTATGCTCAGTCTCTCTCTCAATTCCTTTATGCTTTGTCGTTCACGTATATTACTGTTACACATCCATCGGAGCATGCAGGCTTCGTTTCTCTCTAATCTACGTAAGTCTTCCACCTTCAGCGCCCAAGTCTCACTACCATGCAACATCGCTGTTCGGATACACGCATCATACAGTCTGCCTTTAATTCTGAGGGAGAAACCTTTTGCAGCTAGCAGTGGTAGTAGTTCCCTAAACTTCTTCCATCCCGTTCTTACCCTAGTTATTGTACTTTCTGAACACCCACCTCCGCTGCTAATTCGGTCACCTAGGTAGCAGAAGCTGTCTACTGTTTTTACAGGGCCCTCCCAGAGATTGGTGGTACTTGTTTCCTGTGGCTGTTTGCTGCTTGCTGTCCCAGCACAGCTGCTACATGTGAAGCCTACATTTTTAATTAAGCTTCCTGAGATCCCACTACATCTCTTGTGTACCCATTGTTTGCATTTGGGGCAGAGAATGGAGTTCCTACCTACACCTTTCCTACATACTGAGCAAGGCCATTTCCCTGAGGGGATCTGGGTTCTGTTTTCTCGTCTACTTACAAGGACCTTAGTCTTTGTCATGTTGACTTTGCGACCCTTTCTTTCTAGTCCCTGCTTCCAAGTTTGGAATTTCTTCTCTAGTTCTACCATAGATTCAGCTATAAGTGCGAGGTCATCAGTATACAGGAGTTCATCAGCATACTCCACCTTACACCTGGTCACATCTATACTATATACTCCACCTTACACCTGGTCACATCTATACTATATACTCCACCTTACACCTGGTCACATCTATACTATACACTGCACCTTACACCTGGTCACATCTATACTATATACTCCACCTTACACCTGGTCACATCTATACTATACACTGCACCTTACACCTGGTCACATCTATACTATATACTCCACCTTACACCTGGTCACATCTATACTATACACTGCACCTTACACCTGGTCACATCTATACTATATACTCCACCTTACACCTGGTCACATCTATACTATACACTGCACCTTACACCTGGTCACATCTATACTATATACTCCACCTTACATCTGGTCACATCTATACTATATACTCCACCTTACACCTGGTCACATCTATACTATATACTCCACCTTACACCTGGTCACATCTATACTATACACTCCACCTTACACCTGGTCACATCTATACTATACACTCCACCTTACACCTGGCCACATCTATACTATATACTCCACCTTACACCTGGTCACATCTATACTATACACTCCACCTTACACCTGGTAACATCTATAGTATACACTCTACCTTACACCCGGTCACATCTATACTATATACTCCACCTTACACCTGGTCACATCTATACTATACACTCCACCTTACACCTGGTCACATCTATAGTATACACTCCACCTTACACCTGGTCACATCTATACTATACACTGCACCTTACACCTGGTCACATCTATACTATATACTCCACCTTACACCTGGTCACATCTATACTATACACTCCACCTTACACCTGGTCACATCTATACTATACACTCCACCTTACACCTGGTCACATCTATAGTATACACTCCACCTTACACCTGGTCACATCTATACTATATACTCCACCTTACACCTGGTCACATCTATACTATATACTCCACCTTACACCTGGTCACATCTATACTATACACTCCACCTTACACCTGGTCACTGCCAAGGTTACTTTTGTCTTCCATCCTTATGAAGTACCAGTAACACACTGTGGCCAATTTAATCAATTTTTCTCACCTCCCAACTGTTAGCCTTCTACCTAAATCTGAAACTATTATAGCAGTACTAAAGTTTTGACTATGAAACTATTATAGCAGTACTAAAGTTTCTATCAGCTGCTTCAGTTTTGACTATGTTGTAGGGTTGGGTGATATTTAAAGTACCAGATTGGGGTAATGGGTTGTCAGAATTGTTGCTGTATAAGATGAGATACCTTTCAATGTTTCTTGCTTTCTGAGTTTAACCCTTTAGCATTTAAACCGTTCATATCTGGCCAGAATTCTCTCACCTCTTTCTGTTCAAACTGGCTCCCAGTTGTAGTGTCAGGTGAGAAAGCTATGCTGAATTAACAAGAAATTAAGGTAGCAGTTGTCAAAGACTTTCAGCATCGGTTAATCTTCAAGTATGATAACCATACAGTTAGCTCTGTGATTCTGCTGGAGGTCTTGTATTCCTGAACATCACCACCATCACCACCACCAGATTAGAACCACCAATACCACCAAAGTACCAACACCACCCACCACCACCTCCACCAATACCACCAAATTACCACCATCACCACTACCAAATTACCACCCACCACCATCACAACTACCAAATTACCACCCACCACCATCACAACTACCAAATTACCACCCACCACCATCACAACTACCAAATTACCACCCACCACCATCACAACTACCAAATTACCAGCCACCAATACTACCATCACTACCACCACCTCCACCATCACCATTACCAAAGTACCACCCACCAACACCACTACCAAACCAAAGTGTCAGTCCATGGCAGTAGATTAGTGGAATTGTTATTGAGATTATTGTGGCTGTTAGTGTTGTAGGTTCAATTCTGATTGTGGCTTATTTAGGTGGTAGATCTGACCAAACACCTTCTTGGGGACCTTTAGGTGGTAGATCTGACCAAACACCTTCTTGGGGACCTTTAGGTGGTAGATCTGAGCAAACACCTTCTTGGGGACCTTTAGGTGGTAGATCTGACCAAACACCTTCTTGGGGACCTTTAGGTGGTAGATCTGAGCAAACACCTTCTTGGGGACCTTTAGGTGGTAGATCTGACCAAACACCTTCTTGGGGACCTTCAGGTGGTAGATCTGAGCAAACACCTTCTTGGGGACCTTTAGGTGGTAGATCTGAGCAAACACCTTCTTGGGGACCTTCAGGTGGTAGATCTGACCAAACACCTTCTTGGGGACCTTTAGGTGGTAGATCTGACCAAACACCTTCTTGGGGACCTTTAGGTGGTAGATCTGAGCAAACACCTTCTTGGGGACCTTCAGGTGGTAGATCTGAGCAAACACCTTCTTGGGGACCTTTAGGTGGTAGATCTGAGCAAACACCTTCTTGGGGACCTTTAGGTGGTAGATCTGAGCAAACACCTTCTTGGGGACCTTTAGGTGGTAGATCTGAGCAAACACCTTCTTGGGGACCTTCAGGTGGTAGATCTGACCAAACACCTTCTTGGGGACCTTTAGGTGGTAGATCTGAGCAAACATCTTCTTGGGGACCTTTAGGTGGTAGATCTGACCAAACACCTTCTTGGGGACCTTTAGGTGGTAGATCTGACCAAACACCTTCTTGGGGACCTTTAGGTGGTAGATCTGAGCAAACACCTTCTTGGGGACCTTTAGGTGGTAGATCTGAGCAAACACCTTCTTGGGGACCTTCAGGTGGTAGATCTGACCAAACACCTTCTTGGGGACCTTTAGGTGGTAGATCTGAGCAAACACCTTCTTGGGGACCTTTAGGTGGTAGATCTGAGCAAACACCTTCTTGGGGACCTTTAGGTGGTAGATCTGAGCAAACACCTTCTTGGGGACCTTTAGGTGGTAGATCTGAGCAAACACCTTCTTGGGGACCTTTAGGTGGTAGATCTGAGCAAACACCTTCTTGGGGACCTTTAGGTGGTAGATCTGAGCAAACACCTTCTTGGGGACCTTTAGGTGGTAGATCTGACCAAACACCTTCTTGGGGACCTTTAGGTGGTAGATCTGACCAAACACCTTCTTGGGGACCTTTAGGTGGTAGATCTGACCAAACACCTTCTTGGAGACCTTCAGCAAACTCTATTGTAAATGTTCAAACTAGGTCTTAGGTTTGAGGAAAATTTCCCCCTTCCAGCCTCTTTAGGGGCTCATGAAAAGTGTCATGGGTTAATGTTGGTCCCTTGCTGACTAAATAATAAATAATTGGGGCCAAGCTGGAGCTAAACAATAGCAACATAGAGTAAGGATAATCACCACAGGCCACCATAGTTTCAACTGCAATTATTATTGAAGCAGCTGAACACAAACACACACGCGCGCGCGTCAGGTAGACATTACGTGGCAAGTGGGGGGATGCTGTGCTGAATAGGACCCGTCCCACCTTTGCAAGCAGGGAAAAGCGTACGTAAAATGATGATATACACACACACACACATACATACATCCTCATCATCATCGTGTGTGTGTGTTAGGCAGGCAACTTGATGGAACTGTCAGTATGTTTTATATACATATATCATCATCAAGCTATGTGTATGTATGTGTCTCTATTATAGTGTGTGAGAGAGAGACAGAGATCAATATTTAGGTGTCTAGTATTGATTGTGGGAAAAAACATACACAACACAAAAGAAAATTTTCAAAATAATTTTGTTATATTGATTTCTGATTCTCTGCAAGTGTGTGTATGTATATGTATGAATATATATGCACACGCACATGTATATGTGTGTGTGTGTGTGTTTGTATATATAAATATATATACACATATTTTTTCAATTTGGTCAAACCCACACATCATCATCATCATCATCATCATCAACGTTTAACGTCCGTGTTCCACGCTTGCATGGGTTTGGACGGGGGTAGTCCCACTTGAGGCAAGAGTGATTGTCTTGCTCGCATAGGACTGTCTGGCAGGTTTTCTACAGTTGGATGCCCTTCCTAACACCAACCACATTTACAGTGTGGGTCTGGGAGGTTTTTACCGTGTTGCCTACACGGCCACATTACAGCGTGGACTGTGTGTTTTTTTGTTGTGACACCTACACGATCTCATTTGTTTCGGCCTCGATGGCGCGGCACCAACATAACTTTACATAGAACGGGGTGGGGGTGGTGGTGGTGGGACGGGGTGTATTTTGTTAGAGATGCCTACTGGCTGGAGTAGGTTTTACTATATATTTAGGTAAGGCGGGTCTTCTCTGTTACTGAGTACCGCCAAAGGTCTCGGTCCAGTGACATTGTCTTGGAGAGGTGTAAGTGTGTGATGTCGGAGTTTATCAGCTCGTCCCAGGTTTTTCTAGGTCTGCCTATTCCGTGACTACCGTCTATCTTTATTGCCCTGCACTTTGTTATACAGCTATCGACTTTCATGCGCATCACGTGTCCATACCAACGTAGCCTTCGAGTAAACAACATCTGATCCCTCTTATCTCTAATTTTTTCCTTAGTTCGTTTATGCTTTGCCGTTCACGTATATTACTGTTACACATCCAGCGGAGCATGCAAGCTTCGTTCCTCTCTAGTCTGCGTATATCCTCTGCACACAATGCCCAGGTCTCACTGCCATGCAGCATTGCTGTTCGTATGCAGGCATCGTACAACCTGCCTTTCATTTTTAGGGAGAACCCTTTAGCAGCTAATAGTGGTATAAGCTCTCTGAACTTTTTCCAACCAGTTCTGACTCTAGCTACAGTACTTTCAGAGCACCCTCCCCCACTGCTGATTTTATCGCCCAGGTAACGGAAGCTGTCCACTATTTCTATAGAACCCTCTGCACAATTGAAAGAGCTAGTATTTTGTGGGCACTTGCTGCTACTTATTGCACCAGAGCACCGGCCACATGTAAAATCTATGTTCTTAGTTAGCTTACCTGTGATCCCACTACATCTTTTATGCACCCATACTTTGCATTTAGGACATAAAATGGAGTTTCTACCTACGCCTTTCCTACACACCGAGCACGACCATTTCCCAGAAGGGACCGCCGCCTTGTTTTCTTTCCTACAAACTAGTACTTTGGTCTTAGCCAGGTTAATTTTAAGTCCTTTTGACTCTAGGCCGTGCTTCCATGTTTGGAATTTCTTCTCTAGCTCGGCCATTGATTCCGCTATGAGTGTCAGGTCGTCTGCGTATAGGAGTTCCCATGGGCAGCCTGTCTTGAACTCCTCTGTTATAGCCTGAAGGGCAATAATAAATAGTAGTGGGCTGAGAACAGAGCCCTGATGGACGCCAACTTTTACGCTAAACTCTTCACTATATTCGTTGTTAATTCTAACCTTGCTGACTGTTTCTTTATACATATGCATGTGCATACACACACACACACACATACCGTGTATCTGTGTATTAAATTTAATAAGAAAGCAAAGTAGTTTATTTTTAAATTGGATGAAAGGAAATATGTTTCCTTTGTTCCATTGCTGATAGTATCTGTTGCAACTCCTGCCATATCACCACTTTCCCAATGGCAACACTCAAAATGTATAGAGGCAGATGCTGGAAAGCATCCCGTCAGATGCTTTTTAACCCTCTAGCATTTACATTACTATCTTATATTCATGGTGAAGGCTTTATCTGACATAATCTTGAGTCTATGAGAGTTTGGTGATGTTACTGTTGATTTTAATACCGATATCTTAACGTCAGTTTGAGCTGTTTGTTACGGCCAGTTTCAAAAAAGAGAAAGAATTCTGGTTTAAATGCTGAAAGTTAACCAATTTGTCCCCCCACTGCCTTCGATAGTTCCTTTATGGCCCCTAGATGGACTCTGAAATGCTGAAAAGCAAAAAATTGACATGAGGCATTTAACCCGATACACGAATGACTGCTAATTCACCAACATTAAGCAGATAGTGAGATAGTGAGCTAGTCTCTCTTACAGGCAACATTCTCTCACCACTATCAGGGTAGAATTGGCTATTATTTCTAGCAAGTCGAGTGACTACATTGATGCTTTATAATTCAGTGGAATAAACTGCTTTGAGCACATTTAATTGAGTGTGTCTATATTCCATGTGTTTCTGTTGTTGTGTGCATCTTGCTTGTGTGTGTGTCTCATACACACACATACACAGTAGCCTAACCTTTCTTTGAGAACTTGTCTGTATTCTGTGCTTGATATTTTGGTGTTTTCAAAATGCTGACAAAATGTTTACATGACTTTTTGGAAGTTGGGTCTGTTTTATTTACTCTCTTACATATTGGGTTGGCATTTGTAGTACACGTGGTAAGAGGTGGGGATAATGAAGAGAAATATACACACACAGATGTATGGGCGAACACACACACACACACACACATAGGTGCACAAACATAAACACACACAGATATATAGCAAAGTTTTTGAAGGAAAAAACTGCAAAAAGCAAATGTAAATGATGTTATGTTTATGTACAGAAATATATTGCAAATACCCCCACCTCTCTCCACACACACACATACACATACACACATGTACACACATACATACACTACTCCACACATACTTACACCACCCCACACACACTCACATACACACATGTACACATATACCAGATTGGTGCATGTTCTTGTAGCTAGCCATTGTTCTGTGGGTTTTACTATAGAAAATATCTACAACCTGTGTTGATATATAAAACTACAGACCATGACATCTCTCTGTTAGCTACTGTTGACACAAGGATGGCTTAACCCTTTAGAATTTAAACTGGCTGTATATGACCAGAATTCTCTCACCTCTTTCTGTTGAAACTGGCCATAGCCGGCTGCTCATACTGACATTAAGGTATTCAAAATAAATATCAAAATCTCATAAATCAGATATTATGTGAGGTAAAGCTTTTAGTGTGAAAATACAATAGTATATATAGAGTAATGTAAATGTTATGTGAGATATTATGTGAGGTAAAGCCTTTACCATGAAAATACAATAGTATATATATAGTAATGTAAATGTTATGTGAGATATTATGTGAGGTAAAGCTTTTAGTGTGAAAATACAATAGTATATATAGAGTAATGTAAATGTTATGTGAGATATTATGTGAGGTAAAGCTTTTAGTGTGAAAATACAATAGTATATATAGAGTAATGTAAATGTTATGTGAGATATTATGTGAGGTAAAGCCTTTACTGTGAAAATACAATAGTATATATAGAGTAATGTAAATGTTATGTGAAATATTATGTGAGGTATAGCCTTTACCATGAAAATACAATAGTATATATAGAGTAATGTAAATGTTATGTGAGATATTATGTGAGGTAAAGCCTTTACTGTGAAAATACAATAGTATATATAGAGTAATGTAAATGTTATGTGAGATATTATGTGAGGTAAAGCCTTTACTGTGACAATACAATAGTATATACAGAGTAATGTAAATGTTATGTGAGATATTATGTGAGGTAAAGCCTTTACTGTGAAAATACAATAGTATATATAGAGTAATGTAAATGTTATGTGAGATATTATGTGAGGTAAGCCTTTACTGTGAATATATAATAGTATATATAGAGTAATGTAAATGTTATGAGAGATATGTGAGGAAAAGCCTTTACTGTGACAATACAATAGTATATATAGAGTAATGTAAATGTTATGAGAGATATGTGAGGTAAAGCCTTTACTGTGAAAATACAATAGTATATAGAGAGTAATGTAAACGTTGAGATATTATGTGAGGTAAAGCCTTTACTGTGAAAATACAATAGTATATATAGAGTAATGTAAATGTTATGAGATATTATGTGAGGTAAAGCCTTTACTGTGAAAATACAATAGTATATATAGAGTAATGTAAATGTTATGAGATATTATGAGGTAAAGCCTTTACTGTGAAAATACAATAGTATATATAGAGTAATGTAAATGTTATGAGAGATGTTATGTGAGGTAAAGCTTTTACTGTGAAAATACAATAGTATATATAGAGTAATGTAAATGTTATGAGAGATATTATGTGAGGTAAAGCCTTTACTGTGAAAATACAATAGTATATATAGAGTAATGTAAATGTTATGAGAGATATTATGTGAGGTAAAGCCTTTACTGTGAAAATACAATAGTATATATAGAGTAATGTAAATGTTATGAGAGATATTATGTGAGGTAAAGCCTTTACTGTAAAAATACAATAGTATATATAGAGTAATTTAAATCTTATGTGAGATATTATGTGAGGTAAAGCCTTTACCATGACAATACAATAGTATATATAGAGTAATGTAAATGTTATGTGTAATATTATGTGAGGTGAAGCCTTTACTGTGAAAATACAATAGTATATATAGAGTAATGTAAATGTTATGTGAGATATTATGTGAGGTAAAGCCTTTACTGTGAAAATACAATAGTATATATAGAGTAATGTAAATGTTATGAGAGATATTATGTGAGGTAAAGCCTTTACTGTAAAAATACAATAGTATATATAGAGTAATTTAAATCTTATGTGAGATATTATGTGAGGTAAAGCCTTTACCATGACAATACAATAGTATATATAGAGTAATGTAAATGTTATGTGTAATATTATGTGAGGTGAAGCCTTTACTGTGAAAATACAATAGTATATATAGAGTAATGTAAATGTTATGTGAGATATTATGTGAGGTAAAGCCTTTTCTGTGAAAATATAATAGTATATATAGAGTAATGTAAATGTTATGTGAGGTATTATGTGAGGTAAAGCCTTTACTGTGAAAATATAATAGTATATATAGAGTAATGTAAATGTTATGTGAGATATTATGTGAGGTAAAGCCTTTACTGTGAAAATACAATAGTATATATAGAGTAATGTAAATGTTATGTGAGATATGTGAGGAAAAGCCTTTACTGTGACAATACAATAGTATATATAGAGTAATGTAAATACTAAAGGGTTAAAAGTTAACAAGTCCCGAGTTTGATGCCATAATATAGCTTCTTGACCAAGGTTTTCTTTTTTACTATAGTCTCAAGTCAGTTCAAGTCTTATGAGTGGATTTTGGTAGACAGAAACTGTTTGGAAGCTTTATAAGTGAATTTTGGCTGACAGAAACTGTTTGGAAGCCCAGACAGTATTTGCATTTAAAAAATCCAGCCATGTCAGAGTATTTGTCATGCTGATTCATCTTGGGAATTGCATTAGAAGTACATGTTGCTGTGGAATACTCAGCCACATACAGGTTAATTTAATGAGTCACATGTCCGGTTGATTGAACAACTGGAATCCTCATCAAACTGTGATATCTCACTGAATATATAACTCACAACTGACATTACCACCACTACCACTGTCACTACCACAACTGAGATTACCACCACTACCACTACCACAACTGACATTACCACCATCATTACCACCACTACCACAACTGACATTACCACCATCACCAGTCACGACCACCACCACAGCCATCATCACCACTATCTCTGCTATTACCACCACCAACACCACCACCACCACCACAGCCATCATCACCACTATCTCTGCTATTACCACCACCACCACCACCACCGCCATCATCACCACTATCTCTGCTATTACCACCACCAGTCATCATCACCACCATCTCTGCTATTACCACCACTATGACTGCTGCTACCACCACCACTGCTGCCACCATCACTACTAAAATTACATTTATTGCCAGAGACTCTGTTTTTGTTGTAAATAATGTTTCACCTGTTTATCTGTGACAATTTTTCAGAATCAGTAGAGGATCTGACAAAATGCCTTTACATTCTAAGTTCAATTGTTGAGGTGAACTTAGCCTTTCATCCTTCCAGGGCTGATAAAATATATTGTCAGTCAACTACTAGGGCCAAGTTAATCTAATGCTCTCCTCTCATCAAATTTCTCAATTCATATCATCATCATCATTTAATGGCCATTTTCACATGTTAGCATGGGTTAGACGAGTTGCCTTGTTGTGAGAACTACCAGGACAGGTGACCATGCCTTACTCATACAGAACTGCTTTTGGCTTGGTTTCTACAGCTGGGTGCCCTTCCTAATGCCAACCACATTTACAGTGTGTACTGGGTGCGTTTTGTTGTAACACCTACACAACCACTTTAGTGTGGGGTGGGTGGTGGTGAGGAAAGAGAACTGACTGAACTTATAACAATACCAAGATGTGTAGAGACCGCCACCACCACCACCACCACAACAACAACAGTTGTAGCTATTGCAGCAGGTGCACTCTATAAATAAGAGCACTAATATTTAAGTGGCTTAAAAATATTTTAATTGAACTATTAAATGGGATCCTAAACTCCCCTCCCACAAAAAAAAACAAAACAAAAAAAAAAGCAAGTTGTTTCCTAAAATTGTTTTCTTTCTCCCCCCACCCCACCAGACCCCTTTTATACTCTTCACCTTTATTTCTCATCTCCCATGTCCTTATTTTCCTTATTATTGTATAATAAGGAAAATTATGGGTGAAGGTTAGGGTTATTATAAGACTCATAATAATAATAACTTTTGATGTTATCACTTAGTCTCTCGTTTTATTCTTCATACATAATTGTGTTGTTTTTTTGTCAGTTTTGTTTCAATTACTAATTTTTTTTTCTTTTCATGACAATTAACATTTTTGAAATTTTACATAAAAAAAAAAAATAATATATATAAGAATAAAATAATGAATAAATAAATAAAACAAAATAAATACAAATAAGAAAACAGAAAAGCAACAAAATTTTGCAGTCAACTCCTTATATGGTAAAAGAAAGAGTAAAGAAATGTAAAAAAAAAAGAAACCCAAAATCAAAACTAAAAGAAAAGCTCGGCAGGATGAGTTCATTTCCGTCATAAACCAGCAAATTCTGTTAAAATCATAAATCTGGGGTGGCTTTACCCACCCCCTGCCTTTTGTTATTTTTTTTGCTCCTGTGTTTTTGAGGTTTGGGAGTTTTAGGGGGGTATTTTTTCTTTCCTTTTTCTTAGATACTTTTTTTTTTTCACCCAAATAAAATAAAATTTAGTTTTAGGTTCCTGTTGAAGTTTGTCACTAATTTTCTGACTGTCAGCCAGTCAGTTTTTCACACTTCAAAAAGGTTGGGAACAGAGGGGGGTTGCACCAATGAGGAAGTTATGGCAAATTCAAATGGAAGGAAGGTAGGTTGGTATACAATGAAGCTGCCCCTCACCCTCAAAACAAACTAAAAAAAAACAAACAAACATTAAGCTACAACTGCCGTCTCTACAACTAATACTATTTGTAGTAGTATTAGAAATAATCATTTTGTTCTCTTCGCGCTGACATGGATGTGTGGTTAAGGAACTCTCTTTGCTACAACATTGTTCTGGGTTCACTCCCACTACATGGTACCCTGGCAACTGTCTTCTCTTATAACCCCAGGTTGAACAATGCCTTGTCAGAAAAATTTGGTAGATGAAAACTGGCAGAAGTGTGTGTGTGTGTGTG
This sequence comes from Eledone cirrhosa, assembly GCA_964016885.1. NCBI lineage: Eukaryota > Metazoa > Mollusca > Cephalopoda > Octopoda > Eledonidae > Eledone > Eledone cirrhosa. The sequence continues at coordinate 20,312,655 of OZ024740.1, forward strand.
TGTGTGTGTGTGTGTGTGTGTGTCATAATTTGGTGGTTCAACAAGAAGTGATTGATAAAAAAAGAACCAGACTTGGAATTAGAAAAAAAAGAAAAGCAGTGCTCCAGCATGGTCACTGTCTCATGACTGATACCAGTAAAAGAAAAGAATCTGCTGTTATCTTCTCTTTAAAAGAGCAGGTTCCCAACCCATGGTTTGTAGACACCAGGGGAGGGTGTGTTTGGTAAAGGTAGTGCTGGAGGAGGGACTGTCATTTAAGTTATTATTCGGTGGATTGGCCGGTAGAGCATTGGACAACATGCTTTGCTGCATAGTTACGGCCCTTTACGTTCTGAGTTCAAATCCTGCCAAGGTTAGCTTTGCATTTCATCCTTACAGGGTCGATAAAATAAAGAACTAATGCACTGGGGTCGATTTAATTGACTTCCCCCTCTGCCAAAATTGTTAGCCTTGTGCCTAAATCAGAAAACATTATTAGCTATTACCTATACTTCATAGCTTTAGGATTATCCATCCATATATCAATTCCTTCAGTAATTTTTTTGTCCCGGTTGGTTTTAGATAGTCCTACCTGTCTAGCACTGATTAGATAGGTAACATTACACATACACCACATGCACAAATACTGCTAAAGTTACACATTTGGCCTGGCTGAAATATAGGAAATACATTTATTACATTTGCTGGATTTAGGGTATCGAGGCCTCTCTTTTATCTAGATATTTTGTGTCATGAATACATGAATAATATATATATATATATATATATATATATATATGTATGTATGTCATCATCATCATCATCATCACCGTTTTACGTCCGTTCTTCCACGCTAGCATGGGTTAGACGGGTTGTCCTGTTGTGGGCAGTGTCTGGTCGGCTGACCATGCCTTGCTCATACAGGAACTGATCTGGCTTGATTTCTACAGCTGGATGCCCTTCCTAACACCAACCTCATTTACAGTGAGTGCAAAAAACAACATGCATCGGCCGGGAATCGAACCCGGGCCGCCCGCGTGGCAGGCGAGCATTCTACCACTGAACCACCGATGCTTACATGTATGTATGTATGTATAAAAAAAAACAAATCTTTGTTTACATATAGTTAGTTTTTTTATTATGTATCAATCTCTTACACTCATTTTGGGTCCACCACCAGTAATTCACTGAATCACATACATTATATATATATATATAAACTAAGCCAAAATATAGATCCGTATGAGCAAGTCGTGGTTTCTGGACCTGACTTGTCTCATAACATGACAACCCATCTAACCCATGCAAGTGTAGAAAAATAAACGTTAAATGATGATGATGATGTTGATATATAATGCTCACACATATATGTATATTCTAGTCATTACATAGTGGATGAATCACTTTACCCATTTGAAAACCAGAACTGTTACATTCATTTTGCATTCATCATATATTTCTAAATAAATGATGAATCTGAAGTTAATTTAAACAGTTTTTATGTGTTTCTTTGAATGACTAAAACAACCCTTCCATGTTGTAATTGCTTCTGTTTCAACACACAATATGACTCCTGTGGACATGCTTACAAAATCAGAAAACAGTACAGCTCCCATGACTTTCGGAGACATTTTTTAACGCTCAGAGTTGTTGAAGCATAGAACAAACTACCTGCATCAGTTGTTAGCTGTCGGGACACTGATCCTTCAAAACCTCTATGCTTCCCAAAATTCGGCAACACTACACCTGATATTACCTCTGTGTGTGTGTCTCATACACTGTTCACTTTCTTGACTTTTGTACATTATTCTATGTACTGTACATGCACTTTTGGTGAATTGTAGTGCACCTGAGCATAGTATACAATAATTTTCATTATTTTACACCATGGTCAGAAATGAAGTTACTTGCCAGTAAATAACAACTCCAAAATATTGTAAGGTTGAAACCATAAATATTGATAATTCAGCAATTTTATGTTTGATGTTTTTGTTCTTGAATTATTGGAAACAGTTTACTTTTTCTTTAATGATGTTTGCAGAGAATGGACAGGGTTTCTGTCACTATGTTTGGTACCTCTCTCACCTGTAATATAGTACCAACATGACATGATAGCTGCCTAGTTCTTAAGTCACTTTGGATCAAAGCATGCTGGATTTTAAATATTAAAAGCCTGCATGTGAAAAACTCCTTAAACTCTTCAGAAAACATTGATTCCAGCATGTGCTTGTGCCTGTCAGAACTTCTCCTATCTGGTCTTGTAATGTTTGCATGTCTTACTAATTTCTTTTTTCACTCTAGCAGAAGCCAAAGGATGTGATTCTCCTGTCTTTGCTGCCAATGTGATGAAATACCAACACTGCATCATACCAAAACTCTCTTCATTTACTTTCTATTGTTTGCATGTTTTATAATAACTCCCATTATATCTCTATCGCCCTGCCTTTCTGTTTCATTTCCCTTCTTTTCCCACCATTCATTTCCTCTATTTTCATTGTATTGTGCCCTCTTTTTCCCGGCCCTCCTACAGGTGGTAAATGACTTGGATGAAGCTAACTGCTTGGCTTTAAAAGCTGCCGAGGCTGCTAAAGAACAACGCCAGGGCAGAGATGAGGAGCTGCAGCCAAAGGAGCCCCCACGCGAGATCCCTAAAGAGGCTGCAGTCAACTCTGAGCCCAAGACATCTTCTCTAGTAAATATGGAGGATACATTCACAAGGGTCAGTAAAGTTACAGTGCTTAACTAACAACATTTTTTTTTGCCTTCTAACAGAAACATCAGTTTTCACACTTAATAACATTCATTTGAGTTTCTCTTAGTTTTCTTTTACGAAGACTTACTTAAAATTTTATCTATTTTCATTCTTAAACCTGAATTTTTTCAGAATTAAACAACCCACTATATTAACAAACTCCTCAGCTACATGCTAATTCCTTTAATATTTCAGTTACTGTTCCCTTATCAACAGAGGGATTTAGCTTACTTTACAAGGTCCTTCATTTATAATCTATAACAATGTAAAGATGACAGCCATAATTTCCTCTATACTATATCAATTTAATAACAGAAACCTCACAGCTTAATCTAACATAATGTTCACCAACAAAACCATAATACATTATATATCCATTAAGGATTATGCCAGTAGTCCTGCCTTGGTCTCCATACAATCTCACTTCAACAAATCCCAACAAACTACAAACATCATCACAAGCCATATACAGACTACGCCCAGACAGAGATATTGATGATAAAAGACCACCTAGAACGAGGAAGAGCACAGTTCATTGCTGTAGCAGACTTTAAATCACAATTTTTTCACCTATATGTATTAATTAGCTCACCTACAACAACCCAGAACATTCTAGAACTTTACTAACAATTCTATTCCTCTCAGCCCAGACAAATGCACACTACTATGCCATTATTCTTACAACTCTCTCTCTAAACACAACTAGCATACACTAAAACACATATATAGCATTAGTTTACAACTTTCTCTCTCTAAACACAACTAGCATACACTAAAACACATACATAGCATTAGCTTACAACTCTCTCTCTCTCTAAACACAACTAGCATACACTAAAACACATATATAGCATTAGCTTACAACTCTCTCTCTCTAAACACAACTAGCATACACTAAAACACATATATAGCATTAGCTTACAACTCTCTCTCTCTCTCAACACATCTACCATACATCAAAACACTGACATAGCATTATGTTACAACACTCACTCTCTCTCTTTCTCCCAATCAGTTCAGACATATCTACAAAACATAGACATTGAAATAAAAGTTGCTTCAATAGCCTCACTATTCACCAAACCCTGCGTTGGGGTGTACTCTGTTAAGTACAGAGCAACAGCATTGGTCAGATTCTGACCAAGTCCACCTTGTGGGAGACATACAAGAAGAGACTGAACGCATTAACCCCATGTAATAAAACACTGCATGTTGGAGAGAATATTGTGGTCCTCAGAGTTATATCGAGGCATGGGGTGTCTTTAGCACTTGATCTCTTGATCAAAGTCCTTTGATCACCTATCTGTGTTCTAAAAGTACCACTGAATCACAGCTAGTTGCTTTGTTAACTGTCTGTGTTATATAACTACTGCTGGTCATTTGATCAACTACCTATGTCCTATATGTATTGCCAGATCACACGTTATTTGATCAACTATCTGTGTTGTAAAAGTACTGCTTGATCTCATCTGGTTATTTGGTCAACTACTCATGTCCTTTATCTACTGCTTGATCTCACCTGGTCATTTGATCAGCTGTGTACTATAAGTACTGCTTTATCTCACCTAGTCACTTGATCAGCTGTGTACTATAAATACTGCTGGATCTCACCTGGTCATTTGATCAGCTGTGTACTATAAGTACTGCTGGATCTCACCTGGTCATTTGATCAACTACCTATGTCCCATATATACTGATGGATCACATACAACCACTTATCTGTATGGTATAATTAGTGCTGGATCTCAGCAAACTAGCTACACAACAACAACAACAACAACAATGCAAATATATAACACAAAGCTAAGAAAATATATTGAGATAAATGAATAGTTCTGCAGTGCACCAGTATTACTGAACATGGGTTATAAATAAAACAAAACAAGCCTTTTAAGGCCATTTCCTCTGCCAAAACAGGGGCTAATCTTGCAGACCCTATGAGGTCTGTTTTGAGGCAATATTTTGCAACCAGATGCCCCTTCCGGGTGCCAACATTTTTAGTCACCTCTTACAAACATGCAGGGATAAGATGTATCTCTTCTAAACTACACGTGGATATGATAGACTGTAAATGAACTTCAGAAATATAACAACTAATTCGATATTAACTTAAATAAAAAGATACATTGACATGTCATGAAACTAATAATAATGAAACTAATTTATAAGTATTTTCCTTCTGATTCTAACATACTAGTATATAATATAGTAATAGGAACAATTTGGGGGAGTATTTAATTTCACTTGTTTCTGCTTTATTAGTTGTAAAGTGGTTAGGGAGTAAGTGGATATGACATAAGTTTGAGAGTGTTCCTGTAAAGTTGTTGGTATTAGGAGGGGTATCAAGCCATAGAAACCATGTAGAAATGGATCATATAAGAGAAGCAGGGTTCCTCAACAGAATAAAAATCCACCCAGACTGTGACAGCTTGTCCATTCCATACTGGCATGCTATTGACCATATTACCTGGAGATTGAACTCCTGGTAGAAGCCAACAAGGTGTGTTCTATTTTGTCATGTCACCTTCAAGAAAGGATTGCCAAAACTTATTAAAAATCACATCTTAATGTCTTAAGGCCACATTGGATGATGTGGTCCTCCATGCAGAGTCTAAAAAACAAGATGGTCACAACTGAAATACTTTTAATGATAGGTCTTTTCAAGTAGGCCTGACACGGGGACAAAACATCGACTTTTGATAGACTTCAAATATTTCCTAATGTTGATTGACACCAGGTTCATTGGAAACCTTCAACTCAGTACAGCAAAGTAACACATTTAACACTTGTTAAATACCCAGAATCCATGAGCTGTATCTATGTATGCAATCCATTTAAACCCGTGTGTAATCATAAGCTGTACCTATGTTAGGTATCTATTTAAAGCCATGTGTAAATGATGAACTAGTGAAAATTAAATGCCTTTGTTATGCACTCTACACCTTTCAGATGGTATGATATCTGTGGCATCACCTGTAACTCCTTCCAATCTAAGGTAGGTTTGCAGATAATGCTACTTAAAAACTTCATGCCTGATGGTTAGAATCATATTATCAACTAAGTTAGTTAGAACTCACCCATGGGCAATCCTTTTCTGTGTGTGTGTGTGTGTGTACACACACATTGGTAGAAATCCATAGATAAAAGGTCAAGGAAAGCAGTGCTCAATCTGTTGGAAGAGAGCATATATAGTGTAAACAAAGGTACATACACCTAACATGTATGTGCTACCAATGGTTTCGCTGTCCAGTTATGGCTACCACTGTATAATGGAGATGTACTTTTAAACTGGCCCTTCATTCAGGCATGTGGAGAAAATGGTAGCACATACATGTTAAGTGTATGTAACTTTGTTTATACTATACATATATTGGCCTAGTGGTAAGGGTGTTTGACTTATGATCCCTGGGATGCATGTTGTGTTCTTGAGCAAAACACTTCATTTCACGTTGCTCCAGTTTACTTAGCTGAAAATGAGTTCCAGCAATAGCTGGGGGTTTAACCCTGCAATGGACTGGCATTCTGTCCAGGAGGGAGTCTTATACTCTGTCGCTTCACGCCATGAAACCGGGATAAGCACCGGCCAAATGAGCCTTCTGGCTTAAGACAGACTTTATATATATATATATATATATATATATATTTTGAATAAATCTTATTCACGGAGCATTGCACTAATTTAAACTAACATACATTCAAAATATATAATTTCTAGCAAAATTTTGATTTTTGTGGTACTTTCTAACACAATTCACTACTATTTTCTGTTATTTTTTTTTATGAAGTTCCTCTGGCAACTCCGTTCTGAAGGGAAAAAGTCCTAAAGAATACAGATTAGGTGTGAGCAAGAGCTAGATCTTGTTTTTTTTTAGATGCCATCTATTTCACATAATTCCTGAAAGTATACGGATTTCATAGGGCTTTTATGCAACTCCAAGAAGCAAATATTTTTGGAATGGCATCAGATATAAGAAGACGTTTGAGGTAGAAAAGAGTAATAAGGCCACTCATTGTTCAGATAGAAATAATATTTTTTAACTGTCTATTTAAGCTGTGAAAGGCAGTGCCCAGGCCTCTGAGATTGGTGAGGAGGAGGTAGGAAGTTTAACTGTCTATTTAAGCTGTGAAAGGCAATGCCCTAGCCTTCAAGATTAAGTTTATTCTCAAATCTGAGAAGTAGCCCAAATCTTTGTCACAAAGTGGGGTACTGCTAACAGCTCCCAAAGGGCCAAGTGATGAATTAAATCTACCATCTAAATAAGACCGTAGCAGGATTTGAACTTAGAATATGAGGAGGTGAACCAAATACAAAATATTTCATCTGATACTTCCTGTATTTCTACTACGTATTATCAACCCTTGAAAGGAATAAAGGCAAAGATGATATTGGTGGGGTTTGAATAAATACCACAGGGGATTTTGTCCCATCCTGTAATGACTGCCTACCTCATGCTGGCCTAGAGACATGTGGCTGCAGCCCTGTTACTGGGTATATTGTCATTTTCTACCTCAAATTGCTGTTTATGCCTAATATTATTTTCATGAAATTTTAATATTTCTGAGTTTTAGTATGTCAAGTTGCTATTTTTTATACACTGCTATGGCTACACACACACACACACACATATATATCTAGGGTGGGTAAAATTCTCGAGATCCATGGACGAGTTCTCTCCAGCGGTCTCTGTCCTTCATTATCGCTACCATGTCCTGCGTCTCCAACAGACCAGTGTCTGTCCTTGGGGCATCAACATACGTTAACCTTGTGCAATGTCAACTCTGGATGTCAGTGAGCATGTCCAGCTAACCTCAGTCTCCTCTGTGTCACTTTTGAACTGACTTTTGGGAGGCTCCCATACAGCTCTGAGTTTTTCATCCTCAGTGTATACTGATTAATGTTCAGAGCCATTCTCAGCATTCTCGTGTATCACCCATCCACCATCTGAGTGAGTTTCTTGGTCAGTGTCCAAGTCTCAGACCTGTACAGCAGCACAGACCCCACTACAGCAATGAAGAGGTGGATTTTCAGGTCTTTACGAAGGTCTGACTTCCACACCGATCTATATATATATATAAAAGTTAGGATGGATTCAGTTTGAAACTGGTTAGACCATTATTCAACATAGCACGCGATACTCAGGGTAGTAGAGTATGGTTATATTATAAAGAGTGGGGACCCGACAGCTGAGCTCTTGCCATTTCACCAACCAGTGACATGGCAAGAGCTCAGCCATCGGGTCCCGACTTTATTATATATATATAATCTGATGATAATGTCCTACCTCTCTCTTCCTCTCCACATAGACTAACTGCTTAATACATCTCTCTGTTGCATCCTCTCTCTCTCTCTCAATATTGACACCTACCACTTCTACAAACCAATTGCTACTGCTATTCATCAATTAAAATTAAATGTTATTAACTACCTTTCATTGCTTGCTGCTCCAAATTCTTTGCCTTTGCTTATCTGGATGGAACATGGAACTATTTTTTTAATTTAACTTTTTTCAAATTTATTATTATTATTATTATTATTGTTGTTGTTGTTTGCAAACTGCAACACCCTATTATTGGATTGGCAGTATTGGTAGTGTCAGACACCATGCTTTGCAGCATAGGAGTTATGGCCCTTTACATTCTGAGTTCAAATCCCACCAGGTTAACTTTTCCTTTCATCCTTACAGGGTCGATAAAATAAAGTACCAGTAATGCACTGGGGTGGATTTAATTGACTTTCCTCTTCCTAAAATTGCTAGCCTTGTGTCTAAATCAGTAACCCTTATTATTTAGCAAACAAAATGTCTTACAGCATTTCAACCAGCTCTTTACATTGACTGAGGTCATGTATTTCTTTAATCTTTTCTTAGTTTCTGAAATAAAGTACCAGTCATTTACTGAGGTCAGTTTAATCAACCAGTCCCAATATCCTTATATTTCTGGCCTTGTGCTTGTATTAGACACAATTTATTGACCTTATTTTTCTGTTTCATGCTAGATCAAATTTGAGCAATTAGACCATTCTGATCAGCACTGTAGGCGATATCATCCAATGTATCATTCCTATTTTTAAAGCTGTGAAATATGATTTGAGCTAGATTTCATTATTATGATGAGCAGCCTTTTTGGTTTTTACTGTTTAGGCTAGGAGGGAATGGCAGTGACTGGGACCTTTTTTGGGGAGTCTTTTAGACTGGCAGGAAGGAGGGATTGGAGATCTGGGGCAGAGTGGACTCAGCTAAAGTAACCCAAGGACCAGGTAGTGGTGTTAAATCAGATGGCAGATTAAGTCTACCACTGAAGTACACCACAGCAGAGTTTGTACTCACAATACAAAATAGTGGAATAAATGTTACAATTACTCTCACCTGACACTCTAACAATTCCACTTATTCACCACTCTGGTCTCGTAATTTATTTTGTTAAAGATGAAAGGCAAAGTTGGCTTCAGCAGGATTTGAACTCCGAGTCTGAATTTTACTGCCTATTACCAATATGATTCCTAGAGACTCTTATTTTGTGTTTACTCTCTTGCTGAAGTGACTGAAATTCTCCAAATAGTTGTACATTCCTTAGAAAATAATATAATGTAAACATGCCAGAATTGCCAAAGTTTGGATTTACTGATAATTCTTCACAGAGAAAACTTTCATAAGGTCTGAACTATAGAGAAGAAATTCCTCCCTTGATGTGAGAAATTGGAATATAAACAGTTCCAATTTTGTTTGTCTTAAAAGATAATTCCAACAGGTAGAAATTATTGAACTAGTTTCTCTTGAATTTCCGAACTGTAATTTCTCATGAGATTCAGCTGCTAAATAATTATTTACCTTTGTAGTTTGTTTAGTAAGTTTAGATAAACATAGTTTAGTGACTTGGATTGGATTTGTATAAAATACACTCTGTAAAGTAGAACCGCTGGTGCCACGATAAAATGCACCCAGTACACTCTAAAGTAGAACTGTTAGCGCCATGATAAACTGCATGTGTATGTGTATACTCACATGTACACACACACGTACTGGCTGCCACTTGATTTCGAGTAATGCCATCATCTGATAATTAAACATGTGCATCACAGTGTGTCCTGCTAGGGACTTGCCTTTGGTCAGCAATGCCATGCACTGCACAAAATGTCACATATCAAGCGATGCCTGTGCTTGAAGCTTTTTTAGTGAAGAAAGACTTTGCACAGGGCCAATCCCACTCTCTGAACATTGAATGCATTTGCCAAAAAAGAACTGGTCTAAATCACAGGTTTTATATCAGAGGGACCTTCTCCTAGAGAGATGTCTTAATGAAGTCTAGGAGTCTCTCATTCCACAAAAAACAACTTTATTACATGGCTGTTGACTGTCCTGAGTTCCTCCACCCTTTGACAGATTGTGTTTTACATCATGCAAGGAGTACAAAATCACCCTCCTCACCAAGCAAGCTTAGTGGTGTTGGCGGTTTAGTTGCCGACGACCCACCCAGGCACAGGTTGTACTGGGCTACATGTTACCAGTAGCACTGAAGAGCGACCTGACATAAACATACAGACAGACAGACAGAGACAGACGGACACACACACACACAATCAGCCTTGTAGAATTTGGGGCTTTATATCATATTAGAAGCATTAACTATTTTGTGTGAGCAAACTGCTGCCAATGCAAAGAAAACTTTGTAAGGTTTCAATTAAAAATTCTTTAATTTTTAGATATTTGTCTAATAATTATGTTGGAGTTGGCCAACTGGAATATTATGACATCATCTTATAATGACAATTATAATTTAGGTTTTTAGCCTTGACATTACTGCAATAGGAAGTTGTGTTAAGAGTGACACACACGTGTAGATATACATATATATGTTTGGTATACATATATATGTTATGTATATACATGTGTGTATGTTATATATTTAATCTATTTATAGTTTATTAGTGAGAATTTATTACTAACATTATTGATATGGAGATGATTAATTAAAATATTTCAAGAATAAAATAAATATTAAGTCTAACATTCCCTAAATATATTAAGGAAGTTAAATGAATGAGGGTTGAGTTAATTTTAATCTTTCTTGTAGCGGTCAATCTTTAGTACTTGTTTGGTCATTCATCATCACTCGTCCGAAGTGCAGTTACATTACTTTACATTGGGTCTTTAGACAACATCCTTATAAACCTCTGGCAGTTTTAGATTAATTAATAATTATGTAATTAACAATACCGTAATGTATAGGACCATAACTATAGTATTAACTGGAACATCTGTATTTCAGTTAATTGTTGATAATTGCTTGACATTTGTAGCTGATACCAAAGTAACTCTATCTTTCATCCTTTTGAGGGGGAAGCAGGCCAGATTTAATGGGGGGGGGGGCACAAAGGGGGTCATTTGCCCAGGGCCCCCTACAGTGGGGGACCCCACAAGTGACAGCTGTAGAAATTTATTTGTGTCCTCAGCAGGGCTTTTTAATTTGAGGATAGTTAGATTTTTTAAATTTAATACCTGTATGCATGACTTTTTAATTCCAATTATTTGCGCCAAGATAACTTTGATATGTAAAATTGGGGGGTTTGCTGTGTATTCTAATTTTTTGTATAAGAGAGCCCCCCCCCCCCCCCCACACACACACACCTGAAGTGCCTTGGGCCTCCCAAGGTCTAAATTCAACCCTGCGAGGGAGAGGGGATAAAATAAAGTACCAGCCCAGGGCAGTGAATTGACAGAATTGTTAGAAAGAAGATCTCTTGCAGTATTTGTTCTCAGTGTTCTGAGTTCAATTCCTGCTGTGGTCAACTTAGGTGGTAGACAAAAGCCATCATCCTTGAGACTTTGGGTGCCTTTTGCAGAGAATACAGCATTGCAAACATTCAAGTGAGATCTCTGGTTTGAGGATAGCTTCTTAACTTCCTAACCCTACCACCCTACCACTAATCTTGGAGGCTTTGAAAGGTGTCATGGGCACTAGTTTTCTCTCCCTAACTAAAGAGTAAAAACAAAAACAAACAAACCCATTAAAAATTGATACATCAAAGTTGTGTGTGTCATCTTGAGGTCATAAATTCCCTGCCATTGCTGTGGAGTTAAAATTACAATATGCTGAAATAAAACTAACATAGGAGAAAATATCTGTTATAGAATGTTCCTGTAAGACAAGGTTTTACACACACACACACACACACGCGCACGCGCATGAATATAAACCAAGGAATATGTGACCAAAAAGTCAATGGTAAAATGAGGTTTATATACACCATCTAAACAATGTGTTGATTAGCTGCCTTGGTCTATTTTTACCTATTTCTCAGATAGGGGGTTCTGTTCATATTCGAATATATACGGTATATATATATATATATATATATATATATATATATATATATATAGTTTTAATATAGATAAGATTCTACAGGACTAGAACTGTTTCATTCTTTAGAATGAAACAGTTCTGTAGAATCTCATCTATATTAAAACTTTTATACTCTGCTATGTATTGAGTACCTTACTTACTGTGGTTACCTCCGATTCAACCCGGAATAACTTACCTATATATATATATATATATATATATATATATATATATATGTGTGTGTGTGTGTGTCTAATGGTAGCTAAGTTGCTTCCATAGGTGGTATGCCGGTTGAGCACTCTATGCTCCTACGGAGCAGAGTATTTTAGAATGGAAAAAGAAAAATCAGTGATGCATCGTAACTCAATTTATTGTGTGTTACAATTGTTTCCCCGGCGGACAGCTTGAGGTGCGATACGTGTGTGTGTGGACCGCCGGGGAAACAATTGTAACACACAATAAATTGAATTCCGATACATCACTGATTTTTCTTTTTCCATTCTATATATATATCTATATATCTATATATATATAAGGTAGATAATACTTTCCTAAAAGGTTTAACATATCTTTTTGTATATATTTTTTCAAATCGATATTTTGTTCTTCTGTAAATGATATTAGGATAATATAATTCTTTGAAATTTTCGAAATAAATTAGAAGTAATGATGATTTTTTTTTCTCCCTCTAATTTTTACACATTCCTGGAGGGTAAGAAAAAAAAAAATGAACAATTCAGATTTCATGTTCTAAATTTAGGGAAAAAGTGAATGAAGGAAAAAAGTTGTAAGGAAAATCCATTTAAAGAATATAACTAAAACAGCTGTCATCTTGTTGGTGACATTGATACACTAGTTTTATATTTTATGATATCAATATCGTTATTATTTATTACTATTGTTTTTTTTTTGTTTGCTTTTCATCCTTATGGGGTCAATAAAATAAAGTACCAGTCACGCGCTGGGGTCGATTTAATCGACTTTCCCTCCGCCAAAATTGCTGGCCTTGTGCCTATATAAGAAACCATTATTATTATTAACTTTGCCTTTCATCCTTACGGGGTCGATAAAATAAAGTACCAGTAATGCACTGGGTAATTTCTGGCCTTGTGCCAAAAGTAGAAACAATTATTATTATTATTGTTTTAGGTTGTGGAGAAAACGTGCTGTGATATTAGTTCCAGCTCTTTCCATTCCGAGTTCCTTACCAGGGTCAACTTCCACAGTCGATAAAGTAGCAGAGAATTACTGGGTTTAATTATCTTACCAGGGTCAACTTCCACAGTCGATAAAGTAGCAGAGAATTACTGGGTTTAATTTAAACAGCTTTCCCCTCTGGCTGGCATTGTGTCCAAATTAGAAACAATTATTATTATTGGCAGTATCGGTAGAGGGTCGGGCGCCATGCATAGTTACATCCCTTTACGATCTGAGTTCAAATCCCACCGAGGTTAACTTTGCCTTTCATCCTTACGGGGTCGATAAAATAAAGTACCAGTAATGCACTGGGTAATTGCTGGCCTTGTGCCTAAAGTAGAAACAATTATTATTAGTATTACTATTCTTTGGATTGACAGAATTGTTAGAACTTTAAAGTGTTTTGAGACATCTATTTACAGTTCTTTATATTTTGTGTTCCATCCCTCCAAGGTTAATTAAATAAGTCACTAATCAAGTACGGAGGTTGATTTAATTAACTAGCCAGAGCCCTTCTCCCAGAATTGCTGACCTAATTCCTAAATTAAAAACCATTATTTTTATTAATTAAAAACTATATATATATATATACATATAAATATATATACATATAAATATATATATACATATAAATATATATATACATATAAATATATATATATATATATATACATATAAATATATATATATGTATGTATATCCCTCATTTCTCCAGAGTATTTCAACAGATTTTTCTTTATTTTTTGTTTCATCTTTTGGAGAGAAGCTTGTTTGTTATTTCACAGGTGAAGAGACAGGATTGAACCTGAAAGAGGGTTTGGAGAGGGTTTGGGTGGCAATGGTGAAAAGAAATACTCCTTCCCTCACATTTTAAAGAAGGTTTCTGTGAAATTATTTTGAGTAGTAAACCTATTATGTTTCCATAATTTACAGTGGAAGGTGAGTTTTCTGTTGGCATTGACAACATCTGGAGAATACCCTAAAACAAAACGACCCCAATGTCAAGGAGTGAGGGGTGGGGTAACAAAACATACCCCCCCCCCCATATAATTTCCAGATTGTTCCCCCCTCTCCCCTGTATTTTTTGTAATTTTTGCAGAATTTTTAGTGTTGGGTTGTTTGAAGCCAGATGTTTATATGTATAAGCACACACATACCACATACATACAAACACACATGTCTACATACACAATCTATATATATTTACATGCATACATATACATACATTCTTTTCTTCTACGTTAGAAGCCAATAAGAAACCAGCTATTTTTTTCAGCTTTACCCATGAGTGTATATGCTTTATTATGCCATATATATAGTCTTCAAATTAATTATTATTACTATATATATATATATATATATATATATATATATATATATATATATATATATATATATATATTAAATACCCATATGCATATATACATATAATTAAATATATATATATATTGCATAATATATATATATATATATATATCTATATATATATATATATATATAAATATATATATATATACAAAATTAAGATAAATCAAAATGAATTTAATCTAAATCAAAATTATGGGTGTCGTGCCAGAAAGGCATGCGCCATATCACCCGTAAAATAAGCTCCAA
>OZ024740.1:20332535-20350035 GCA_964016885.1 Eledone cirrhosa
AATAACGCTAGTCCATGCACCATCAAGTATCAATATAATAATGAAGAAGAAGTCAGGGTGATTGAATCTTTAAAGTCTCCTTCTTCTTCACCCACTTACTCATGAGAGGGTCATAGGGGCAGAGTCCTCAAACACCCCTTCCAGCAGGTCCTGTCAGAAGCAACCATCTCCAATTGATCCAGCTGGATTCCCAACCGAGACTTGCCAAGCTCATGGATGTTATGCAACCATCTTACTCAGTGTCTACCCCTGGTTCTTCTGCCAGTTGGTTTTGCTTTTTATAAAATGATGGTAATGGTGGTGCTGATGGTAATAGTAGTGCTGGTGTTGATGGTTATCTAATGGTGGTGGTGGTGGTAATAGTAGTGATGGTTGTCTAACGATGATGGTGGTGGTGGTAGTATTATTAGTAGTAGTAGTGTTAGGGCGGTGGATTGGCAGTATCGGTAGAGGGTCTGACGCCATGCTTTCCAGCATAGGTACGTCCCTTTACGGCCTGAGTTCAAACCCCGCCAAGGTTAACTTTGCCTTTCATCCTTACGAGGTCGATAAAATAAAGTACCAGTAATGTACTGGGTAATTGCTGGCCTTGTGCCAAATGTAGAAACAATTATTAGTAGTAGTGTTAGTAGCAGCAGTGCTAAAACAATAGCTGGAAGTATGTCAATTTAGTGTAATGGCTTTCTATATAAATATACTTAAATCTACATGTAACAGTATATATGAATGGAGCTTTATAAATGTTTGTGTGAGTGTATATGTGTATATATGTGTGTATATATAAATGTCTATGGGTGTGTGTGTGAGTGTGTGTGTGTGTGTGTGTGTGTGTGTGTGTATATATATGGGTATACATGTGTGTGTGTCTGTGTGTGTGTCTATGTATACATATGTATATGAGTTTGTGTGTGAGTGTATGTATACATATGTATTTGAGTTTGTGTGTGAGTGTATGTATATGTGTGTCTCTGTGTGTGTCTCTCTCTCCCTCTATATATGTGTGTGTGAGAGAGTATGTGTGTGTGTATACGTGCCTCTATGGGAGAGAGTTGCTAGTTAAAGGTAGGTGTTCCAGTCTCACCAGAGTCTATTCAGCCCAACACTTTACCATGTATATCTTTGATTGTTTTAGTTTATTTGAATACAACACAACTACTTGAGTTGTCCGCTGGAATGAGATGTCTTCAGATGTTATCATCATCTCCATCATAATCACCGTCACCATCATCATCATCATCATCATCATTGTCATCATGATGGAATAGCCACTGTGTTTCTGAGCCCTACTGCCTTGTTAGTGATGAGGTTGACTATAACAGAGAGAGATTGTGTGAGGTGGCGTGTTGAAAGGAAAGTGATTTGTTTACTTTGGATGTAAATATGATGTCTGTATGTTTATAAGCCTGGAAAATTGGGAGAAAGTTTGGGTGCCTGTTTGTATGTTTATAAGCCTGGAAAATTGGGAGAGAATTTTGAAGACAGAAACAATAAAAGATAGCTAGAATAGATACCAGACTGAAAGTGTATGTAGAAAGAAGAGAAGCTGAAAGTTAGAGGTTTGCCAATGTGATGGGATTAGAAGATGAAAAGCATGAGGTTTTTCAGGTTACAAAGCTGTGTGTCTGTGTGAATCAAGACTGTCATTAAGGAAAGTGTTGTGGAATGACAGCAGTACATTGTCCATAACTGACGTAGGGAAGAAAGAAACACAGAACTGTTAAAATAAGAGGTTGTTGAAGAAGGAGAATGTATGGGAGAGATGGGGTTGAAAGTGGAACAGAGTGACCAATTATTGAAGTTGTTAGCTAGAGGTTTGAAAGTATAATTAAGTATATGAAGACAAGAAAAGCAGCTGAATCATCAGGTATAGTTGCTAAGATACTGAAACTATCTGGTAAAGTAGGACACTGCATAGTTAATCAGGTTGTATCAAATATTTGTTACATGAAATATTTGGCATATCATTATCATCATTATCACAATTTTGCGTCCGTTCTTTCACACTAGCATGGGTTAGACGGGTTGTCCTGTTGTGGGCAGTGTCCAGTCGGCTGACCTTGTTTTGCTCATACGGCAACCGATTCTGGCTTGATTTCTACAGCTGGATGCCCTTCCTAACACCAACCTCATTTACAGTGAGTGCTGGGTGCTTTTTTTCCATGGCGCCTACACGTCCACTTTACAGTGTGGGCTGGGTGCTTTTTTGCCGTGGCACCTCCATGACCACTTTGCAGTGGAATGATAGGGACCCCAGTCCTATCATCTCATTTCTACAGCTGAGTAAACTGGAACAATGTGAAATAAAGTGTCTTGCTCAAGGAAACAACAACAGTATTAACAATTGCTACAAAGGTAATGGAGATGATCTAGAAATAATCCACTATTGAGGCATCAAGTTATAAATGTAACAAAAGAATTAGCTTAAAAGAAGTACAGTACAGGGTTGTGTCTGGATGAAGTACAGTTCAGGGTTTGTGCCTAGATGAAGTACAGTTCAGGGTTTGCGCTTGGATGAAGTACAGTTCAGGGTTTGTGCCTGGATGAAGTACAGTTCAGGGTTGTCTGGATGAAGTATAGTTCAGGGTTTGTTCCTGGATGAAGTACAGTTCAGGGTTTGTGCCTGGATGAAGTATAGTTCAGGGTTGTGCCTGGATGAAGTACAGTTCAGGGTTTGTGCCTGGATGAAGTACAGTTCAGGGTTTGTGCCTGGATGAAGTACAGTTCAGGGTTGTGCCTGGATGAAGTACAGTTCAGGGTTTGCGCCTGGATGAAGTACAGTTCAGGGTTTGTGCCTGGATGAAGTACAGTTCAGGGTTTGTGCCTGGATGAAGTACAGTTCAGGGTTTGTGCCTGGATGAAGTACAGTTCAGGGTTTGTGCCTGGATGAAGTACGGTTCAGGATTTGTGCCTGGATGAAGTACAGTTCAGGGTTTGTGCCTGGATGAAGTACAGTTCAGGGTTTGTGCCTGGATGAAGTACAGTTCAGGGTTTGTGTCTGGATGAAGTACAGTTCAGGGTTTGTGCCTGGGTGAAGTACAGTTCAGGGGTTTGTGCCTGGATGAAGTATAGTTCAGGGTTTGTGCCTGGATGAAGTACAGTTCAGGGTTTGTGCCTGGATGAAGTACAGTTCAGGGTTTGTGCCTGGATGAAGTACAGTTCAGGGTTTGTGTCTGGATGAAGTACAGTTCAGGGTTTGTGCCTGGGTGAAGTACAGTTCAGGGGTTTGTGCCTGGATGCTCCTCTCTTTTCAGTAGGACAACTACAGCACAAGTTCTCGTGCTAACAATTAATGTTGTAATTCTCTAGGCCATAGCAGGAGTTTAAGACTGTCTGTCTATAGAAACTCCTACTATGGCCTAATTCTCATAGTGGAATCTGTGAAGAATTAACTATTAAATTCAGGGCAGACTGTGTGATACATGTGAATGAAGTACAAGACTGCATGTTAGCATAATATGGAAACTGAATGTGGAAGATGTGTGAAGACTGGGAAGATATGAATCAAGCTTGCTCTACTGGATGAATAACGGAGCAGAACTGAGCTGAGAGAGAAACTGTGTATAAGTCAGATGTAGTGTGCATGTATATATTGCATACCTGTGTATGTATATATGTGTGTGTGATGAAGGAACATGAGGGGAGAGATGCTATGTTGAAAAGGACCCATCCAACCCATGCAAGTGTGGGAAAAACAGACGTTAGAATGATGATGATGATATATATATATATATATAATTAATTAATTTCTATCTTTATTTATTGATGGAATGATTACATTACTGATATTAATTTCATCAGTATCTAAAATTTGTCTTATGTAAACTGTAATTGTTGCCAAGAGGATATATTTTGGTAATGATGCAGAGAATATTATCACTCTCCTCCTCCTTCACATCACCAATACCATCATCCTCCTCAGCACCACCACCCTCTCTTCCTCCTCCTCCTTCACATCATCACCAATACCACCATCCTCCTCACCACCGTCATCATCATTACCACCACTATCATCATCAACACCACCATCATCATCATCAACCACCACCATCATCCTCCTCACCATCATCACTACTAACCCCTCCATCCCCTTCTCAGTCCCCTCTCATCCTCAACAATATCATCACCATCATCATCATCATTACTCTTCCTCCGTCTCCCCCCTCACCACCACCACCACCACCACCATCATAATGTAGCAGATGCATTATTAATGTTTTATCCAGCCAAATTCGATAAAATACCAGTCATACACTGCAATCAACCCAATCCACTGACTTCCTGTGTTTGTGGCCCTGTGCCAATATAAAAACCAATGCTTGTTATTAGTAACATTGCTATTGGCATAATTATTAGTGTTGGGCAAAGTGCCTTGTGATGATTATTTTGGTCCTCTATAGTCTTATTTCAAATCTCACTATGGTCAACTTTGCCTTTCAACCTTTTAGAGTCAATTAATGACCATTCACATACTGGCCTTGAGTTATCATATCATTAAGGGGGGCATCATAGATTTCTGAAGCTTGTGAGGGGTAGCTCTAATGCCACCCTCATATTGTTTGCTGTGGTCTAGGTTCATTTCTGACCTGACACAGTAGAATATCTAAGTATTACGTGAATTTGTCGACATCCATTACATACCTTTATATACTTTAGTTGCTGTAAAAAGTTAGACTGTCCCTAGCCCAAAGGCTCACCAGGCTGGAGTTTATCCCAGTTTTCATGATGTTAAGCAACTTAGAGTACAAGACAGGATGCCTCTCTATTGTAGAGCTAACATCCTAGCTCCTGTCTTTACTCATATATTTTCAACTGAGTAGATTTGAGCAACATGAAATTGTCTTGCTTAAGGACAAAACATGCCACCTGTTTTGAGAATTGAACCCATAAGTTTATGATCGTCAGCCAAACACCCTTCATCACAATATCTCTTACTGCTCATACCTGGAGATTACATTAAGGCCCCCTCTTCCTTTTTAAAACAGTAAAGTGTAATTTGTGAAAAATTTGGCTGCTATTTCTACCAGGTTGAAAAACCCCAAAGGCACCCTCTTTCTGTCAATAATAATAGTAGTAGTAGTAGTAGTAGTTGCAGCAGCAGCAGTAATAGTAGTAGCAATAGTAGTAGTAGTAGTAGTTGCAGCAGCAGCAGTAGTTGTAGTAGCAATAGTAGTAGTAGTAGCAGCAGCAGCAGTAGTAGTAGTAATAGTAGTAGCAATAGTAGTAGTAGTTATGTCATGAAGTATTTATCCTATCATAAACAAAACACTGTTGAAATATCTACTACCTCCTCCTGGTTCCCTTAAAAATAAATACACACAATAGATTGGTATCTCTGCTGCTCTATCATCCTCAGAACTTCTCTGATTCTATCTTTTGCTGCAAAGTTTCCTTGAAAAGCCAACTACTTGTCTTATCGGAATTAACTTTTGCTCTAGCAACAAAAACAATCTGGATGAGAGCGAGTATTTGTTTGATGTTTGGGAATGATAAAACAGCTACACATATCATCACTCCCTCTTCTTGCCTGTATAGTAATCTGTCATTGAAACTTAAGGCAACTAAACAGAGCATTTGTTTCTTAAAACAGTGTTGAAATTTACCTTGTTATAAAACTCAGCACGCCCAGTTTTTCAGAATCAACATCACTCCACAACAATAGCAATATAAGTTGGAGAGGAGAAACCTTTGCTCACAGCTTTGTGATGGAGGGCTGTTGACACTGGGGTTTGGTGTATGCTGTTTAATTCAACATTAAATCCATAGATTTTGAACATAAAATATTAGGAATTAGATAGCAAGAACATGAGACTAACGTGAAACTGAGCGATGGTTTCTAGACCATCAATTGATGACTTTATAAGTTCATCAGGATGGAGGTAGTTAGGATACATATATGAGATGGAAGATTTGTTTGGAATGTAAAGTGGTCATGTAGGTGTCATGACAAAATGCACCCAGTCCACACTATAAAATGGTCATGTAGGTGTCGTGACAAAATGCACCCAGTCCACACTATAAAGTGGTCATGTAGGAGTCACAACACAAAGCACCCTGTACTCACTGTAAATGTGTTTGTTGTTAGGAAGAGCACCCAGCTGTAGAAACCAAGCCAAAATCAGTTCTGTATGAGCAAGGCATGGTCATCTGACCTGGCATTTCTCACAACAGGACAACTCATCTAACCCATGCTTACTTGGAAAAATGGATGTTAAACAGTGATGATGATGACGATGTATCCAGTTAGATAGCTGATGTCAAAAGAGCAAGAGGGAGACTCCGAGAAACATAGATAAGAATGATGTGACAGAATGTTGGGATAACTTAAGAGAGCGTCAGGGTGACTTAAGAGAGAGTCAGGGTGTCAGTGACATCAAAACCCCATCACATTGGTGTGAAAGAGTAAAACAAAACAAAGAAGCAAATAGAAAAGAAAGTTGAATAGAAAGCAGCAGCACATTTAGTAGCAGGGAGTCCCAGTGGGATTTGATTCTGTGGCAAGAAGGACTGGGTAAAATGTTTAGTATGAGGTTTAAGATGGCTAATGAAGTATGTGAACATGATAACAGCTAAAACCTAATTTCAAAGAAGACAATGTTTCAGGCAAAGAAACATATGGCTTACCTTCTTGTAATATAATACTAAGTTTCTGATTACTATGGCATCTTTCTTGGTTTCTTCTCCCACCCTACTCCACCATCTCATCACCTACCCTTACTCTCTCCTCACCTCCCACTTCTCCCTGCCCACCTACCCCCCTCTACTTTCTCTCTCTAACCTCTTCCTCCCTGGTATTTAATCAAAAGCTACTGCATCTTATTGCCAGTTGCAATTATAACGCACCTCTGTAGACTGTAGTAGAATTTTGGCTGGTTTCATTCATCTTCTTCCTTACCCCTTTAAACTCGTGACCCCAACACCACCACCATACTCTGCCAATCTTATTATTAAGAAATGGTTACTCTCCTTCCCCTCTCCACCAATCAATAACCCTTATTGTTGGAACATCATGTTTTAACTATCTAAAATGTATTGTTTTTGGTTAATTCCTGCACTGGCATTGTTACTGCACCAACGTTGAGCATGTTTTTCACCTCCTGTCGTTCCTAGTAGTAATACATCTCACTCAGTAGCAGCTTCTATGCTTGGTAGAACTTAGAAATGGCATTGTTACATTTGTCCTTTGAAAGGGTGATATGGATGAACTATTTCAAACTTAACTGACATTTAACGGACTATTAACCCTTTACCATATTTCCGGTAAAATACATTGTAGAATTTGGAAGGATTAACTAAAATTTGTTCAGTTATTAAGATGGTATTTGTAACATAACAAAAAGTTTTTTTTTAAAGAAATTATATTGGAAAAGTTCAATTTAACTAAGAAACTTTTAAATGGATGGTTGTCTTGTATAGAATCAGTGTCTCGTTTAGTGGGTTGACCTTATCTTTAAAATAAATATTTACACTATATCTACACTTTGTTTCAATCATTTTATTCTCTGATTGTCATCAGGTGCCTTGTTCCTGGATAATGTATATGGCTTCAGCACACAGGCATAGTTGAGTGGATACAAAGTTTTCTTTTCAATCAATAGATCCTAGGTTGTATCCCACTGTGTGACATCTTCAGCGAAAATGTCTTTGATTTAGCTTCTAGATAAGCCAGACTGCATGACATCTTGAGCCAAATGTCTTTAGCATGGCTTCAAAATAAGCCATACTGGGTGACATCTTGAGCCAAATGTCTTTAGCATGGCTTCAAAATAAGCCATACTGGGTGACATCTTGAGCCAAGTATCTTTAGAATAGCTTCTTAATAAGCCATATTGGGTAACATCTTGAGCCAAGTATCTTTAGCATAGCTTCAGATAAGCCAGACTGGGTGATATCTTGTGCCAAGAATCTTTAGAATAGCTTCAAAATAAGCCATATTGGGTGACATCTTGAGCCAAGTATCTTTAGCATAGCTTCAGATAAGCCAGACTGGGTGATATCTTGTGTCAAGAATCTTTAGAATAGCTTCAAAATAAGCCAGACTGTGTAACATCTTGAGCTAAGTGTCTTTAGTATACCTGGAAACTATGCTTTCACACAGCATAGTTGCCAATAAGCCAGACTGTGTGGAATGGATTTTTATACAAAATAATGTATTTATAGTTAAACAAGGTTTTAGTAAAACAAATATTCGCTATATTCTCACTGGTTCCCATTAATCCCTCAATGAGACATTTGAACATATAACCATGTAAAGCTGTATCAGATTGCTTACAAAATGTTATTTCTAATGGGGGGTGATTGTACGTGGATAAGTTTTAAATATATAAATGGTCTCTTTTACAAAAACAAATTTTAAATAACATTTCAACTTTTTTCTTAATTACTTTTCTGTGTGATTAATACGTATTATGATTAATATCAGTTTAAGTTTTATAGCTTTTTAAAAAATAATTTGACAAAATATGGGACATGTAATTTGTGATGTATTTATGTGAGTTGTCTCATTTCTTACCATCTTATAAACATGAAAAATAAAAATACAGTTGCAAAGAACAGCACAATACAATAACAGTTTATTAGTATAACACTTAAGGTTTCGAAAAGGGTCTTATATATATATATATATATATATATAAAATAGGGAGCACACAGGACAAAGTCAATGGAAAGACAGACAGTCCCATTTCCTCAGTCAACCTCTGGAAATCACTATGGTTTTGGTATATTAAGGTCAGTACCATTCATTCCAGTGCACATTCACACATATATATATAACTTGATGAACCACTATGTACCAAGTTCCATTGAAAAGGCAGTGGTCAACCTGACTGTGTGATAGAATTGACTCACTGAAAAAGCCACACAATGGGTTTAAAAGAAAAATATTTTGCTGGCTTTTGTCATATATATATATACATATATCAAAAATAGAAGTATTATATGACAAACTCATAGGAGAGTATAGGACGATATATATATTAGATGCATTATGTGTAAGTAAAGTGTGCTCAATGCTTGAAGTTACAATATTAAAGTGAAGTTAATATCTCGGAAGAATTAATATGCAGAAGATATAAGCAGACCAATTATAAACAGAAAATCGTGAAGGAGAATCAAAACAGTTATCAACAGAGTTCATTATCTTTAATTGACATCATTATGAACTGTCGTTGCTTCCTCTGACAATTGTAGAGTGAAATGTATCTATTGGTGATTTCAGATTAAATTTTCATTCTATTTTGTAACTACACCTTGTATTAGTCATCTATATGATACATTATCTAAGGAATAAACAATGTTGATAACTGTTTTGATTCTCCTTCACAATTTTCTGTTTATATACATACATACGTATGTATATATACATACGTATGTATATATGTTCCTTAATTTATTTCTATGTGAATGTCTACACAGGAAACAGGTCAGTTTTGGAATAAAATGTCCATGTCATTGTTTATAAGAATTGTTTCTTTTGTCTATTCTTCGTTTCCTTTCCTACCTTAGTTCAATATTTCTGAATATTCTAGTGGAGGCACATGGCTTAGTGGTTAGAGCATTGGCCTTGCAATCGAAAGGTTGTGAGTTCAATTCTCAGACCGGGTGATGTGTTGTTTCCTTGAGCAAGACACTTTATTTCACATTGCTCCAGTTTACTCAGCTGTAGAAATGAGATGAATGGGACTGGGGTCCCTATCATTCCACTGTAAAGTGGTCGTGGAGGTGCCACGGCAAAAAAGCACCCAGCACTCACTGTAAATGAGGTTGGTGTTAGGAAGGGCATCCAGCTGTAGAAATCAAGCCAGAATCAGTTCCCGTCCCACCCTTGCAAGCAGGGAAAAAAGGACGTAAAATGAAATGATGATGATGATGATGATTCTTCTGTATCTGCAGTTGATTATTATTATTACCATCATTAGTCTTATTTTATCATTGTTGTTGTTTTCTCTCTTGTGTAAACTTCATCTTCTTCCTGTTCGTAAAGTTGTGTTAATTGTTGCTTTTGTTGGAATCTGTGGCCAATATTGTCATTGTTTAGTGATCACTATGTTTTTATATTTTATTTCTGTTAGTCCATTATAGTAACTATCTGCTTATCTTTTATATTTGTATTGTCAGTTCTGCAGTTGAACTTCTCATCTTCAATCTCTGATTTACAGGAGGAAAACTCAAAACTCTCTTTTATGTAATATTGCTATATTGATCTGTTGTGAAGGTTTATTATTGTCAAAATCATTGTATTACTTTCTGATGTCTCCCCAACATCTATCTTTTTAATCTCTCATTTGTTTGTTGTTCACAAGTTTTAATACAAATTGTAAAATACTGTCATTTTGGAACTTTTTCTTTTACAGTAGAAAAAAATAAATTTATAAGTTTTATGGTAAAATTAAAGAGAAATGTTTTGTATTTATCATTATCAAACTGGTTTTGTATTTATTATCAACCTGGTTATGTATTTATTATCAAACTTGTTTTGTATTTATCATTTTCGAACTGGGTTTGTATTTTACATTATCAAAGTGTGTATATTTCATTATCAAACTGTGTGTATTTCATTATTAAAATTATATCAAAATTATGTGTATTTCATTATGAAACATCGCTTATATATTGCATAATCAAATTAGGTTTAAACATTTCCTTATCAAACTAATTTTATGCATTTCATTATCAGAGTTTGTGTATTTCATAATTGAAACATTGTTTGTATATTTTACTATCAAACTGGGTTAATTCATGTTTAAATATGTATTGTAAAGAAAAGAGTACTCTTGGAGTTAATGAGTTCCAGGTGTAGAGTACTTCTTACCTTCCAGATGTACAGTACTTCTTACTTTCTAGATGAACAGTACACCTTACCTTCCACATGTACAGTACACCTTACCTTCCAGATGTACAGTACTTCTTACCTTCCAGATGTACAGTACACCTTACCTTCCAGATGTATAGTACACCTTACCTTCCAGATGTACAGTACACCTTACCTTCCAGATGTATAGTACTCCTTACCTTCCAGATGTACAGTACTCCTTACCTTCCAGATGTACAGTACTTCTTACCTTCCAGATGTACAGTACTCCTTACCTTCCAGATGTACAGTACACCTTACCTTCCAGATGTACAGCACACCTTACCTTCCAGGTGTACAGTACTTCTTACCTTCCAGATGTACAGTACACCTTACCTTCTAGATGTACAGTACACCTTACCTTCCAGATGTACAGTACTTCTTACCTTCCACATGTACAGTACTCCTTACCTTCTAGATGTACAGTACACCTTACCTTCCAGATGTACAGTACACCTTACCTTCCAGATGTACAGTACACCTTACCTTCCAGATGTACAGTACACCTTACCTTCCAGATGTACTGTACTTCTTACCTTCCAGATGTACCTTCCAGATGTGTAGTACTCTTTACCTTCCAGATGTACAATACTTCTTACCTTCCAGATGTACAGTACACCTTACCTTCCAGATGTACAGTACTCCTTACCTTCCAGATGTACAGTACACCTTACCTTCCAGGTGTACAGTACTTCTTACCTTCCAGATGTACAGTACTCCTTACCTTCCAGATGTACAGTACTCCTTACCTTCCAGATGCACAGTACTTCTTACCTTCCAGATGTACAGTACTCCTTACCTTCCAGATGTACAGTACTCCTTACCTTCCAGATGCACAGTACACCTAACCTTCCAGTTGTACAGTACACCTTACCTTCCAGATATACAGTACACCTTACCTTCTAGATGTACAGTACTTCTTACCTTCCAGATGTACAGTACACCTTACCTTCCAGATGTACTGTACTCTTTACCTCCCAGATGTACAGTACTTCTTACCTTCCAGATGTACAGTACTCTTTACCTCCCAGATGTACAGTACTCCTTACCTTCCAGATGTACAGTACTTCTTACCTTCCAGATGTACTGTACTCTCCTTACCTTCCAGATGTACAGTACACCTTACCTTCCAGATGTACAGTACTCTTTACCCTCCAGATGTACAGTACTTTTTACCTTCCAGATGTACAGTACTTCTTACCTTCCAGATGTACAGTACACCTTACCTTCCAGATGTACAGTACTTCTTACCTTCCAGATGTACTGTACTCTTTACCTCCCAGATGTACAGTACTTCTTACCTCCCAGATGTACAGTACTCTTTACCTCCCAGATGTACAGTACTCCTTACCTTCTAGATGTACAGTACACCTTACCTTCCAGATGTACAGTACACCTTACCTTCCAGATGTACAGTACACCTTACCTTCCAGATGTACAGTACACCTTACCTTCCAGATGTACTGTACTTCTTACCTTCCAGATGTGTAGTACTCTTTACCTTCCAGATGTACAATACTTCTTACCTTCCAGATGTACAGTACACCTTACCTTCCAGATGTACAGTACTCCTTACCTTCCAGATGTACAGTACACCTTACCTTCCAGGTGTACAGTACTTCTTACCTTCCAGATGTACAGTACTCCTTACCTTCCAGATGTACAGTATTCCTTACCTTCCAGATGCACAGTACTTCTTACCTTCCAGATGTACAGTACTCCTTACCTTCCAGATGTACAGTACTCCTTACCTTCCAGATGCACAGTACACCTAACCTTCCAGTTGTACAGTACACCTTACCTTCCAGATATACAGTACACCTTACCTTCTAGATGTACAGTACTTCTTACCTTCCAGATGTACAGTACACCTTACCTTCCAGATGTACTGTACTCTTTACCTCCCAGATGTACAGTACTTCTTACCTTCCAGATGTACAGTACTCTTTACCTCCCAGATGTACAGTACTCCTTACCTTCCAGATGTACAGTACTTCTTACCTTCCAGATGTACTGTACTCTCCTTACCTTCCAGATGTACAGTACACCTTACCTTCCAGATGTACAGTACTCTTTACCCTCCAGATGTACAGTACTTTTTACCTTCCAGATGTACAGTACTTCTTACCTTCCAGATGTACAGTACACCTTACCTTCCAGATGTACAGTACTTCTTACCTTCCAGATGTACTGTACTCTCCTTACCTTCCAGATGTACAGTACACCTTACCTTCCAGATGTACAGTACTCTTTACCCTCCAGATGTACAGTACTTTTTACCTTCCAGATGTACAGTACACCTTACCTTCCAGATGTACAGTACTCTTTACCTCCCAGATGTACAGTACTTCTTACCTTCCAGATGTACAGTACTCTTTACCTTCCAGATGTACAGTACTCTTTACCTTCCAGATGTACAGTACTTCTTACCTTCCAGATGTACAGTGCTTCTTACTTTCCAGATGTACAGTACTTCTTACCTTCCAGATATACTGTACTTCTTACCTTCCAGATGTACTGTACTTCTTACCTTCCAGATGTACAGTACTCCTTACCTTCCAGATGTACAGTACTCCTTACCTTCCAGATGTACAGTACTCCTTACCTTCCAGATGTACAGTACTTCTTACTTTCCAGATGTACAGTACTCTTTACCTTCCAGATGTACAGTACTTCTTACCTTCCAGATGTACAGTACTCTTTAGCTTCCAGATGTACAGTACTCTTTAGCTTCCAGATGTACAGTACTTCTTACCTTCCAGATGTACAGTACTTCTTACCTTCCAGATGTACAGTACTTCTTACTTTCCAGATGTACAGTACTTCTTACCTTCCAGATGTACAGTACTTCTTACCTTCCAGATGTACAGTACTTCTTACCTTCCAGATGTACAGTACTCTTTAGCTTCCAGATGTACAGTACTTCTTACCTTCCAGATGTACAGTACTTCTTACCTTCCAGATGTACAGTACTTCTTACTTTCCAGATGTACATTACTTCTTACCTTCCAGATGTACAGTACTTCTTACCTTCCAGATGTACAGTGCTTCTTACTTTCCAGATGTACAGTACTTCTTACCTTCCAGATATACTGTACTTCTTACCTTCCAGATGTACAGTACTTCTTACCTTCCAGATGTACAGTGCTTCTTACTTTCCAGATGTACAGTACTTCTTACCTTCCAGATGTACAGTACACCTTACCTTCCAGATGTACAGTACTTCTTACCTTCCAGATGTACAGTACTCCTTACCTTCCACATGTACAGTACTCCTTACCTTCCAGATGTATCAACATCAGTTTTAATTATTGAATATAATGTACCCTTTCAAGAGTATATTTATACTAAACGTCACATGTTATTTATTTTCAGAAATGTATGTGTGTTTGTGTGTGTCTGTATGTGTGTTTGTGTGTGTCTGTATGTGTGTGTGTGTGTCTATGTGTGTGCGTGTTTGTGTGCGCCTGTGTTTGTGTGTCTGTATGTGTGTGTATGTGTGTGTATTTATGTGTGTGTGTATGTATGTGTTTGTGTGTATGTGTTTGTGTGTGTCTGTATGTGTGTGTGTTTGTGTGTGTCTATGTATGTGTGTTTGTGTGTGTCTGTATGTGTGTGTGTGTCTGTATGTGTGTGCGTGTTTGTGTGCGCCTGTATGTGTGTGTGTGCGCCTGTGTGTGTGTGTGTGTGTCTGTATGTGTGTATGTGTTTGTGTGTGTATGTATGTGTGTGTGTGTTTGTCTGTGTGTGTCTGTATGTGTGTGCGTGTTTGTGTGCGCCTGTATGTGTGTGTGTGTAGATAACTATAGAGTGAAATCCATATCATGGTGTCATGTAGATACATATGCAGAAATATAGGTGTACATGTGTGTGTATATACCTATGAACATATTATACACACACATAATCGTCACCATCATCATTCTGTCCACTTTTCCATGCTAGCATGGGTCAGGCAGGTCCTTCTCAGCACGGCATCTTCTATTTGTCGTTCCTTCGTCATCTCTTCTTCCAGTCTTAGTGAGGTCTGCTCTCACAACCTCTGCCTCGGTTTTTCTTTGTTGTCCTCTATTGTGACTTCCTTCCACTGGGATTTCCTGGCATTTCTTCACCCATCAGTCATACATATACTCACGTATTTAAATGAACTAAATTAAACAGCAACAAATTCCTATTTCTTTTTAATACTATTTTTCTAGTTTGGCAGAAAAAAATTATTCTTGGCCTGAATGTTTGATTTATTAGTCTTCTTTATGTTCAAATTCTACTGGGTTCAGTTTTCCCTTAAATTAGTTCAAAGCCAATGAAATTTGTACCAGAAATATACTGGGCTCATATACAAAGGTGAAATGGATGTAATCAATATCAGTAGGGGGGGGGGGGGTCTCGGATTTGAATCTTTGCAATATATTGAACTCTGTTAAAAGTACCTAAGACCCAGGTGATGGTGTAAAACTGGGTGTTGTTTTAAGCCTACTACACTTCCACAAAAATTGGCCTGCTGCTTACCGCAAAGAAGTCAGAATAAATTTTCCCATTTTTTGCCAGCCACAATTTGTTAATTATTAACGAAGTGTTAAAGTAAACATTGTTGTTTTAAAAATATAAATAACTGATAAACATTTCTGTTTTCTCTTTTATTATAAAAAAACAAAGATGTAGTAGCCACCTTATTAAATAGTTAAAAATACATGCTGTCGTTATATAGGTGTGTTATATAAACATACACCTTCTAAATTTATTAGGTTTTCTGGAAACACTTTCTTAATAAAGAGCTCATTTTTTTTTCCTTTTCATAAAGGAATTCCCTACTAATTACGTAATACTGAAACAGCCGTCTTCATCATCATCATCAACGTTTAACGTCCGTGTTCCACGCTTGCATGGGTTTGGACGGGGGTAGTCCCACTTGAGGCAAGAGTGATTGTCTTGCTCGCATAGGACTGTCTGGCAGGTTTTCTACAGTTGGATGCCCTTCCTAACACCAACCACATTTACAGTGTGGGTCTGGGAGGTTTTTACCGTGTTGCCTACACGGCCACATTACAGTGTGGACTGTGTTTTTTTGTCGTGACACCTACACGATCTCATTTGTTTCGGCCTGGATGGCGCGGCACCAACATAACTTTACATAGAACGGGGTGGTGTGGATGGGGTGGGGGTGGTGGTGGTGGGACGGGGTGTATTTTGTTAGAGATGCCTACTGGCTGGAGTAGGTTTTACTATATATTTAGGTAAGGCGGGTCTTCTCTGTTACTGAGTACCGCCAAAGGTCTCGGTGGTAAGGCGGGTCTTCTCTGTTACTGAGTACCGCCAAAGGTCTCGGTCCAGTGACATTGTCTTGGAGAGGTGTAAGTGTGTGAGGTCGGAGTTTATCAGCTCGTCCCAGGTTTTTCTAGGTCTGCCTATTCCGTGGCTACCGTCTATCTTTATTGCCCTGCACTTTGTTATACAGCTATCGACTTTCATGCGCATCACGTGTCCATACCAACGTAGCCTTCTCTCGAGTAAACAACATCTGATCCCTCTTATTTCTAATTTCTCCCTTAGTTTGTTTATGCTTTGCCGTTCACGTATATTACTGTTACACATCCAGCGGAGCATGCAAGCTTCGTTCCTCTCTAGTCTGTGTATATCCTCTGCACACAATGCCCAGGTCTCACTGCCATGCAACATTGCTGTTCGTATGCAGGCATCGTACAACCTGCCTTTCATTTTTAGGGAGAACCCTTTAGCAGCTAATAGTGGTATAAGCTCTCTGAACTTTTTCCAACCAGTTCTGACTCTAGCTACTGTACTTTCAGAGCACCCTCCCCCACTGCCGATTTTATCGCCCAGGTAACGGAAGCTGTCCACTATTTCTATAGAACCCTCTGCGCAATTGAAAGAGCTAGTATTTTGTGGGTACTTGCTGCTACTTATTGCACCAGAACACCGGCCACATGTAAAATCTATGTTCTTAGTTAGCTTACCTGTGATCCCACTACATCTTTTATGCACCCATAATTTGCATTTAGGACATAAAATGGAGTTTCTACCTACGCCTTTCCTACACACCGAGCACGACCATTTCCCAGAAGGGACCGCCGCCTTGTTTTCTTTCCTACAAACTAGAACTTTGGTCTTAGCCAGGTTAATTTTAAGTCCTTTTGACTCTAGGCCGTGCTTCCATGTTTGGAATTTCTTCTCTAGCTCGGCCATTGATTCCGCTATGAGTGTCAGGTCGTCTGCGTATAGGAGTTCCCATGGGCAGCCTGTCTTGAACTCCTCTGTTATAGCCTGAAGGGCAATAATAAATGGTAGGGGGCTGAGAACAGAGCCCTGATGGACGCCAACTTTTACGCTAAACTCTTCACTATATTCGTTGTTAATTCTAACCTTGCTGACTGTTTCTTTATACATGGCTTGTATAGCCCTCACAAGCCATTCGTCAACGCCTAGTTTTCTAAGAGCCCACCAGATAATGGAGCGGGGGACTCTGTCGAAGGCTTTCTCCAAGTCGACAAAAGCTAAGTAGAGGGGTTTACCTTTAGCTAGGTACTTCTCCTGTAGTTGTCGTACTATGAAAAGAGCGTCTGTGGTACTTTTGCCTGACACAAACCCGAATTGCATTTCATCTAGATCAATTCGCTCTCTGATTAGTTGCGCTAT
>OZ024740.1:20355035-20400035 GCA_964016885.1 Eledone cirrhosa
CATATATATACATTCACACACACACACACACACATATATATATATATATATATTCACACACACACACAGACACACATATATATATATATATATATATATATATATATATATATGTGTGAATGTATATATATATATATATATATATATATATGTGTGTGTGTGAATGTATATATATATATATATATATATATATGTGTGTGTGTGTGTGTGAATGTATATATATATATATATATATATTCACACACACACACAGACACACATATATATATATATATATATATATATATATATATATGTGTGTGAATGTATATATATATATATATATATATATGTGTGTGTGTGAATGTATATATATATATATATATATATATATATATATATGTGTGTGTGTGTGAATGTATATATATATATATATATATATGTGTGTGTGTGTGTGTGAATGTATATATATATATATGTGTGTGAATATATATATATATATATATATATATATATATATATATATATGTGTGTGTGTGTTTGTGAATGTATATATATATATGTGTGTGTGTGTGTGTGTGTGTGTGTGTGAATGTATATATATGTGTGTGTGTGTGAATGTATATATATATGTGTGTGTGTGTGAATGTATATATATATGTGTGTGTGTGTGTGAATGTATGTATATATATATGTGTGCGTGTGTGAATGTATATATATATATGTGTGAATGTATATATATATATATGTGTGTGTGAATGTATATATATATATATATGTGTGTGTGAATGTATATATATATATGTGTGTGTGTGTGAATGTATATATATATATATGTGTGTGTGAATGTATATATGTATATATATATATATATGTGTGTGTGAATGTATATATATATATATATGTGTGTGTGTGAATGTAGATATATATATATATATATATATATATATATATATATGTGTGTGTGAATGTATGTGTATATATATATATATATATATATATACGAACAGCAATGTTACATGGCAGTGAGACTTGGGCATTGTGTGCAGAGGATATACGCAGACTGGAGAGAAACGAAGCTTGCATGCTCCGTTGCATGTGTAATAGTAATATACGTGAACGGCAATGCATAAATGAACTAAGGGAGAAATTAGGAATAAGAGGGATCAGATGTTGTTTACTCGAGAGAAGACTACGTTGGTACAGTCACGTGATGCGCATGAAAGACGACAGCTGTATAAAAAAGTGCAGGGCGATAAAAATAGACGGTAGCCACGGGGTAGGCAGACCCAGAAAAACCTGGGACGACTTGATAAATTCCGACCTCACACACTTACACCTCTCCAAGACAATGTCACTGGACCGAGATCTTTGGCGCTACACAGTCATACAGAAGACCTGCCTTGCCCAAGTACAAAGCGAAACCTACAGTCAGTAGGCACCTCTAACAAAATACACCCCCGTCCACACTACCCCCTTAAATGTGAAGTTATGTTGGTACCACAACATCCAGTCCAAAACAAATGAGGTCGTGTAGGTGTCACGACAAAAAAAAACACACAGTCCACGCTGTAATGTGGCCGTGTAGGTAACACGGTAAAAACCTTCCAGTCCACACTGTAAACGTGGTTGGTGTTAGGAAGGGCATCCAGCCGTAGAAAACCCGCCAGAGAGTCCTATACAAGCAGGACAACAAATCTTGCCTCAAGTCGGAAACCTCCCGTCCAAACCCATGCAAGCGTGAAAGATGGACGTTAAACGATGATGATGATGATGATGATGATGATGATATATATATATATATATGTGAATATATGTGTGTATATATATATATATATATATATATATATATGTGAATATATGTGTGTATATATATATATATATATATATGTGAATGTATGTGTGTATATATATATATATATATATGTGCGAATGTATGTGTATATATATATATATATATATATATATATATATGTGAATGTATATATATATATATATATATATATATATGCATGTGTGCATGTATGTATGTGTATATATATATGTGTGTGTGCATGTATGTTTGTGTATATATATATGTGTGTGCATGTATGTATGTGTGTATATATATGTGCGTGTGTGTGAATGTATGTGTATCTGCGGGTATGTATATGTGTGTGTGTGTGTGCTTGTATGTGTCTGTATGTTATGTAATATTTTCCCTATTCTTGACAATCTCTAATATATTTGATATTTTTTTTCCGATATTCCATCTATTTACTCACCTAACAACAATATTTATATAGTATGACATTTTATTCTGTGTAATTTCTGTCTTATAAGGTTTGAGGTCTGTCATTTTATAGTAATGTGTAGTTTTTAGAATTAGGAATCTTGCTAAGAGGATTAACAATCTTACTCTATAGACATGATGTTTCATGGAGGGGGGAGGGAATATTTCCTTCTTTCAACTTTAAATGGTTGATTTTTTTTTTTTAATTTTCGTCTCCACCCTTCCACTTTCACATTCCTTTCTTTTCACTAGATGTCTGTCTGTGTGTGTGTGTGTGTGTGTGTGTTATATATATATATATATTATCATCTAATTCATGGTAGCGTTGAGAAATGGATGCAAAACGGTGATAATGATTATATATATAATACGCTGTATATAGTTATATATAAGCCTAAAAATATGACACACACACACAAAAGAAAATAATTGGTAAAATAGTTTGCCAATTTTCACCAACTTCATAAATGAGATGCTAAGATATTTTCACTTTGGAGGTGAATATTACAACAGTTTCACTTTCTACATGAAATTCCTATTTTCTATCATATGTTCAAAAAGTCATTATGTAATGGAGTTGTGAAACAAAAAGCTATTCTCTAAACGACACTTAGAACGTTTTAAATATCAAAATATTAAAATTTTATAAATATATTCCCTACTCATGAGAATTTCAAAACTACACCATCTAAATATAACGTGTTGATGAGCTCTCTCGGTATTTAACTCTTTAACATTTACATTACTCTATATATACTATTGTAACCCTTAAACATTTATATTACTCTATATATACTATTGTATTAACCCTTTAACATTTACATTAATCTCTATACACTATTGTAACCCTTTAACATTTACATTACTCTATATTTACTATTATATTTTCATGGTAAAGGCTTTACCTCACATAATATCTCACATAACATTTACATTACTCTATATATACTATTGTATTTTCATGGTAAAGGCTTTACCTCACATAATATCTCACATAACATTTACATAATTCTATATATACTATTGTATTTTCACAGTAAAGGCTTTACCTCACATAATATCTCACATAACATTTACATTACTCTATATATACTATTGTATTTTCACAGTAAAGGCTTTACCTCACATAATATCTCACATAACATTTACATTACTCTATATATACTATTGTATTTTCATGGTAAAGGCTTTACCTCACATAAAATCAGTTCTATGTGATTTTGATATTATTTATTTTGAGAACAATACCTTAATGTCAGTATGAGTGGCCAGTTACAGCTGGTTTGAACAGAAAGAGGTGATAAGTCTGGCAGGATACAGCCAGTTTAAATGCTAAAGGCTTCAATGGAGTTTGGATTTTTTCCTATTTCTCACATAAAATAGAGGTCAGCTTATGTTAGAGTATTTACAATAATGTTATTGGTTTGAAAATATTTAACATATGGGAAGATGGGGTACAATGTTACAACACGATCCACTACATGTTTGTATATATACAATGTTCTATATACACATGTTTGTATATACATCATTCAATACATGTTTAGCTGTCGAAACAGTCAGAGCTCAGCCTTCGGGGTCCTGACTCTTTTCCTATATATATATATATTTATTTATATATATATATATTTATATATATATATATAATATTATTCAAAATATTAATAAATGAGAAATATTATCATAACCAAAGTATATATTTTATTATACATATTTCAAAGGTACAATGGTGTTTCAGTACGTTTTCATCAGATAAAATATATAAGAGATTGGATATGCGACATACCGCTACGGTCTTGAATCTTCAATTCCTGTAGTGGTAGTAAGTTATTTCACCAACCCTCAACATTTATATACCACAAATAATATGATAAACTTAGAGAAGAAGAGGACTTTAAGCAACAAAGAAATATAGAAGGGGAGTTGAAAGTGAAGATGCGGAGAGAAAAAAAGGGAAATAAAGAAAAGGAAAAGGGAAGGATAAAGAAAAGGAGAGAATAAAAAGACCCGTTGTATTCAAATCCTAGACAAAAATTCAAAATTATTCTTATTATTTATCAATGAATGCCGCTTGTATTGGATTGCGCTTTAGTTAATTATAAGTTTATAATAGATCTAGATTATTAGGCCTCGATTGATTTCTACCGCAATCGAATATTTAAGTTCATTACAAATTTATATGCTTAAATTAATTTAATTTAATTGAACTCATTTTAGATTATGATAATGTTTTATTATAAGGTAAGATATTCTATTTACCATTATAATGCAACAATTAAACAATTTATCTTAATGCTTATTAAATAACTATTAAATATGTATTAAAATATATTAAAAATGTATATATCCACATCAATATATAATATATTTTGTTCATTTATCATCTAAATTAATTCAAAATTCCACTTTAGGTGAAACTTCGTTAATTTTTATTTTCATTTATTTATTAAAATCTAACTGTGGTTATATTTACTCTCCATAAACTTTATTTCACTTAATGAAGGGTTATATTTATATTTACTTCAATACTTAATTATTCTAATATATATAGTTTAAGTTTAATGATAGTCTGTATTATTAAACTATTAATTATTATTTATTAATCTATATTTTATATATATATTTTTGCAAGCTAATATAATTTACGGACAATGTAAACAAAAAGAAGATAACTCTTTTACAATGTAAAATAGTTTTTTTAACTTAGAGGGAATATCTTCCCTCTCATCCAACAATTTCTTAAGATCCTCAACATATTTAATGTATATCTTAATTAATGTCTAATTAAATAGTGAGCTATCCTAATCAATTCATAGGATAAAAAAACTCAACGAGGTTATATTATTACATATAAATATCTATAAATTATTACTTCAATTAGGCAAAATTTACATATATTCAAGGTGTTATTTGTCCTTATTTCTTTAGATCTGGTATATTGCCTGGAAAGTCTTACAAATTTTATGATGACAACTACTAAATAATTAATTCTTTTTGTTGATTAAATTGTCATAGTTTGTGATTATGTCAAGGATTTCCTTATTGCAAAGATGGCAAAATTCTGAGATTGCAGAGTTCCAGTACGAGATAGCATTGCTTAATTTTCTCCAAGAATTACATATAGAATATATATTGAACATACATTTGTCTATACATTGTTCCATAAATACATATTTCTGTATACATTCTTCTATACATACATGTTTGTATATACATCATTTGATACATGCATAATTGTATATACATTGTTCTATATATGATTAGTTGTATATACATTCTTTTATACATTCATTCTTGTATATACATTGTTCTACATCAAACATGCTTCTATATACATTGTTCTGCATCATACATTGTTCTATATATGTTATTCTATACCATTCAATACATACATGTTTGTTTGTATATATATTGATTATGTTGATTTCTATTTTTTAATGAACTGTTGTTGAAATACACAAACTCTAACACATATACTCTTTTACAGACTGGATCTCTCTCTCTCTCTCTCTCTCTCTCTCTCTCTCTCTCTCTCTCTCTCTCTCTCTCTCTACATACATACATACATTTAATCTTGTTCAATATAATTATCTTCTCTCTAGTTTTTAAACTGAAAATACTGTATTGACCACATGTGGAATATACATTGACCTCACATGGAATATACATTGGCAACACATGTGGAATCTATATTGAACACACGTGGAATGTATATTGAACACACATGGAATATATATTGAACATATATAGAATATATATTGAACACATGTGGAATGTATATTGAACACATGTGGAATCTATATTGAACACATGTGGAATCTATAGACTTATTTAAACCTGTTAGGACCATATTTCTATTGAAATAAACCCTATTTCAATAAATTATTGGAATATTTCTGAGGAATTTACTGAGAATATTACTTCATTAATATGGTATTTGTACCATAACTTAACAATTGGTTCATCATCATCATCATCCTCATATCAAATTATGTTGGAAGGTTTTAGTATGAATAGGAAGCCTTCAAAATGATGGGGGGGTTGTTTCATTGAACCAGATGTGGTTTTGGTTGGGTTTGTACCAGAATGGTTAATCAGAATGTTCTGGAATCTTATCTTCTCTCTTTTTCTCTTTCTCTCTCCATGTTGATTAGGAACTTCAGCGGCAGAAATCCAATTATGAACGGCAGAAAAAGCATGCAGTGCACCTTCGGATGCAACAAGAAGAGGCAGAGCGTGATTTGAAGCAACCAAAGAACACGAGTCCCGAAAGCCAGCGGGACGAGATGCGTCGGTGGAACATTGCTGTGAAAGAAAAACAAGACCAAGAAATGATGCGACAACGCCTGCAGGGGGACCAGGAAGAAAGGAAAGCCGAGAACCAGCAGTTGCAAGATGCGGCGCAACAACAACAACAGTTACAGCAACAACAGCAGCAACAACAACAACAACAGGAAGAAATGCAGAAATCATCAGAAGAACTCAAGAAGGCTGAGCCACTCTGTCGAGTGCAAGAGAAAACGGCACTAAAGAAGGACAAATCAGAGGAGACCCTCAAGACGAAAGTTGAGAATAAGTATGTTTCTTTTTATTTTGTTTTACTTTTACTTTTTTGGGGAGGGGGTGTTCCTCCCTCTTTTGTCTTTCACCTGTCCACCTCATGACTCAACAAAGGTACTTCACCAGTTAGGGTGTTGGACACAGAATCATAACATTGTTGGTTCAATTCCTGGACCAGGTAGAGAGTCGTGTTCTTGACCTAGAGGTTTCATTTCATGTTCCTTTTCATAACAGGACTAAGCCCCTATCATTAAAGTACCAGAAAGAATTCCTAAGGGATGCTACCACTTAGCTAAACCCTCATAGGTGTGAGCTGTAAATTTCATTTAATTTTTCTTTTCTCCTGATCCAACCCGACTCATAAATTTTGATTCCTGTCTTTTTTATGGATTCTTGTCTGTTATACACACACATTAGCCCCACCCATTCACTCCCACCCCTCTCACACCACATTTTTTCTGATTGTTATTCGAGTTGGCTGGGGCTGGAGATGATTTTTTCCCCTACCCCTCTGCCTATTTTCATTTCTGTCTGTCTGTCTCTTAGTCAATTTCCCTCTCTCTCTACATACACAAAGACAGGGTTCATCATCATCATCATCACCATTATACATCCATTTTTCCATGCTAGCATGGGTTAGATGGGTTGTCCTGTTGTGGGTAATGCCAGGCCAGGTGACCATGTCTTGCTCATATGGGAACTTTTACATATTTGTTTTATTGCATAATACATATTTCAACTACATGGTTATGCAGTGGTTGTATCATTGACAGTCTTCATGTGACATCATCATGTGTATATATAATCATCAGCCATTTATCTATTAATATCTCACTTATTGCCTTCTTTCTCTCATATCTTTCTCTCATGTTGTTGACCAGAACTACAAAGCTATACTTTACATCATGCATGTCATGAACATATCCTCACTTCAGGTTGTTTCTTTCTTCTCTGTAACAGACAACCATTTCTCCAGTCCTACATTATCTTCCCAAATCTCTGTGAACACAGGGTTTACTCTTCACCTTTTGTCACAGTAACTTATCTCCCTTATCTTTCATACATCCTCCTCTTCCCTTTCTATATTCACTCTTGCTAGCTCCCACAACTCTTTTTTTAACACCATCCGAGGTCGCATCTTTCTATATTGGGGTTATCCTTTTTTTTGCAGCAGTGTCTGTGTGTGTGTACATCTGTTTCTTAAGGGTATTTTCACATATATAGGGCTCACCAAAGATGTCTCTCCAGTTGATGATAAATAATATATATATATATATATATATATATATATATATATATGTGTGTGTGTGAAGGTGCATGGCTTAGTGGTTAGAGCATTGGGCTTGCAATTGAAAGGTTGTGAGTTCAATTCTCAGACCGGGTGATATGTTGTGTCCTTGAGGAAGACACTTTATTTCACATTGTTCCAGTTTACTCAGGTGTAGGAATGAGATGATAGGACTGGGGTCCCTATCATTCTACTGCAAAGTGGTTGTGTAGGTGCCACAGCAAAAAAAGCACCCAGCCCACACTGTAAAAGTGGACGTGTAGGCGCCACGGAAAAAAAGCACCCAGCACTCACTGTAAATGAGGTTGGTGTTAGGAAGGGCATCCAGCTGTAGAAACCAAGCCAGAATCAGTTCCCGTATGAGCAAGACAAGGTCAGCTGACCGGACACTGCCTACAACAGGACAACCCGTCTAACCCATGCTAGCATGGAAGAACGGATGTAAAACGGTGATGATGATGATGTATGTGATTCAGTGAATTACTGGTGGTGGTACCAATATGAGCACTCAATGCACAGACAGTGTATAAATGAAGAAAAATAAAGTTTTGTTTACATGTATTTAGGGTGTTATTGTGTAACTGTTAAGGATGTTATTGTGTAACTGTTAAGGATGTTATTGTGTAACTGTTAAAGATAGGATTGAACATTGATATAATCATCCATGCTGGGACACCTACATTTCAAATGTTTCCAATGTTTCATGAGTCAGACTAAGAGGTCCTGGCCACTGCCATTGTTTAGAATATTTTAAGCTTCTAGCTACAAATGTAAACATCCTGTTTTCTGTTGTTATATATATATAGGAAAAGGTTCAGGACCCCGACGGCAAAGTATCGAGTACTCTGGTGCATTATGGTCCACCTGGTTCCTTACCACACTTCCTTCGTTATATATATATATATATATATATATATATATATATATATATATATATATATATATGTATATATATATATATATATATATATATATATGTATATATATATAAATGCCTGGCTGTATGTTCTATGAAGGCCGGAGCTTTGCACCTAGGTAACTGAAATTCTGCATAGGTCACATCTTCTGAAGGAGAGGGCTATGGGAGTTTTAGGGTATATTTTATGTGTATATTGTACATTTTTATGAAACTTAAATTTAGCCATCTTTTGAATTGCTTTGACACAGCAATTTGGAGTGAATCAACATTCCTCGACCAACTGAAAATAGTTTATCATTTCTCTGGTGTGTAAACTACATTGGATAACATAGTTTCTCTGTGTGTAGTATGTAAAGTGTTTGTTAACCCTTTAGCATTCAAACCGGCCGTATCCGACCAGAAATGTCTCACCTCTTTCTGTTCAAACTAGTTGAAACTGGCTGCTTATACCGATGTTAAGGTATTGTTCTCAAAATAAATAATATCAAAATCTCATAGATTCGATATTATGTGAGATAATTATGCAAGATAAAGTGTTTACTACAAAAATACAATAGTATATATAGAGTAATGTGAATGCTAAAGGGTTAAACAAGAGAAAACAGTATTTTCTCTGTCATTTCAAATTTCTAGAAATAGGAATCTCAGAGTAGCAATGGGGTGAAGTCTTGACTGTGTGTGTAGAGAGAGATGAAATGTATGTTTGTTTCTGGTAGAATGTGTGTGGAATATGAGATCCCAGCCCCTCCTCAAGCAGGTTGTTGTTTAATTGAATTGCTGTTTTCCATCTCCAAGACTCAATAAAGAAAAACCAAAGAAGACTACTGTAGATAATTGCCTCAGGTATATTTCTAATCTACTAACAGCATTGAAGACTTTTGCCTTTTTAACTTCAATCTCAACTACTTTGCTCTACCCTCACCTTCACTGTGCTGATTAATCCAGTGTGTTGAAACCCTGCCCCCTCTTGCCTCAACTTTACTATGAATTAACCCAGTGTGTTGAAACCTTGCCCCCTCTTGCCTCAACTTTACTATGAATTAACCCAGTGTGTTGAAATCTTGCCCCCTCTTGCCTCAACTTTACTATTACTATGAATTAACCCAGTGTGTTGAAATCTTACCCCCTCTTGCCTCAACTTTACTATGAATTAACCCAGTGTGTTGAAATCTTGCCCCCTCTTGCCTCAACTTTACTATGAATTAACCCAGTGTGTTGAAACCTTGCCCCCTCTTGCCTCAACTTTACTATGAATTAACCCAGTGTGTTGAAACCTTGCCCCCTCTTGCCTCAACTTTACTATGAATTAACCCAGTGTGTTGAAACCTTGCCCCCTCTTGCCTCAACTTTACTATGAATTAACCCAGTGTGTTGAAACCTTGCCCCCTCTTGCCTCAACTTTACTATGAATTAACCCAGTGTGTTGAAATCTTGCCCTCTCTTGCCTCAACTTTACTATGAATTAACCCAGTGTGTTGAAATCTTGCCCCCTCTTGCCTCAACTTTACTATGAATTAACCCAGTGTATCAAAACACTACACTCTCTTTTAGTTTCCACATCTGCAGCAATCTTTTATGATATTTGTAATCTTTCATTTAAGAATTCTTCAGTTCTCAGAGGAACTCCTAGTTCTACTTTAGAAATATTTTATCAATTACTGCATTATTGCTTTTTGGCAGTATCGGTAAAGGGTCGGAAATATGCTTTGCAGCATAGAGTTACGGCCCTTTAAGTTCTAAGTTCAAATCTCGCCGAGGTTAGCTTTGCCTTTCATCCTTGCAGGGTTGATAAAATAAAGTACCAGTAATGCACTGGAGTCAATTTAATTGATTTTCCTCTCACCCAAAATTTGTTGGCCTTGAGGCAGTTATTACTAAAGGTTAAATGAGCATAGCCTAATGGCTCGGTTGTTGGGCTCATGATTGTAAATCTGCAGGTTTAATTCCCAGATTGTGTGGCATGTTCTGTCCTTGAACTTCCTTTTATGTTGCTCCAATCAACATCACTAGTACCTGTGTGGAAGGGCTGATACAGCTTGGTACAAGTAGAAACTAAGGGCTGATACAGCTTGGTATAAGTCACTGGAAACTAAGGGCTGATACAGCTTGGTACAAGTGAAAACTAAGGGCTGATACAGCTTGGTATAAGTCACTGGAAACTAAGGGCTGATACAGCTTGGTACAAGTGGAAACTAAGGGCTGATGCAGCTTGGTATAAGTGGAAACTAAGGGCTGATACAGCTTGGTATAAGTCACTGGAAACTAAGGGCTGATACAGGTTGGTATAAGTCACTGGAAATTAAGGGCTGATACAGATTGGTATAAGTGGAAACTAAGGGCTGATACATCTAGGTGTAAGTGGAAACTAAGGGCTGATAAAGCTTGGTACAAGTGGAAACTAAGGGCTGATACAGCTTGGTATAAGTCACTGGAAACTAAGAATGGAAAGTGAAACGTCTCGTTTGATGCCCTAATAATGTTGCCAGTCCACTGTCTTGGCCTTGTTTCTTTTGTCAACCTCAAAAGGATGAGACGCAAATACACAGTTGACTCCTCTAGGATTTGAACTCAGATCATAGAGAGCCAGAATAAATATTATGAGGCATTTAATCAGATTCTTGAGTAACTCTGACAATTTGCTGCCTGTATGCACCAAACATATTTATATATTTGATTAAAATATCATAAAACATGGTTAGCATGGAAAATCCTTTTTCTTTTTTTTTTTTTTGTAATTCTTCTTCTTTTCCGCATTCTTCTCTAAATCTATTTTCATCTCACAAAGATAAAAATTGATAAATCTTTTCAAAACTGCTTGACATGGATGTTTTTCTCCTCCATTTATATTTCAGATGTTATTCTTCTCCATTTAACAATATCACTAATAATACATATAATCTCCTCATGGAAACTATTGGAGCGTCTCCACATATATATATATATATATGTGTCTTACATGAGGAGACAGCCTCCAGATTAATGATCATTTGAGTGTTACTAGGTAATGTCAGTTGGTCTGAGTTCTTCATTATATAAGTTCAATATCTCTGATTGTTATTGATTTCTCTTGCTCTATTTCACCTTGAGTAATGAACAATAATTCACTGCAGAACTAAACTTTAACTGGTGGAGAGTAAAGAGGTGAAACATGTATGGTGAGAGGAAAAAGTGGAGTACATCAACTGATTTCTTTAGATTATTTTTCTACTTAAATATTAAACATAGCTGTATCTAATGTAAGATATGATGGTCTATATTTATGTTGAGTATTCTTATTTACAGTTAGCTGACTACATAGGCAGCAGCTTCTCCTTCAGCAGCCTCTGCTTCAGTAGATGCTGTCTTCAATAGATGCTCTCTTCTTGGCACTTTAGAATTTACCTGAACATTTTAGTTTAATCTTCATTTTATT
The DNA here is from genome assembly GCA_964016885.1 of Eledone cirrhosa. Lineage (NCBI taxonomy): Eukaryota > Metazoa > Mollusca > Cephalopoda > Octopoda > Eledonidae > Eledone > Eledone cirrhosa. The sequence continues at coordinate 20,367,466 of OZ024740.1, forward strand.
TTAATTTTTTTTTTACAAAGTGTTATTTACAAATATATTAATAAATTTAATGGAGTTTCTTTTACATAATTTTTAGCTTTAGAAGTATAATAATAATAATAAGGATTTCTACTATCGGCACAAGGCTAGCAATTTGGGGGAGGGGAAGTTGATTGAATCAATCCCAGTGCATTACTGGTGCTTTATTTTATCAACCCCAAAGTACATCACAACTTAATCAACTTCTCCTTCGCTTCAAATTGCTGGCCTTGTGCCAAAAGTAGTAATAACTATTACTACTACTAATATTACTAGCAGTGTCACCATTGTTGGTTCCCTGAAGCAAGCATTGAGCTAATTCCTCTTACATTTCAATTTTAACCCCATCATCAACCTTATTTTGTTTTTTCCTTGACTTACAGTCTTTCTTTGTCTCTAAGATCCGAGATTTTTGCATGATGTTGCTCTGCACCCATTCTCTTCCAGCTTTCTGCCTCTCGCTGATTCCTATGACAATTGTTCTGAAAATGACTTCTACGAAAGCATGGATTCATCCACTGGCATGCTTTATAGGTACAGTAACTAATATAAAACCTCCAGAACGCAGTGGTTATCATTAGTTATCATTGCATGCCATTCTGTGTGTGTTGTCATCATAGTAGTAGTAGTAGTGACTCACTCACCTTGGTAGCATCTTTCTCACTTGTTACCAACAATTAATCATCTCTAGTTTTGTGAGAAACACACCTGTCTTGTATCTTCTTTGTTATACAATGTCCCATGGTTGAATTTTATATTAATTTTTTCATGTTTTTCTCTTGATGTTGTGTCCAAGTTTTAGAACTAATCTTTTCTTTCAGTTTCACTCCTAAATGTAGAATCACTGTTTTTTATTTGATTTTAACACCATTCAAGCAATTTTAGCCGCAAGACAATCTCAACCCTTGGCTTGCCATTTAACCCTTTAGCATTTACATTACTCTATATATACTATTGCATTTTGTTGTAAAGACTTTATCTCTCATGATTATCTCACATAATATTGAATCTATGAGATTTTAATATTATTCATTTTGAGAACAATACCTTAGCATTACTATGAGCAGCCAGTTATGGCCAGTTTGAACAGAAAGAGGTGAGATAATTCTGGCTGGATATGGCCCGTTTAAATGCTAAAGGGTTAAACCAGGGATTTCCAAGCTATCTCTCACACTTTGCTGTCTCCTAATTATCTCCTATTTGTGCTGAGTAATCAAGTGATATTTGATCAATTTTTTACCATAATATATATTGTGAATTATTTAAAAGAAACACTAACACAGTGTGATTCATAATAGAGGTATATATGAATGTGTGTGTGTGTGTGTGTGTGTTTATAAGAAACATATATGTCTCACTGTGATGTGTGGTCATGAAGATAACTGTGACATGATCACAGCTGAAAGCCCTCTTTATAATGAAACTTATATATGTTAATCCATAAACATATCTATAATCCTTTATATACACCTCTACCATCAATCAAGCTTAGATCCACTGAGATTACATTCTACTGCGAGTATTGTAGTACTCGGAAGCAGAGCTTTCCAAATGTTTCATATTGGTAGCTTGTAGTGTGAATACTTTACATCAGAGGTGCCCAATTTATGTGTTGTAACACTTAAGTGTGTCCCGGTAATCTCTGGTTGTGTGGGATTAAGTAAAATATGATCAATTCTTTACAAATATTTCACTGTGAAGTATTTTAAAAATCTGACTGCTCTGCAGAGTTTATTATGTTATCAAATAACTGATTCCTTTCAAAAAATTATTTGTCAATACTAGGCATTGATTATACTCATTACAAATATTGTGATAAAGGAGGTACTATATATATACTCAAATATAAGCCGAGGAATATTTGACCATTGATGGTAGCAGGGGACTGGCTTATATTTGGAGTCAATATTTTGACAATTTTCACCAACTTCAATTTCTACATAAATAAGGTTTGGATTTTTGCCCATTTCTCAGACATAAAATAGTGGGGTCGGCTTATATTCAAGAATTTACACTAATTGTTTGTTAATTTCAACAATTTCGTGTCTCTAACAAAACTTACGAAAAATTCAATTTTTAAAATCTGTATCATGAATGTGAAATATTTGGAAATCTCTGGTTTGAACAAAATAAAAAGCCAAAAAGTAAAATCCATTCTTTATGGTATGGAATCATGTCGTTTTTTATATGTAGTATTTAGTAATGTGTCTGTGTCTCTAATCTACTTACTCCATTTTATTGCATCCTTATTTTGTTGATTTTTTAAAATTAATTTTTTCATTATTTTCTTTTTTCAAGAAAGCAATGTTTTATTTTAATTTTTCATTCTCACATAACTACTGTGTTTTTAATATTTTATTTTGTTTTACATAATTGTATTTGATTTAAAAAACAACAAACTATTATCTGTTTTGTGTGTGTGTGTGTGTGTGTGTGTGTGTAAAAAATATACACATACAAAGTGAACTGTTTCAACAGACTCAGAGATTCATAGCAGGCTTACTGTAGCCTCTCTGTATATGTCATCATGTTTTCAATTTTACTTTGTATCGAGTTGCTTAATTTTTTGTTCAGAGTAACTATAATGCATTATATATAAATATATATATATATATATAATATATATATATCATCATCTTCGTTTAACGTCCATCTTCCACGCTACATGGGTTATATATATATAATGTGTGTACAGCTTCGTTGAAACTTAGTTTAACAGCAGAATAACCAGCAGAGACAATACCGATATTCTCTTTAATCCTAACATATAGAAAAACAAAATTCTCTTAAAGTACAGGGTAGGCCAAAAGTCACAAATAAGTTTATGTATTTAATAACTCCTTTATATTTTTGTTTTAAATTTAAAATATCATAGCATCAGTATATACAAGAAATAAATCTATGCTAGGTGTGAAAAATCACATTTTGTAAATATAGCATCCAAATTACTTTAAAAGAATTTTATTAACATTTTAGACCCCTTTGTGACTTTTGGTTCACCCTAATATTTCGTCTATAATGATATTTACACGGGTGAGAAATTTACCTGTTCCCTCACCTCACACAATCACAGTGGGATTTGAACTCAGGATGCAAAGGGCTGGATCAAATACTACAAGTCATATTTAAATTAAAACCTTTCTTCAGAACCTTTTAGTTATATTCCAAACACTATTTTCATGGTGAGAAAGGAAAGCTACAGGGTGTTTTAATAAATCTATTTAAATTCTTGTTTATTTTCAATATTATTTGAAAGCCAAGCAGTGTCTTTTATTATTAGAAATATGTAGGTGTCACAACAAAAAAAAATCACACAGTCCATGCTGTAATGTGGCCATGTAGGTAACACGGTAAAAAGCTTCCAGTCCACACTGTAAATGTGGTTGGTGTTAGGAAGGACATCCAGCCGTAGAAAACCTGCCAGATAGTCCTATACGAGCGAGACACGGTCACCCGACCAATCTTACTTCAAGTGGGACAATTCCTGTCTAACCCATGCTAACGTGGAAGATAGACGTTAAACGATGATGATGATGGTAATGAAAGAGTTAGATATTAACTGTATCCTATATGTTGTACTAACTGCAATAGTCAAATATAAATTTTACACACCAAAATTGCCACAAAGTGTGTCACCCAAGATTGGGTTAAAGATTCACAACATGCACTGCAGCCCCAAATAGCTAACTGGCCAATAGCACAAGCTTCTTTGTCTTTTGTGTTAAATGAACTTCAGCTATGTCCCTCAACTGGAAAGTCTGTACATTATCTCTCACTCACTGCCTCTGTCTCTCTCACTCTCCCCCACCTCTCTATTATAAGTAAATGGGGGCCCATGTGCTGGCTGTCTGCAATCCCGGCAGACAGAATAGAGGTGTTTTCCTGATGATGGTGAGGGAGATGTGTTGGAAGAGCCATTTCAGCTCAAGAGGCTCCCGCTTGCAGGTACCTTACCGATGGTGATGAGTAGGGAGGTGGTCGTAGGGCCAAGGGCACCAGAAGTCTCCACTGCTGTGGGGTACCGATGGTGATGAGTATGGAGGTGGTCGAAGGGCCAAGAGCACCAGAAGTCTCAACTGCTATGGGGTACTGATGGTGGTGAGTAGGGAGGTGGTCGTAGGGCCAAGGGCACCAGAAGTCTCCACTGCTACGAGCTCAACTGCAAACATATGGGAGAGTGACTGATATTTGGAGAGTTTACCCTCGTTGGCCTGCAGTGCAGCAGAGCCTGGGTTAGTGGCAGACTGGAGCGGTTGCTGCTGGAGAAAGTGTTAACCAGTTTACCAGGAGGGAGGAGGCGATGGCAGTGCTGCCTTGTGGTTGTATCCTACACCCCCGTCACTGCCTTACACCACACCCCCTTTACTACCTTACACCACACCCCCTTTACTGCCTTACACCACACCCCCGTCACTACCTTACACCACACCCCCTTTACTGCCTTACACCACACCCCCGTCACTACCTTACACCACACCCCCGTCACTACCTTACACCACACCCCCTTTACTACCTTACACCACACCCCCGTCACTACCTTACACCACACCCCCGTCACTACCTTACACCACACCCCCGTCACTACCTTACACCACACCCCCTTTACTGCCTTACACCACACCCCCTTTACTGCCTTACACCACACCCCCTTTACTGCCTTACACCACACCCCCTTTACTGCCTTACACCACACCCCCTTTACTGCCTTACACCACACCCCCTTTACTACCTTACACCACACCCCCTTTACTACCTTACACCACACCCCCGTCACTACCTTACACCACACCCCCGTCACTACCTTACACCACACCCCCTTTACTACCTTACACCACACTCCCTTTACTGCCTTACACCACACCCCCTTTACTGCCTTACACCACACCCCCTTTACTGCCTTACACCACACCCCCTTTACTGCCTTACACCACACTCCCTTTACTGCCTTACACCACACCCCCGTCACTACCTTACACCACACCCCCTTTACTGCCTTACACCACACCCCCATCACTACCTTACACCACACCCCCTTTACTGCCTTACACCACACCCCCTTTACTACCTTACACCACACCCCCTTTACTGCCTTACACCACACCCCCTTTACTACCTTACACCACACCCCCTTTACTGCCTTACACCACACCCCCTTTACTGCCTTACACCACACCCCCTTTACTGCCTTACACCACACCCCCGTCACTACCTTACACCACACCCCCTTTACTGCCTTACACCACACCCCCTTTACTACCTTACACCACACCCCCGTCACTATCTTACACCACACCCCCTTTACTGCCTTACACCACACCCCCTTTACTACCTTACACCACACCCCCTTTACTGCCTTACACCACACCCCCTTTACTGCCTTACACTACACCCCCTTTACTACCTTACACTACACCCCCTTTACTACCTTACACCACACCCCCTTTACTACCTTACACCACACCCCCGTCACTACCTTACACCACACCCCCTTTACTGCCTTACACCACACCCCCTTTACTGCCTTACACCACACCCCCGTCACTACCTTACACCACACCCCCTTTACTACCTTACACCACACCCCCTTTACTACCTTACACCACACCCCCTTTACTACCTTACACCACACCCCCGTCACTACCTTACACCACACCCCCGTCACTACCTTACACCACACCCCCTTTACTACCTTACACCACACCCCCTTTACTACCTTACACCACACCCCCTTTACTGCCTTACACTACACTCCCTTTACTGCCTTACACCACACCCCCTTTACTGCCTTACACCACACTCCCTTTACTGCCTTACACCACACTCCCTTTACTGCCTTACACCACACCCCCTTTACTGCCTTACACCACACTGCCTTACACCACACCCCCTTTACTGCCTTACACCACACCCCCTTTACTGCCTTACACCACACCCCCTTTACTGCCTTACACCACACCCCCTTTACTGCCTTACACCACACCCCCTTTACTGCCTTACACCACACCCCCTTTACTACCTTACACCACACCCCCTTTACTGCCTTACACCACACCCCCTTTACTACCTTACACTACACTCCCTTTACTACCTTACACTACACTCCCTTTACTACCTTACACTACACCCCCTTTACTGCCTTACACTACACTCCCTTTACTGCCTTACACCACACCCCCTTTACTGCCTTACACCACACCCCCTTTACTACCTTACACCACACCCCCTTTACTGCCTTACACTACACTCCCTTTACTGCCTTACACCACACTCCCTTTACTGCCTTACACCACACCCCCTTTACTGCCTTACACCACACCCCCTTTACTGCCTTACACCAAACTCCCTTTACTGCCTTACACCACACCCCCGTCACTGCCTTACACCACACCCCCGTCACTACCTTACACCACACCCCCGTCACTACCTTACACCACACCCCCTTTACCACCTTACACCACACCCCCTTTACTGCCTTACACCACACCCCCTTTACTGCCTTACACCACACCCCCTTTACTGCCTTACACCACACCCCCGTCACTGCCTTACACCACACCCCCGTCACTACCTTACACCACACCCCCGTCACTACCTTACACCACACCCCCGTCACTACCTTACACCACACCCCCTTTACCACCTTACACCACACCCCCTTTACTGCCTTACACCACACCCTCTTTACTGCCTTACACCACACCCCCTTTACTGCCTTACACCAAACTCCCTTTACTGCCTTACACCACACCCCCGTCACTGCCTTACACCACACCCCCGTCACTACCTTACACCAAACCCCCGTCACTACCTTACACCACACCCCCTTTACCACCTTACACCACACCCCCTTTACTGCCTTACACCACACCCCCTTTACTACCTTACACCACACCCCCTTTACTACCTTACACCACACTCCCTTTACTGCCTTACACCACACCCCCTTTACTGCCTTACACCACACCCCCTTTACTGCCTTACACCACACTCCCTTTACTGCCTTACACCACACTCCCTTTACTGCCTTACACCACACCCCCTTTACTGCCTTACACCACACCCCCTTTACTGCCTTACACCACACCCCCTTTACTGCCTTACACCACACCCCCTTTACTGCCTTACACCACACTCCCTTTACTGCCTTACACCACACCCCCTTTACTGCCTTACACCACACTCCCTTTACTGCCTTACACTACACTCCCTTTACTGCCTTACACCACACCCCCTTTACTGCCTTACACCACACCCCCTTTACTGCCTTACACCACACCCCCTTTACTACCTTACACCACACTCCCTTTACTGCCTTACACCACACTCCCTTTACTGCCTTACACCACACCCCCTTTACTACCTTACACCACACTCCCTTTACTGCCTTACACCACACCCCCTTTACTGCCTTACACCACACCCCCCACAACCACATCTTTTCAAGTTGTTTCAATCTATTTTTATCACATCTCTCCAAAGACTGTCTTTCTGTCTTTGTTCAGTGTAGGTGTGTGTGTATGTATGTATGTATGTATGTATGTGTCTGTGTGTATGTATGAATGTGTGCATGTTTTGGTACATGTGTGCATATATATATGTATCATCATCATCATCATCATCAACGTTTAACGTCCGTGTTCCACGCTTGCATGGGTTTGGACGGGGGTAGTCCCACTTGAGGCAAGAGTGATTGTCTTGCTCGCATAGGACTGTCTGGCAGGTTTTCTACAGTTGGATGCCCTTCCTAACACCAACCACATTTACAGTGTGGGTCTGGGAGGTTTTTACCGTGTTGCCTACACGGCCACATTACAGCGTGGACTGTGTGTTTTTTTGTCGTGACACCTACACGATCTCATTTGTTTCGGCCTCGATGGCGCGGCACCAACATAACTTTACATAGAACGGGGTGGTGTGGATCGGGTTATATATGTATGATGTATATATGTGTGCGTGTATATATATGTTCGTTTATATGTGTGTGTGTGTGTGTGACTCTTACAATTCTCCCTACTCACACTACTCCACACACACACATTTCTTCCCCCCCCCCCCTCTCTCTCTATATATATATTTATATATCTCTTTGTTTTTAGAAATATTTTTTTTTTGTTTTGTTTTGTGTGTGTTTGTGTAGAGGGGTGCCACATACATGTTTGTGTGTCTCATCCCTCACCCTCACTTCCATTGTAACTACGCATACACACACACATATATATATGTGCATTCATGGAAAATAGATGTTAAATGGTAATGTGATATATATGTGTGTGTGTGTGTGTGTATACATGCATACACACCACACATTACAACCATGTTACCTCTTTAAAATCCTACATGGCACTACTGAAAAATGCAATCATTTCTTTTACTACCTCTCCCCCTCCCTATTATTTACCCCCCTCCCTCCCCCTCCCTATTATTTACCCCCCTCCCTCCCCTCCCTATTATTTACCCCCTCCCCCCTATTATTTACCCCCTCCCTCCCCCCACACACATACTCCACCCACACACCTAGTCTACCACATCCACTGTCTTATTTACTCTGTGTGTGTTTCTAATGATTATTACCTCATGGTGGGGTTTAGAGATGCCTTTTGTCTTTTTACACACGCACACAAACACAGTTTACATACACATGCTCATATACATAACTACAATTTTATATCCTCTCTGCCCCCCACCCTTCAACTCTGATGTCACCCCTATCTGTTTCCTTCTCTGTTACCACACACACACACACACATATAGCGCTCTCTGTGAGTTTTCTACTTTTAAACTGGAATTAAACTATTAAAATTAAACTCAATATATTATGTCTTGCATCTTATTTTCTAAATCTAGATGAAAGTAAATCTCTGCCAACTCTCTCTTTAAAACAAGGTTTTACTACCTTCCTCCGACTCTCTTTAAAACAGAGTTTTACTATCTTCCTCTGTCTCTCTCTTTAAAACAGAGTTTTACTAATATCTCCCTCTGTCTCTCTCTTTAAAACAGAGTTTTACTCATATCCTCCTCCGACTCTCTCTTTAAAACAGAGTTTTACTAATATCCTCCTCCGACTCTCTCTTTAAAACAGAGTTTTACTAATATCCCCCTCCGACTCTCTCTCTGTCACAGAAATGTGTTTTGGTTCAGAATCTTAATTAAAAGCTACAACTAGAATCTCTTTGCTGTTGCACAATTTAAATATGTTCTCTTTGTGAATACACATATAAAGACACATTGACATGTAAATGAATATATATATATTTGTACACACACAGTGTGACCCAAATGTCTCTAGACTATTTTAAAATGTTTTACAATTAATATTTAATAAATTAAAGGGTTACATTTTGAAATGGTCTAGTTACTGTTGGGCCACCCTGTGTGTGTGTGTGTGTAATATATATATATATATATATATATATATATATATACTCACACACATACCCGTATGTGGTTGACGAATGAGAGAAAAGAGTACTCAATATCGGAGTAGAATTTAAATATTCATTTTGCTATAGATGAATATATATATATATATATATATATATATACATACACACATAAATATATTTTCTAAATTATTTTTCAGCTTTTTAATTTTTGCTATGTTGTTCCCCTGCTTTTTTATTTCCATACTTTCCATACATTCACTCACACACACACACACTCATGTAAGTTTGTGTGTATAAATACTATTATTTGTGGATTGGCAGTATCGGTAGAGAGTCGGACGCCATGCTTTCCAGTATAGTTACGTCCCTTAACGGTTTGAGTACAAATCCCGCCGAGGTTCACTTTGCCTTTCATCCTTACAGGGTCGATAAAATAAAGTACCAGTAATGCACTGGGTAATTGCTGGCTTTGTGCCAAAAGTAGAAACAATTATTTGTAGTTCATGTAAAACAATATTTTTCAAGCAGACTGTAACTCAATGAAAAGACTGAATACTTGAGTTCATAGAGTGAATATTGATTTATCTTATGATATCTACCATAGATCTATACAAGTATTTTAGTAGATGAGTATATTTTCAATGGTTAACCCTTTAGTTACCAACCAGGCCAAAGCCAGCTCTGGTTCTATGAAATAAAATTACCAGTTTTAAAGGTTTCCAATTTAAATTAAAATCTTCCAACATAATCTTATATAAGAACCTTACATTAAGTTACTATCTTAGTAATGAAATAATAAATAATTTTAGAAAATCCCTCAAAATTCTTCATTAGTTAATTAAAATAGTGTATTTCATTAAAAATGCAGTTATGAAAGGGTTAAAATGACAAGTTGACTGCTGTAATGATACAAGATAAAAGGTTGAGAAAGAAGGGGGATTAGACATCCAGTAAGGAGATGAAATAACTAAATGGTGCTATATAAACTTGTAGATAGTTAATCAGTTTTATACTATACTACTGGAAACTAACGTTATACTATGTATGGACCTGTAACTCACGAGGATGTTGTGGGGGTGCCATACAGCATTTCTAGGGCATTTTTTTTTCATAAATGTTTATATTTATCTAAAACATTTTATCATAATTTTGTGTAAGATCCTATATTAAGTTATGTTCCAACTATCAGTTTAATAATGAGAAAGTTGTATTACTAAATCCCTCCAATTGCTTGGTTATTTTCAAAATTAGAAATATAGTAAGGAAAGGATTAAATTACAGCTATTGACAGGGATTTGAAATAAAATACATTTTGTGGAGGTAGTTCGAGTTAGTAATAGAATAATTAAGCTTAGATTAGTTGTAGGCAAGAGACTACTGACAATCATCTCTGCCTATGCTCCCCAGGCATTTTAAAGAAGAGACAGACTGCTTTTATGAGCAACTTTTACAAACAGCCGCAATGACAGAGGATGGAGACATCGTTATGCTAGCAGGGGACTTCAATGGTCATGTTAGACAGCTCCAGGATGGTTACGGCTCAAGAAATGAAGAAGTGAGACTTCTTGAATTTTGTGATGCAAGTGAACTAACCATTTGCAACACTAACTTCCAGAAACCTGCCAACCACCTAATAATCTACAAATCAAACGAGCACATGAGCCAGATTGACTTCTTGCTAGTTAGGCAGCGGGACAGGCAAATGGTGTCAAATACCAAGGCATACCCTGGGGAAGAATGTACCCCACAGCATAGGTTAGTTGTTAGTGATATCGCAGTAAGCAAGAGACGGAATGAGACATACAGGAAGGTGTGGAGAAGAAAGGCCTGGAAACTAAAAGACCTTTCACTAAAATACAAATTTAGGAAAGCCCTTCAAGATGTGTATGACGAAAAAGAAGACGATTTAGAGTCGTATGACATGGATGATAACTGGAATTTCTTACATGACTACTTACTGCAGGCTACTGATGAAACTTGTGGCTGGAGCAGAGCTCAAACCAGACAGAGAGTGACCTGGTGGTGGAACAGCACAGTAGATAGGGCTATTAGAGACAAAAGACTAGCATGGAATGCTTGGAAAAATGGTGGGAGTAGAGAAGGATATACAGCTGCTAAGAGAGAAGCTAGATGTCAGGTGTACTTAGCACACAGGGAGGCTGAGAGTAGGAGGTTTGCCAATGTTCTGCGACGAGAAGATCAGAGGCGTGCGGTGTTCTGCATTGCAAGGCAGTGTGTCAATGCAAATCAGGATGTTGTTGGAGATAAATGTGTCTGGAATGATGCCGGTGTACTTAGTGTCATGAATGATCAGAAAAAGGAGGCTTGGAAATGTCATTATGAGAGACTGATGAATGTGGAGAACGAATGGGAGAGAGAGAAATTAGCCCCAGAAGATCCGACAGAGGGACCAGCTAGTGAGATTGACGAATATAGGGTCCAAGAGGCGATTAAGGAAATGAAAAATGGTAAGGCCGCTGGACCGTCGGGGATAGTTGCTGAGATACTGAAGGCATCAGGGGACGTAGGCACTAAACTGGTTGCACACATCATCAATCAGGCTATATATGGTGGTGTCATACCTAAAGACTGGTGCAGCAGTATTCTCATAAATTGCTACAAAGGTAAAGGGGATGCTTTTGAGAGGAACAATTATAGGGGCATAAAACTATTGGATCAGGTTATGAAAGTGGCAGAAAGGATATTAGCACAACTAATTAGAGAAAGGGTCAAACTAGATGAGATGCAGTTTGGTTTTGATCCTGGGAAAAGTATAACAGATGCCCTCTTCTTAGTGATACAACTAGAGAGGTTCTTAGAGAAGAATAAGCCACTATACTTTGCTTTTGTTGACCCAGAGAAGGCCTTTGATAGGGTACTCTGATCTGTCATCTGGTGGTCCCTAAGGAAACTAGGTGTTGAGGAATGGCTTGTGAGGACAGTGCAAGCTTTGTGCAGAGGTGGTGTCAGTAAAGTGAGGGTAGGAATGGAGTTTAGTGAGGAATTCCAGATACAAGTAGGAGTACAACAGGGTTCGGTCCTCAGCCCGCTCTTGTTCATTATAGTCCTCCAAGCCATAACAGAGGAGTTTAAGACTAACTGTCCATGGGAACTTCTCTATGCTGACGATCTGGTTCTTATAGCAGAATCAATAGAGGAGCTAGAGAATAAATTCTGGTTATGGAAACAGCAGTTGGAATCAAGAGGACCGAGAGTGAACCTAGCTAAGACAAAAGTGTTGAAGAGTAGAAAAGAGGACAAAACTCTGATTCCGTCAGGGAAATGGCCATGTTCGATATGCAGAAAAGGAACTGGCATAAATTCTATAAAATGTACAGAATGCAGATCTTGGGTTACAAGAGATGTAGTGGGATAGCAGGCAAACTAACAGGTAGGGAGAAATACGTATGCAGTAGATGTACAGGGAAATTTGACAGTAGAAGTCATATTGATAGACACATTTTTCAAATGCAGGTGGGTGCTATAGAAGTGGTTGATAGCTTCCGGTACCTAGGTGATCAGATTAGCATGGGAGGCGTGGGTGTTCCGGGGCCATAGTATCTAGAATAAGGACGGGTTGGAAGAAGTTTAAGGAGCTGCTTCCGCTGCTGACGAAGAAGGGTTTCTCCCTGCGTACGAAAAGCCAGTTATATGATGCCTGCATGGTGGTGGGACATGGGCAGCAACTGCAGAGGATATGCGACGGCTGGAGAGAAATGAAGCAAGCATACTCCATTGGATGTGCAATGTATGTGAATGACCAAGCATGGATGTGTTGAGAGAGAAACTGTGTCTGAGAGGGATAAATTGTAGTGTGTTGGAGAGAAGACTGCGATGGTATGGACATGTGATGTGCATGGAGGGTGATGATGGGTAAAGAAGTGCCAAGAAATACCAGTTGAAGGAAGACGTAGTACAGGAAGACCATGGAAAACATGGGCGGAAGTGGTGAGAGTAGACCTCAGATTGCTGAAGCTCACAGAGGAGATGACAAAGGACTGTGACAAGTGGAGAGATGCTGTGCTGAATAGGACCTGTCCCACCTTTGCAAGCAGGGAAAAGCGGATGTAAAATGATGATGATGATTGAAAGGTTCAACCTTGTCAAATATTGTGATGATCATGATTCTGCCTATTACATTAAGGGTACAAATACTTTAAGTAACAAGTCAGGCTCTCAGTTGATCAAACAATTGAATGCTCACTGTCGAAATCGACAGAGGACTTGCCATTACATAGTGTGTGATTATTAATAGAATGGAAGTTTGAAAATGACTGCTATCATACATAAAGAGTAGCATTGAATGAAAGAATACATTTTAAACAAATAGAATATTATGATATTTCATGACTCGTACACTGTTCATTTTCCTGACATTTATACCTTATTCTATGTACTATACATGCACCTTTGATGATTTGTAGTGCACCTGAGTACTGTACACAATAATTTCATTATTGCTATTATAATATGGTGTGAAATAGAAATTTACGACAAAATTAATAAGAGGAGGTCTATTCCTACTAAGGTGACACCGAAAGTAAAAGTAGTTAGTTTAATAAAATAGAAAATATATAATTACATATATATGTAGTGTCAAGGATGAAAGAAAAAGAGTGCTCTATGTTATCAGTAGAGCTGAAATATTATTAATGCCATACTTGACACAGTTGTTACCTTAGGTTTCAGAACATTGTATTAGCTATAAAATTCCATCAAATATTTTTTACCATAGAAAAATAGTCCTCATAATAGGGCATATAAGCCTTAATAACAGAACAAATGCACAGGGATGTATATGCCTTATTACTTTTGACTATTTTACTGTATTAAAAAAAATTGATGAAGCTTCTTTCTCATAAATTTCATGTATGTATGCGTGTATATATAAATATATAAGGGAAAAATAATTTTATGTAAATAAGATTAGAGATAATTATTGAAGTTATATATATATTAAACAATCCTTAAAATTTTTTTTAGATAAAAGCTACATTTATCATTATAGTAGTCAATGAAGGGAACTGTCTTTGTTAAAGTAAGACTATAAACTTATAACGTAAATTTGCTTCACCGAAGATGGATTATTTTCAAACCTTTGGAATTTCATTTCTGGTGACTCATGACTACTTTGTAAACTTATTGTCTTACTTTTATATGTATATGTGTGTGTGTGTGTATATATATATATATATATAAAGGGATAACACTGGAAGGTAATATCTGTAGTAGTAGAGCACTCAGTCTATGGGACGAGTTTGGTAGAAGTAGTAACACAACAGTTAGTTCACCATACTGGGAACAAATGTTTCACCTTAGGGGAACTTCAGCTCAGAGCTGAAGTTCCGCTAAGGTGAAACATTTGTTCCCGGTATGGTGAACTAACTGTTGTGTTACTACTTCTATATACATATATATATATATATATATATATATATGATGATGATTATATATATATATATTGCCTTGATTGTTGAATTGTAGTTCATGAATTCATGTTTTATTCTTTACTAATGTTTCAAAACTTCCACCCACAGAAAATATGGCTTGGGAACAAGAACTGCCAAAGATGAGAAGAAGACAACAACACCAACTAGTCAGTACCGAAGAATTGGATCTGCGGAACCAAGTAAATTAAAAAAACAGACCTCTGAATCGGCGCCAACTTCAAATCATCTCCAGAAGAAGTAAATATATACATTTTTATAAATACATACAAATGCCCAAAAGACATGTTCATTATGCAGATGTAAACACATTGTGGCACATATGCCTGGAATATAACTACCCCCCACATGTATGCAAATATATACTCACATATATGCAAACATGTAACCAACCCAGCCAAAACCAGCTCTGGTTCTATGAAATAATTAATAATTTTAGTAAATTCCTCAAAATTATTCGTTAACCTTTTTGTTACCAACCCAGCCCAAACCGGCTCTGGTTCTATGAAATAATTAATAATTTTAGTAAATTCCTCAAAATTATTCATTAACCTTTTTGTTACCAACCCAGCCCAAACCGGTTCTGGTTCTATGAAATAATTAATAATTTTAGTAAATTCCTCAAAATTCTTCATTAACCTTTTTGTTACCAGCCCAACCAAAACCAGCTCTGGTTCTATGAAATAAAATCACCCATTTTAAAGATTTCTAATTTAAATTAAAATCCTCCAACATAATTTTATATAAGAACCTTACATTAAGTTACTATCTTAGTAATGAAATAATAAATCATTTTTGTAAATCTCTCAAAATTCTTCATTAATTGAAATAGAGTGTATGTCATTAGAAATGCAGTCATGAAAGGGTTAACCCTTTCATGTTCAAACCGGCCAAAATTCTCTATCTCTTTCTGTTGAAACTGGCTGTAACTGGGCGCTCAAACTGATGTTAAGGTATTGTTCTCAAAATAAATACTTTCAAAATCTCATAGATTCGATATTATGTGACATAATTATGCGAGGTAAAGCCTTTACCATGAAAATATAATAGTATATATAGAGTAATGTGAATGCTAAACGGTTAATGCACAATTTAACATAATTGAATTAGCTTCCATTGTAAGCAGTAAAATTATCCATATTAACAGATTCAATTTGTTGTCATTGCCTCATAACTCGATGTAGATAGCTTCTGTGTGAGGTCCTGACAAAATATTTCAATTATATTTATTTATTAATTTACTTCTGTATGAGCAAGGCATGTTTATCTAATCTGGCTCACAATGTGACAACTGGTTTAAGTTATGATGATGATTTTCTGAGTGGAAAGTAGATTTAAAAATCATGATGTGTGTATATATATCATCATCATCGTTTTTACTCTTTTACCTGTTCCAGCCATCTGGCTGAGATGATGCTGGGGCACCACGCTTGAGACTTTTTTCCTCTTTTCCATGCTTGCATGGGTTGGACAGGTCCTTTTCAGCACCAGCATCTCTCCATTCACCGAGTTTCTTCGTCAACTCCTCTGTGAGTCTCAGCAATTTGAGGTCAGCTATCATCATCATCATCATCATCATCATCACCGTTTTACGTCCGTTCTTCCATTCTAGCATGGGTTTAACGGGTTGTCCTGTTGTGGGCAGTGTCCGGTTGGCTGACCTTGTCTTGCTCATACGGGAACTGAGTCTGGATGCCCTTCCTAACATCAACCTCATTTACAGTGAGCGCTGGGTGCTTTTTTCCGTGGTGCCTACACGTCCACTTTACAGTGTGGGCTGGGTGCTTTTTTGCCGTGACACCTCCATGACCACTTTGTAGTGGGAGGGGATGGGGGCATATTGTCTATATGTTTCAGCTTCGGCTTGTACCCGTGGGAAGTCGGGTCTTCTGTATTACTGCATGATGCCAGCTATCACCACATAAATTAGAAACAGATGTATGAATGACATCATTGCATATGTAAATATTGTTATATCTATGTGAATGTAAATCCTTAAACAATATTTTTTACTTCACTCTCTCCAGTGGTGTTCCTGATGAAAATATGAACCCGTCTCCTGTTTCCTCAAATGCTCCCAGTCGAAGTTCTTCAACCAGCTCAATTCACAGTAGCAACAATGACAAAACGGTCAGCAAGACTTTGTCGGGCAGCCGTTTACGGTTAGATAAGAGCGGCAGCTCCACGACTTCATCCTCAAACGTAGTCCGCCGTACGAAACCAGGGGACAAAACCAGCAGCAGCAGTCAGTTGTCGAGCACCAATTCCAAAATTGCTGTGACGGCATCAAGCCGGTTACATATGTCAGGAACCAAATCAAACCACATAACGCCGGTTAGTAGAATCCAACTGTTCTCTTCTTACCAGTTCAGGTTGTCCAGTATTTATTTATTTATTTTTGGTTATATTTGCATTATTATTATTATTATTATTGTTGTTGTTATTGATGTTGATGTTGCTTTGTCTGCTTGTTTCTTGTGATCGTGGCTTTTTCAAGGTCTTGTTGTTGTTGTTATATTCTATTTTCTCCAGTCACTAATTTATTCATAATTTAATTTAAAAAAAAAGATAATTAATCAAACTAATTATTTGCACAAAGGTTTTTCATCATCATCATCATCTTTGTTAATTTATTTTATCTTCTTTTTATTCTTTTATTACTTTTTTTGTTTATTTCTTTTTGATTTATTTGTTATCAGTTAAAGCACTGATTGACAGTAATTGGTAGAGCGTCGGACATCATGCTTTGCAGCATAGAGTTACGGCCCTTTACGTTCTGAGTTCAAATCCTGCTGAGGTTAAGCTTTGCTTTTCATCCTTACGGGGTCAATAAAATAATGTACCAGTAATACACTGGGATCAATTTAATCGACTTGCCCCTCCCCTTCAAATTGCTGGCCTTGTGCCTAAAGTAGAAATCATTATTATTATTGTTTCTCTCTTTTTTGTTTGTGTCTGGATTTTTTTAATTTAATTTTTTTTTTTTGTGTAGGTTATTTAAATCTATTTTCTCTTGCTTAGTGTTTGCGGAATTTTATCGTAGTAAGAAAAAAATAGATTAAAACAATATTAAACATGTCAGAACATTGTCACTGGGTCTTTACCTTGCTATTAGTCACTTGCAGTCAGTTATGCGTGGACTATTGTACAGTACTGACACTCTTTAAAAAACCTCTTTTTGGAACAATAGAAAATAGTTATTTTGAGATAAGATCGAATATCAAGTTTCTGGTGAAACTCAAATGGAAAGGGACACAGATTATGGAGGTTTTAGTTAAAGTTTACAGTACTACTGCTCCAAAGAAAACTGCTGTCTACAATTGGATTCAGCGATTCAAACAAGGGAGAGACGACCTTGAAGACGACCATCACAGTGGAAGACTAGGAACATAAAAAAATGACCAAAACGTTGAGGCTGCTCAGACTTTAATTGAAGAAGATCGAAGAATAACAGTTAATCAGTTAGCTAAGTCCCTAGACATTTCATATGGTTCGGCAAATTCAATTCTGCACAATAATTTGGGACTAAGCAATCTTTCAGCGCGATGGGTCCCAAAAGTGTTGCGCCCTGATCAGCTGACTCTTCGAAGTGATCTGTCTTTGGCGATATTAAACAAAATTGAAGTTGATGAAGAGCATTTCCTGACCAGAATCATCACCGGAGATGAAACCTGGATCTACCAGTATAATCCTGAATCCAAACAGCAGTCAAAACAGTGGCTTCCACGTGGATCATCGGGGCCAATCAAGTTCAAATCTCAAAAGTCGGATCAAAAAGCGATGGCTACCATTTTCTGGGATTCAGATGGGGTGATACTAATAGATTATCTTGGAGGTCAAAGAACTGTGACAGGAGCTTACTATGCAAATGTTTTAAGGAAGCTGAAAGAGGCATTAGTCAAGAAACGAAAAGGGAAACTTCATGGTGGGATCTTGTTTCACCATGACAATGCACCAGCGCATTCTGCGTGGGTTGCAAAAGAAGTTCTTCGAGAATTTCGATGGGAAGTGCTTCCTCACCCGCCTTATAGTCCAGATTTAGCCCCATCAGACTTTTTCCTCTTTCCAAAACTCAAAGAAATGCTAAAAGGAACCCGTTTTTGTGATGTTGAAGAAGCTAAAAACACTGCCAACACATGGCTTCGAACAAGGCCTTCAACTTTCTTTAGAGACGGATTACGAAGCTGGAAGCATCGCCTTGTCAAGTGTATTGACCTGGATGGCAACTATGTAGAAAAATAAATTGAAGGCAAATCATATTTTTTGAAAAATAGAATATTTTCTGAAAAATTCCGCGGACTTTTTGATCCCCCCTCGTACAATGTGGACTGGGTGCTTTTTGTTGCGTCACCTACATGACCACTTTACAGTGTGGACTGGGTGCTTTTTGTTGTGTCACCTACATGACCACTTTACAGTGTGGGCTGGGTGCTTGTTGTCGTGTCACCTACATGACCACTTTACAGTGTGGACTGGGTACTTTTTGTCGTGTCACCTACATGACCACTTTACAGTGTAGGCTGGGTGCTTGTCGTATCACTTACATGACCACTTTACAGTGTGGGCTGAGTTCTTTTTGTCATTACACCTACATGACCACAATACAAAAAAACAATAACTGAGGAAAATGACTTCAATTTTAGTCAATCCAATTGTTTGAAAAATAAAGATAATACTGTTAGGTGAAGAATATTTTACTTAGTGGTTAAAACCTAGAAATTATCAAGTATATATAGATATAGACATAAAGAGAACTATTTTTCTTCTCTGAATATTTGAGGATTTATATTCATATGGGTGGGTGGGTGGGGAAGGATTTCATTTTACTCGCTGATCCACATATATCTCACTGACCCATATATATCTCACTGACCCACATATATCTCACTGATCTACATATATCTCACTGATCTACATATATCTCACTGATCTATATATATCTCACTGATCTACATAAAATCTCACTGATCTACATATAATCTCACTGATCCACATATCTCTCACCGATCCACATATAATCTCACTGATCCACATATATCTCACTGATCCACATATAATCTCACTGATCCACATATAATCTCACTGATCCACATATCTCTCACTGATCTACATATAATCTCACTGATCCACATATCTTGCTGATCTACATATAATCTCACTGATCCACATATATCTCACTGACCCACATATAATCTCACTGGCCCACATATAATCTCACTAATCTGCCTTGCTGCCACTGACCCTACATATTCTCCCACTCACCTATATATATATATATATATATATATATATATACTTCCACTGATTTATTTATGGTTTCATTGACCTATGTATTACCTCACTGACTGACACATGTCTACACTGGCATACATATATCACTGACCTACATATGTCTACACTGACCTACATATGTCTGTACTGACCTATATATATATATATATATATATATATATATATATATATATATCTGTTCTATATTTAGTCTCTTCAACTGACTGATGGTCTCTCTGACCTACTGCTGATTCTAAAGTATCTATCAATAGTCTCTTTAATCTATAGATGATATCACTGACATACATATAGGTTACCAACTTAGATATTGTCACGTTGACCTAAAGATATTTAAGCTGTACATCTACTCTGGGTCCCAAATAATAGCAGGGGTTGGGGGCTTGGAACATCGGTAATTTTTCTAGGTTGTCTCCGTTCATTTTAAAATAAAAAACAGAATTAGTTGTTAATTTTACTTATTAAGACTCCAACCCATCCTATTTATTTTATAATGTATGGGATTTCTAGTAATGTACTTTTTTTGTCATGTATAATGTCTAAAGAACATTGTGACAGGAAAATTTCGCTGGAGATAGATTAGCAAAATTTAATAAGCAGAGGAGTTGGAAAAAAACTGAAAAATGAATAGGGACGGGGGCAGGGGCGATTATTTGAGACCCGAGAGTGCCACATTAATTTCAGCAGTGTTGAAAGCCCTACAAAGGTGTATGAGCCCTGCCCATACACCTTTGACAAGCTTGTACACACACACACACATACACACGTACGTACGTACGTCAATATCCAACCATGTTTGAGTTTGTTGTAGGTGGTTATGTATTTTTGTATGAAAGAACTTCAGTTTGACATCTGTTAAATTTGACACTTGTTTGTATATGAAACTCTGAGTTAGGACATTTGATGTGTGAGTATCTGATATTATTGCCATACACGGGATGTAGATGAGCTCTGAGACAATGTTTCATAGATATTCTCAGATATTTCAGATTTGAACATATTTGGCAAGTGCCCCGGCTGCAGAGATGCTATAAAAATGTTTAATTTCTCATAAAATACATGAGCAGTGAATATACATTTTCGTGTATACGGCTGAGATGGCTCTTCAATGGTGTACTTGTTCCTGGTATTGTTTTATGTTCATTTAAGCAATTCAAATGCTTCACAATTCTTAGACATTTTGTTGAGTCCGGTCCAGTGAAAAATATCTTAGGAGGCATGAATAAAGAGAACAAGCTACCTTTCCATGTCAACCTGCATGTGTGTTTCTTACTCAGCATATTGTCTTCTTATTTTAACCCTTAAACTCTGCGTGTGTGGGTGTGTGTATGCACGTGAGTGTGTGTGTGTGTGTGCATGTGTGGAGATAGAACAGCATGCTTACATGTGAAATATGCTGTGAATGTTAACATGTCAGTTCTCCTCTACTAACCTCTGTCTGGCTGTTCTCGCTAACCTTTTTCACAGGAAGAGGAGTTTCGACAAAAGCACGAAGCCATGATGAATCAACAGAAACATGAGTCTCAAATATTGAAGCAGCAACTCGAGGAACAACGGACAAAAACTGCTTCAAAGGATTTGGTGGGCATGACAAAGGTGTGTAAAATGGCGCGACACAAACTCCTTCCTTCCTTTCTTCCTTCCTTCTGAAAGTTCCAGACACTCTTCTCTCATTTTTTTTCTCTCACCACTTCCTACTCCCAAACCTTTTAGAACCTATAGTTGTCTGTCGTAGAGATGATATTGATGTAGTTCTGATTGATTTATATCTTTGATGGTGAAATATATTTTATCTCTTTATTTCATTTTATTGTCTTCAGTTGTTTTAGTTAACTTCTTTGCATGCCTCTTACAGTTCTGCCTCATTTCATTACCAGATTCCATATTTGGTCTGTTCAGTTTTTGTCTCAAATCATAATTGTTAAACATGTCTTGTTTTTTTTTCTTTTGTTTTGTATATTTTCTGGAATTAATAATTAATCACCTATTCACTAATTTTGATGTTGTTCTTCTTCTTGGTGTTATTGAATAACCCCCTTCCTCTTCTTTTTAAGGTCAGACCTTCGATTCTAGCATGTTACGAATGTAATACATTAGTCACTTGTGAGATCTTACTGGTATATACTGTGCCATATAGTAGTGTTATGTGTGGTATTGTGGAGGTGTAGCTCCACCATTTAGTACTGTCTCAAGGTTTTTACTTGACATAACACTCTGGCTCTACTGTATCCAGTATTTGGTTTCCAAGTTTTTGTTTTTATTTTATAAAATAATTACAATATGTTTCTTGTGTCTTCAAATATTATTTATATCCCTGAAGTTGGTTTATTATGCCTGCTAAATCTTTTCTCTTACTTTCTTCATGATAACAGGTAAGGCCAGTATGCATGTTTTGTGTTTTGTCATTCTCTTTCAACAGCTTATAGTTTAAAGTAAAGCAGGGACAGAGGGAAGGAATTTTGGTGAAAATTTCGATTAAATTTCGATTTTAAGAATTAAAAACAAAATAAGAAATTGCGTTTAGGTTTATGTCGCTCTAGTTCCAAAACATAATAAAGTCAGTTTTGTTGACTTTCATTAAAGATTTTTTCGGTTTTGTTTTGAAAGGAAAATCAGTGGAAACAGTAGTTTAAAGAGGGAGTCATTTTTTTGGATGGAATATTGTTAGTGGGGTCTCTAAAAAGATTATAGTAATATGAAGGTATTTCTTCAGTAAATTATATATATAATGTGTGTTATATATATATATATATAATGTCGGGGAGTAACCACAGTAAGAAAGGTACTCAATACATTAGTAAATTGTAAACATCATGTTTAATATAGAAATGGCTTCTACAGGACTAGAGCTGTTTCATTGAAAATAAATCATCAGGAAAGCTTTGCTGGTGATTTCTTATGAATGAAACGGTTCTAGTCCTGTAGAAGCCATTTATATATATATATATATATATGTATATATATATATATATGTATGTATATATATAAGTGTTGAAGTTTACTTCAAGCATTGTGGAATAATAAAGAGTCATTTTGGAAGTCTCAACAATGCAGATTGGTAAATCTCCAGGTAACAGAATCAGGTGGTAATTAGAAAGCGATGTAAGAGGAAGTGTAGAAAGAGACGTAGAGAGCATAAAAGAACGTAGGAAAAGCATAAAAAATAATAACATGAAATAGAGTTACCTTGGAAGTGATTGAATAGTCCCTGTATTTTGGATTTCACATCCATTAACTGGGGGTTTTCTGAGGGTAAAAAGTTATGTTGGAGAGGGACAACACATGGCCTCTGCTGTTTACTGTGTGCATACAACTAAGTTGGACGTTGGAGAGGGACAACACGTGGCCTCCACTGTGTGTACAACTTAGTTGTATGCACACAGTAAACAGCAGAGGCCATGTGTTGTCCCTCTCCAACATAACTTTTTCCCCTTGGAAAACCCCCAGTTAATGGATGTGAAATCCAAAATACAGGGACTATTAAATCACTTCCAAGGTAACTCTATTTCATATCATTATTTTTTATGCTTTTCCTACGTTCTTTTATGCTCTCTACGTCTCTTTCTACACTTCCTCTTACATCGCTTTCTAATTACCACCTGATTCTGTTACCTGGAGATTTACCAATCTGCATTGTTGAGGCTTCCAAAACGACTATATATATATATATATACATATATACATATATATATATATATATATATATATATATATATATATATATATATATATATATATATATATATGCTTGTTAAGAGTCTGTGTTGTTGTCATTGTTGTTGTTAGTTGTTTCATGATTCTCTTGCATTGATTCAGAAATAATCTGTATTTTTTCCATCTCTTGTTGTGAACAGCGATCTCCCGGAGATTCCTCTATCAGTTATAGTAGCAGTACAGCAGGGACTAAAACGGCTACAAAAACAGGTAAGTTCACACCTATGGCCCTTAAACATCTTTAAGTTTGCTGGTCTTCCTTGCTCTCTGGTGTTGGGTTTCTATAGCTCATTAATCTTTGGGGTGAGGCATTGTCTTAGGAAGGAATAAGGGAAATGATCTTTATTTACAATAACCACTGAGGTAAATACTGTGTTTATTTAAGTATTTTATTTTGATTTCATTTTTTATGTGGTTGTAATAAGTACTGTTTGTGTGCGTGTATGTGTGATAAGTACTATGTGTGTGTGTGTATGTGTGTGTTATTCCTCCCCCTTCACCTGTGTATGATGTGAATATGTGGTGGTGTTGTTGTAGTAGTTCACATTTAGAAGTCAATATCGTGATGTTTCCAAGCACTCATTGCTCACACTGCATTCTTGTTATTGCACCCACAACTGTCACATGTTGTAATGGATGGCGACTCTGAGTATTTAGGTGGAGCAGTTGCACTGTCATAGTTACTGTCAGTATTTAGTCATACCTTAACCTTAAGTTAATTACCTATAGCAGAAAGTATTCAATAGTAAGACAACCAGAGTGTTTCAAGTTGCTATTCCATGTAATTTACCTCTGATTACTCTGTTTTGTGTGACCTTCAGGTGAAGTACCTTATCTGAAGAATGTTATATATGAGAAACTCCTGAATGATATTTTTCTTGGTTTAAGTATTCTAAAACACACGTACTTCAGATTTCTCTATATTCTCAAAGTACTTCACAGAGAAGTGGCCTTCTAATACAACATAATATCAATGATCAACAGGTTTTGAAGAAATTTCTGTTCCTTCAAAGAACTCTAATTAAAAATTACAGTTGGTCATCAACTATTTCCCATTCAATTTAGTATTTTAAACAATTTCGTTAAACATTTTTCTTTGTGCTTTTCAATATTCTACTTTAA
The DNA here is from genome assembly GCA_964016885.1 of Eledone cirrhosa. Classification (NCBI taxonomy): domain Eukaryota; kingdom Metazoa; phylum Mollusca; class Cephalopoda; order Octopoda; family Eledonidae; genus Eledone; species Eledone cirrhosa. The sequence continues at coordinate 20,392,439 of OZ024740.1, forward strand.
CTAATCTTGATTCACAGCTGTTTCAAAGTACCACTGATGTACTGGAATGAAGTGGATTTTACAAAAAGGATATAAAGTATAAAAGCCAGCATATTCTGACACCACACAAATAATTCAACTCTCCATACAGCCAACAAGTTTCTCCACTTGTGGCCCTAATCTTAAAACTATTGCAAAATTTTAATGAAAATTTATTTCACTACACTTAACCTGACACAATTTTTATCTAACATGAATCACATAAAGTTTAGTACCTCTTCCTCAAACTGCCTTACTGTCAACTTGACTTTAAGAGTTCTGCTAACAAGCCTATTTACAGGGCTACAGTTTGAAATAATGCAGTTTCTTGATCATACATTTAATTAACTGCAAATTCTTTCAAATTATGGTACAATCAACATTTGTACACTTCTCACCATCACCTAAGAAATGCTAATACCAGTTTGGCTAAATTTATCTAGAAACTTTGATCTCACAGCACATCTTGAAATTTGGTGTTTTCCTTTATATCAATCATATTATAGATTGAATTGGACAGTCGTTGCCCTACCTATTGTTCCATCTCACTGTGTGTATGCATGTGTGTGTGTTTATATATGTATGTATACACACATATATATGAATGTATATATATTTGTATATAATCTTTTTTTTGTCTATTTCACAAATATATTCTTAGTTATATTCATTTTTAATGATGTTGTTGGTGTTTTTATTATTTTTATTAGTAGTATTAGCATAATTATTTTTTTTTGTGTTAATTTGCAATCATTGTTTCACCTTTTAATCAACTATTTCAATGTTTGTATCATCACATCACCTCTCATTTCACTATCATTTCACCTCATGTGTTGTTAATTGTCCTTACAACATGGTCACAATGTTTCAGCAAGCTGTGTATTAGCTAAACTGATAAAGCTTAGTGAATAATGCCTTGCTGACATGTCATAGCCCTGTTGTAAGACTATAAATACATTTTTTTTTATACATTACTGTTTTTTTAACTGAGTTCTTTCTCACTTGTGGGCGACTACGATCCCAAGATTGGAACCACACATATAAACATACATTTTACACACACACACACACACACACGTATATATATATATATATATATATATATATACATACACATGCACACTCACATATATATACAGGGTGTCCCCAAAAATGTATACACACTTTGATTACCTGTACAGGCAATATTTATTAGAATGCTGTTGAAGTGTGTATACATTTTTTAGGACACCTTATATATATATATATACATACATACCCACACACAGATATATATACACACAGATATCACAGTACAGCCACAGTCCACTGGTTGAAACTAGTAAAACAGTATACACCAACATATACATGTAAGAATGTCTTCACCTCTGACAGTCTCCTCTCTGTTACATCTCCATTATTCCATAAATCATTTGCCGTTATCTCACCTGTTCAGAACACCTCTACTACAACCTTAACCACAATTACAACTAACACTTCAACAACAACAACACACCACAGCACACAAGTCTATACAACTTCACAAAACCTCTACTACAACCTTAACCACAATTACAACCAACACTTCAACCACAACAACAACACACCACAGCACACAAGTCTATACAACTTCACAAAACCTCTACTACAACCTTAGCCACAATTACAACCAACACTACAACGATCACACCTACCACCACTGTCTCCACAAGCTTGCAACACTTCCACTACAACCACAGCACAGTCTCTTCATTTTCACAACACTTCTACTACAACCACAACTACAGCATATCACAGTTTCTAAAGCCCCACAACTACAACACAAGTCTCTGCAATCTCACAACACTTCTATTAGTACCACACATGACAACTGCTACATTAAACAGCTATCACACACTTCAACACCACCCACTACAACTGCTACACACAAGTTACCATACACCAGAACGCAACCTACCACAACGACTGATCCTACAACCTACCACAACGACTGATCCTACAACCTACCACAACGACTGATCCTACAACCTACCACAACGACTGATCCTACAACCTACCACAACGACTGATCCTACAACCTACCACAACGACTGATCCTACAACCTACCACAACCACAAGCTGCAGTTGTTATACACCAGAACACATCCCATACCACAACATACCACCTCACAACACAACACTACACAACACTACACAACACCACATACCACCTCACAACAACACAACATACCACCTCACAACATCACATACCACCTCACAACGTACCACCTCACAACACCACACATCACATCACACCTCACAACACCACGTATCACAACATACCACCTCACAACACCACACACAACAACATATCACCCTCACAACATCACATACCACCTCACAACGTTCCACCTCACAACACCACACACCACCTCACAACATCACAACATACCACCTCACAACACCACGCATCACAACATACCACCTCACAACACCACACACCACCTCACAACTTCACAACATACCACCTCACAACATCACAACACCATACACAACAACATACCACCTCACAACACCACACTAACAAGAACACAGCATACAATGTCAGGCCCTTTGTACTTGATAAAGGAAAGTCTCTTGGAACCGGCAACAAAATCACACCTACAGGGAACCGAAGAACCACAAAGCTAGGGCTCTCATCATCATCTCCTTCATCAGCAGCACCCCTTCCTCCTCATCAAAACGACAAAGGTATGTATGTCTGTCTGTATGTTTGTATGCCATGGTTGGGTTTCACATCTCCGAGCAGTGACCTTCCCTTGATTGCTCCTTGTTTTTCACTTGGTGGTGGTGGGTCTGGTTGTGGTCATGGTTTTCTCTATGGCCTGGAATACTCTTCCTACTACTGATATTCTTGCTTTTACTACTACTAGTGTTATTACTATTCCTACCACCATCACCTCTACTATTATTATTACTAACTACTACTTCAACTGTTACTACTATTACTACTACTGCAACTGTTACTTCTCCTACTACTATTACTTACATTCACTACTTCCAGTGCTTTTGACTTCTCTGATGCCTTCTCTTCCTTTTTTCTTCCTTTTCTCTGTCTTCCTTCTACTTTACTCCTATTACCAACCTCTCCCTCATAAGCCTAACAAGAGTATCTAAGACTATAAACATTATCCAATATTCTTAAGACACTAGTGTGAAATATTTGGGGTGGAGTTATGGCTGCTGTTATTCCTACTAGGTTCACCAACCAACCACGTAGACGTTTCCTTGCTCACTTGCAAGGTTCAACTGCTGAATTATTAAAATTACTAACAATTTGTTAATATGTTCAAACTTAGCTACTAAGTTGTTGATACAACCTTGGGCAAAGGTATGTAACTCTGCTAACCTCAGTCTACCTGGGTGACAAAATAGATACCACTGCCAGTGTTTTACAGCTGAGTAGTTAGCAGTTAAGAATACAGCACAGCAAAATAGTTAAGAAATTTGCTTCACTATCATGGTTTCAAGTTTAACCCTTTAGCATTTAAAATGGCTGTATCCAACCAGAATTCTCTTGCCTCTTTCTGTTCAAACCAGCCATAACCAGCTCCTCATACTGACATTAAGGTATTGTTCCCCAAATAACTTATATGAAAATCTTGTAGATTCGAAATTATGTGAGATAAAGCCTTTACTGTGAAAATACAATAGTATATATATAGTAATGTAAATGTTATGTGAGATATTATGTGAGATAAAGCCTTTACTATGAAAATACAATAGTATATATAGAGTAATGTAATGGTAAAGAGTTAATACAATAGAAAATATAGAGTAATATAAATGGTAAAGAGTTAATCCCACTGTGTGGCACCATGTGTGTCTTTATTTGACTATAACACCAGGTTGGGTCAAGACATGAGTAAACTTGGGTTGATAGAAACGTTTTGGAAGCCTGTCAGATGAACTAAATCTGTAATTCAAAGGGCCAACATTATCACCGTGTCATGCTGGATCTCCCTGAGGGAACACAAGTCTGTTGAATACTCAGCTACTTGCAGATTAATTTAACAAGGTCATTCTGTTCATGAAACAATTAGACCAGTCATAATTGAATTTGAAGCAAGTTCACAGTTTTCAAACTAACTGCTTCAACAATTAGCAAAGGTTTAAATTTGTTTAAATGAATGAGTCAGGAAGGCTCAGCTATGCTAAGGCCATGGCAACTTGCCTAGAGTTGGTGCCACTCTAAAATGCACTCAGTATAGTGTGAGATTGTATGTCAGACCTCTCGCTCTCCTTGAGGTCACAACTCTGCTTGAGTATTAACTGACCTGTGACAACATGTCCAAACCTTACTAGTGGGGATAAAAGACGTTAACCATTTCATGACCACATTTCTAATGAAATAAAGTCTATTTTGATTAATGAAGAATTTTGAGGGCTTTCTTAAAATTATTATTTTATTGCTAAGATTGTAACTTAATGTAAGGTTCTTATATAAAATTATGCTGGAAGATTTCAATTTAAATTTGAAACCTTAAAAATGGGTGATTTTATTTCATAGAACCAGAGCCGGGTTTTGGTCGGGCTGGTAACTAAAGGGTTAAACGATGATAATGATGGTGATAATGATGAATTGAAGGACAGCAGTTGTATCCCTGACACTGTCATTACATGCTTCCTTCAAAACAATGTATACATCATCACTCACCCAGTTGATCAGTCTCCTGTTGATTGAACTCCAGTTGTCTAGACAAGTGGATCACATCATAGCATCTGCGGAGGTAATACTGGGCATGTGTAAACTAAGTTGAACATTTTATGTAGTTTATTAAACACGTGCTATTGTATATCCATTCTCTATGTATAAACATTTCTCTCTTTCAATTGCTATTCTTGCTGTTTACCAATCTGTGAGTGGAATAATCCTACTGGAGAAGGTAGGGATCTCTGGAAATATTCATTGAAATAAGTATCCTTGGTAGTGAAAAGGTTGGGAACCACTGGTGCAGTCTAAATTGCTTGACTTATGTGGCTAATACTCTTGGGAAAAGCACGACTACCTCAGCTTTACTCTTCTTTATTCTCCCAAGCAAATTTCTCTATTCTTCAAAAGAATTTTGTCATTCTGCCAAAAGAGGTTTCTTATTCTGCCGAAAACTAATTTTCCTTCTGACAAATATTTTGTCATCACCAGCATTATCATTAAACATCATCATCATCATCATAACTAATATCATCACTATTATTACCATCATCAATGCTATCATCATCATCATAACTAATATCATCACTATTATTACCATCATCAATGCTATCATCATCATCATAACTAATATCATCACTATTATTACCATCATCAATGCTATCATCATCATCATCATAACTAATATCACCACTATTATTACCACCATCAATGCTATCATCACCATCCTCCTTGTTGTACCTTTCTCTGCTTGCTACCCACATCTCCTCCAAACCTCCATGTTCATAATCACTGCTCCACACACCCAAGGGGTGGTGAGGCATAACTACCCTACAATCCATGCCCTACCATAACTCTTGGAGTTCCCTTTTTTTTTCTTTTGCTTTTTAGTTAGTGGTTTTCATTTTTACATTTTTATTGTTTTGAATATTTTTTTTTATTTCATTCAGCATGTTTTTCTCTCTCTCTCTCTCTCTGTGTGTGTGTGTGTGTGTGTGTGTGTGTGACTATATATGTAGAAGGCATGAATTTTTATCAAATGACTTTTCCTTGAGTAACTTTATAAATATATTTTGTAGAATGATTTTAAATACAGAATCATTTTAAATGTAGAATATTTTTTTTAAAAAGTAACAGATTTTTAGTCCTTTTGGTACCATACCTTTATTTAATGACAGACACAGCCTATGATTTTCATATAATTTAGGAAAAAAAGAAAAAGAATTTTGAGGGATTTAGTAATAGAACTAACTTTCTCATTACATTTGGAGCATAACTTAAAGGTTCTTACATAATGTTTTAGATTAATATAATCAATTTAAAACAAACAGTTTTGTATTGTAAAACTAAGAGCGTTTTCAGGTGGTTTAGTATGAAAAGGAGTTTTAAAATTTCTACTAATTTCACAAATCATAGATGATTATTTGAAACATTAAAACCATAATATTCATTTGCTGGTTGCATCATAATTTCATTTTCTTGGCAGACCATCAAACTATCACAAATCATGGCTGTTGGCAATATTATATATATATAGTGAAATAAAATAACAAGGAGGATTGGTTACTCCTTCATTACATTTATTGGTTGGTGGCGCGCGTTCCGCCACTGATCAGTTCAAGGTTTGATCGGTATCGATCTGATTCATTTTTCCATTACCATTACAAGGGGTCTGACGAGCTGCGGATTACAGAGTCGGGTCAGATTGATACAGATCGAACCTTGAGCTGATCAGTGGCGAAACGCGCATCACCAATCAATAAGCGTAATGAAGGAGTAACCAATTGTCCTTGTTATTTTATTTCACTATATTACACTCTGTCTAGCTCTACACCTCGACACTGAAGTGAACCTAAACATCGAGTGCTCACCCGGGTGAACCTACAGTAACTCCAAGTTACACTCCCTGGATATATATATATATATATATATATAAATAAATATAAAATGAAAACCACATTTATTCAAATTCCATCTTTAATTTCAACAATTTTTCTATAGATAAATACAGTGCCAGTACATAGAATCAATCAATTAATCTGTCAAATAATTAATAATTTAAATGGCACTCTATATATATATAAATATTTATAAAACAATAACAGAAGGCTGGACTAGAAAATATGCTTTAATTTTAATTCATTGAAATCATTATACATATTTAAATGGCAGAGCTCCATCATCCAATTATGATGCAAGGCAGGACAATCTCATCAGGTAACTTCAACAGGATATATATATATTCTATAGATTGTATTTACAAAATTATTCTATGTAAAGTAGTTCAAATGAAACAATGTTTGATAAAAAGACATTTGATAAAAAGTTACAATACCATATGTATATGTGTGTGTTTACGCTCTCAGCATGTTATTGTTACTCTGTGTGTTTCAATGTTTGTCGTGTACCACTGAGTGTGTATGATTAAAATATCATCATTCACACTATATTGCTTCCATGTCTTGATGATTACCTCTTTTGTTATTTATTATTCCTAATTTTACCCCCCACCTACAAGGCAGTACCCCCTCCCCACTCCTCATGGGACATTTATTTCAATGTATTTTTTTTTCTTTGTTTTTTATGCCTTTTTTACATATTTGATCTCAGCCTCACCTCCACTGTCTTCTGATTTGTCCTTGTAATGTCCCTTTTGACCATCACTCTTGTGTAGCAATTAGATTAGATATACAGAATCACTACAAGGTCAGATAAAATACTTTGCTGATTTTGTTCTGACCCTTTGTTTTCTGTTTAAATCTTACTGAAGTCATCCTTGCCCCTTTTTTTATCCTTCCAGAGAAGCACCAGTCAAATACTAGATTTAATCAGCTAACCCCACCTTCTCCAAATTTATTTATATATTATTATTATTATTATAAGAAAACTAAGGGTGGTGGATTGGCAGT